>CAXKVI010000002.1:111576338-111676608 GCA_964058755.1 Campiglossa producta | reverse complement strand
TGTCCGGCTTTAAGCGGCGCGAGAACGCGCTTTTTGGGAGTACCGTTCCTGGATAGCCTAAGCCAGATCGCGGAACTGGACATAAAGGACTTGATGGCCTTCATAAAGTCATCTAAGTGGTTCGAGGAGGAGTAACGGTGTCAGTTTAGGAGTGTCAGTCCCGGGATTCTGCTATGTGGAAAATCCCAACAACTCAGGTATTTTCCATTTGGCTGGGTCCCGGGACTGACTTTCCTTGTGTTGGTGGTATCACAACGGGCCTTTCAACCCTGGCCTAAGTGTGCCTCTGCGGCAGCCACTTGAACCTAACCTAACCTACTGCGATTTCACAGGTTTGAGCGAGTTGGTCCAACTTTTGCTGTTCGTAAAGGGCATATCTTCACACATGTGTCATAGAAGACCACCTTAAAGAAGTATCCGGTATTTTTATAATTCGCCCCATGTCAGAAACTACAGCCAGACACCTCAAAACTGAGGAATTTTCATAATTCTTACTGCGATTTCAAAGGTTTAAGCGAGTTGGTCCAACTTCGGCTGCTTTTAAAGAGCAGATCTTTTCACATGTGTCATAGAAACCCCCTTAAAGAAGGATCGGCTATTTTTATACTTCGCCCCATGTCAAAAACTACAGTCAGACACCTCGAAACTGAGGAATTTTCATAATTCTTACTGCGATTTCACAGGTATAAGCGAGTTGGTCCAACTTTTGCTGTTCGTAAAGGGCACATCTTTACACATGTGTCATAGAAGACCACCTTAAAGAAGTATCGGGTATTTTTATACTTCGCCCATGTCAAATACTACAGCCAGACACCTCAAAACTGAGAAATTTTTATAATTCTTACTGCGTTTTCACATGTTTGAGATGGTTCGTCTAACTCTGGCAGCTTTTAAAGGGCGGATATTTTCAATGTGTCATAGAGGACTACCCTTACGTGGTACCAGGTACTTTTAGACTTCGCCTTATGACAAATACTTTAACCAGACACCTTAAATCTGGGTAGTTTTCATAATTCTTACTGTGCTTTCGATTGTTTAAGCAGGTTTGTCCAACTTTGACTATTTTTGAAAGGCGAATATTTACACATGTGTCGTAGAACGCAACTCTTAAAACTACATCCAAACACCTCAAAGCTCGAGTTTTTTTTTCGCAATTGATCTCTCCTAGATCAAGCAAATTAGAACAGTTCAGCCCATACAAAGTGTTCAGATGTGGCATTTGTTGCATTTCAGACAGTGTCACTCTTATGTCGCTACCCTGCAGCGAAAGCAACTAGTTGAAAACTACTTTACAAATAGTTGGTGCACCGCGCTTATATGGAACAAAGACAGAACACTGACTAGTTGGTGCACCGTGCCCAACTAGTCAGTGTTTTGTCTTTTTTCCATATAAGCAACTGGTATTTTTTACGTGTTGATGTCCTACAAGATGTCAATTGTCAGATTTCGACCAGAATATACCAGTTATCTACTAGTCAGGAAATACCAGTTTCATACTAGTTGTAAGATACCAGTTCCATACTGGACTAGTATAATTTCCAAAAAAGGACCAGTATGGAATATACTAGTCCCATACTAGTCAAAAAAGCTTTTAACCTGGACTAGTATGATTTCAACCAGAATTTTCCTGGCTTACCTTTTATTTTATCATTTGACTTTATTTTCATGTTTATTCTTAAGAAAGCAGCGGCTATTTGTATTTAGCCTATCACGAAAAAGCATCTATGAATTATAAGAGAAAACGAAACGAATGAATTTTGTTTATTTTCAACTGGTATAATTTCATCCAGAAAAATCTAGTTGTATACTAGTATGGAATGGATATTTCCTGACTAGTATGGGTTCAGCCAGAAAATTCTAGTTGTATACTGGTATGAAATGGATATTTCCTGACTAGTATGAGTTCTGCCAGAAAGTTATAGTTGTATACTAGTATGAAATGGATATTTCCTGACTAGTTTGAGGTTTCGCTGCAGGGAACTCGCTTAAACCTGTGAAATCGCAGTAAGGATTATGAAAATTCCTCAGTGTTGAGATGTCTGGGTGTAGTTTTTGACATGGGGCGAAGTATAAAAATACCCGATGCTTCTTTAAGGTGGTCTTCTATGACACATGTGTGTAGATATGCCCTTTACGAACAGCAAAAGTTGGACCAACTCGCTTAAACCTGTGAAATCGCAGTAAGAATTATGAAAATTCCTCAGTTTTGAGGTGGCTGACTGTAGTTTTTGACATGGGGCGAAGTATAAAAATACCCGATACTTCTTTAAGGGGGTCTTCTATGACACATGTGAAAAGATCTGCTCTTTAAAAGCAGCCGAAGTTGGACCAACCCGATTAAACATGTGAAAAAGAAGTAAGAACTATGTAAGTTCCTCAGCCTTGAGGTGTCTGGCTGAAGTTTTTTCCATGGGATGAAGTCTAAAAATACCTGATACTACTTGGAGATAGTGTTCCACGACACATGTGTAAAGATCTGTCTTTCAAAAACAGCCAAAGTTGGACAAACTCGGTTAAACATGTGAAAGTGCAGTAAGAATTATAAAAATTCCTCAGTTTTGAGGTGTCTGGCTGAAGTGTTTGACATGAGGCGAAATCTAAAAGTAACTGATACCACTTAAGGGTGGTCTTCTATGACACATGTGAAAAGATCCGCTCTTTAAGAGCAGCCAAAGTTGGACCAACCCGATTAAACATGTGAAAGCGTAGTAAGAACTATGAAAATACCTCAGCTTTGAGGTGTCTGGCTGAAGTATTTTCCATTGGATGAAGTCTAAAAATACCTGATACTACTTGGAGATAGTGTTCCACGACACATGTGTAAAGATCTGCCTTTCAAAAACAGCCAAAGTGGGACAAACTCGCTTAAACATGTGAAAGTGCAGTAAGAATTATAAAAATTCTTCAGTTTTGAGGTGTCTGGCTGAAGTTTTTTGCATGGGGCGAAGTCAAAAATACCTGATACCACTTAAGGGTAGTCTTCTATGACACATGTGAAATTATCTGCCCTTTAAAAGCAGCCAAAGTTAGACCAACGCGGTTAAACATGTGAATTCGCAGCAAGAATTATGAAATTTCCTCAGCTTTGAGGTGTCTGGCTGAAGTTTCTGTCATGGGCGAAGTCTAAAAATGCCTGATATTTGTTAATAGTAGTGTTGTGCGATACATGTGTAACGATCCGCCATTTAAAATCAGCCAAAGTTGGGTAAGCCCATTTGACCATGTGAAAGCATATTAAAAATGATGAAAAGTCCCCGTGCTTTGGGTTGTCTGGCTTAAGTTTTTTCAATGGAATGAAGTCCGGAAATGCCTGATACTGTTTAAGGGTAGTGTTATACGACAAATGTGTAAAGATCCGCCGTTTAAACGTGGCCAAAGTTGCAGAAACCTGCTGAAACAAGTGAAATCTCTGTAAAAATTAGTGAAAGTCTCGACTGAAACTACTTAAGGCTAGTATCCTACGAAACATCTGAAAAGATCCGTTGTTTAGAAGTTGTAAAAGTGGGATAAAGAAGAGAAAGCAAATTAATAGGAAAATAAAAGTTCTCGAACTTTCAGGTGTCTGGCTGAAGTTTTTTCCATGGGATGATGTCTAGGAATGCTTGATTCTACTTAAGGGTAGCATTTTACGACACATGTGTAAAGATCTGTTATTTAAAAGAGGCCGAAGTTGGTCAAATCCGCTTAAACATGTGAAAGCGCAGTAAAACTTAGGGAAATTTCCCGAGTTTTGAGGTGTCTGGCTGAAGTTTTTGCCATGGGACGAAGTCTAAAAATTCCTGATACTACTTGAGGGTAGTGTTCTACAAAAAATTGGAAAATATTGGGTAGTTAAAAGCAGCAAAAGTGGCCCAAATGCGTGAAATTAGTAAAACAGAATAAATTTCCATAGGAAAATCCGCGAACTGGGGGTGTCTGGCTGGAGCCTTGTCACTGGTACGGGTCTAACAACACTTGATACTGACGCGGGGTGGTAATCTACGTCAAATATGTGAAAATCATCCATTATAAAATAAGTGAAGTTAGGGTCATTTTTTGGCGACTTTGACCCCCGATGCCTAGGCCCTTGTCATAGGTACAGCTTTAAAACTTTCACATTCTTTCTAGATTCGGGGAGGACTATCGATCGGTATTGGTTTCATCCATTATAAAAGAAGTGACGCTTTTAGGCTCTGGGATCTTGGTCTATATAGTGTCATAACACTACAATATGTTGGTGCTTATTTAAATTACACCCCTTCACAAATTTGGCATCCATTGTCTCAATGGCACTAAGAAACAAATATACGTACATCCAAAGCGCACAGTAAAACACACAAACTAAATAGTGTGGTCTGTGAGAAGGAAAAATTTTACAGTTGAACATTTGCATTTAAATAAAAATAAAACTAGTGTTGATATTCGCGTGCATAACACATAAGCTGAACGCTCGTGAGTTCATAGCTTCACTATTGTATAAGCAATGGCTGAGACATCAGCGGCGGTGTCGATGTTGTCGTCTATTGACCCCCCATTAGTGATACAAAGGTTTTGGTGAATATGGCAACAATAATAAAAACTGCAGAAATTAAAGCGGCATACATTTATGTTTACTTGTGAATGTGTGTTTGTATTATAAAATATAATGAGCCACAAATGCTAAAACATAAAGGCCACAGAAGTTCGTTATACAAGCAGTCAGGAAGTCGGTTAGGCAGGAAGGCCACAAAACTTCCTGGTTCACATTTTTACATATGTTGAGGGCAACACATGTGCGCCAACATAATGCAAAGTACTAAAACAAAAGCCGATGCAAAATAGCTTAGTATGTTTGTAGAGCAAATTGTAAAATATTTGTGCACTAAGGCGCATTTTGTCATGAGGTCAAAGTGTATGACGTCTACTTTGAATTGCTTTTTTATTTTGAAAATGCAAGTGCTAGCAAAGTTGTCCTACTGTACTTTGTGCAAAAGTTAACAAAACAATAAAAAAGAACAAAGAAAATAAAATAATGCAAGTTAACTTTACTACTCACCACATATTACTCACATAAATTAAACAATTTATTTAAATGCAAATGTCTGGCGCAATGGCAGTGCAAATACACATACATACATGCATAACCACACCCTGAAGGAAAGATAGGTCCAATCGCCCAAAAACGACTATCATAGGTATAGTAGCTTTGTATCTATACCAAGGATGGTCCAAAAAATATATGCAATGTAAATTAAAGTAGGTGAATTGACCGAAAAGTAATCCGAATGTAATGCAAGGGAGATGGATTGTACCAAAAGTAGCCCGAATGTAATGCACAAAAGGTGAATTTTTTTCTCGTTTTTCTGGTTTTTGTAGCTGTAGGTATAACGGAACTTTATTTAGGTAATGATTTGGTAAAGTTTAGTTGGATTTTTCTTAGTTTTATTAAAATGGTGATAGTGAAAACAGCAAGTGAAAACTAAAATTTGTGAAGTAAATATAAAACTAAAAAAGTATAGATAAAATATTAAATAAAATTCATATAAAATGTTTGGAAGAGGCACAAGTAAAAGAAACTTGAGGCGATTAAAAAAAAAGCAAACTGAAAATTATATTACTTTTTTAGAAAATCAAAATAATGAAAATGTGAATAGTGATATAGAAACTGAAAGTGAATGTGTTGAGGAAGTAGTAATAAGTGGAGGAAGTGAAAACATAGTTGAGGAAGTAGTTATAAATCATCCCATTTTCAGCTTGCGCGTTTATATACGCCCCTTATTATAATTATAAGACACCTCGTTCTGACATGTTCTAAGCCTTTATGTCATTTTATTTTCATTTTTATTTTTTGCTTATAGATTTTTTTGATTCAAAATATTTGAAAAAAAATTTGTACTTTTACCAAACAGTTTTTTAACTTAAAAAAAATCAGAGTAAGCGCTTATAGCGGAGACTTTTACCCTTTTCAATTTCGAATCCTATAAGCAAAAAATGAAAATGATGGGCTTAGAACATGTCAGAACGAGGTGTCCTATAAATATGATAAGGGGTGTAAAGATGCAGAAAAATAGAATACAAATTATTCGACACCTAAATGGTACGCATGGAAAAAAGAGCCTCAAAATGTATTCAAACATTTACAAATTATTAGAGGGTAAAACTTTTGCACTCTTATTATAGTTATTTTTATATAAATTAATTTAAAAATTTCACTTTTTCCCAACCAGGAGCTCTGAAGAGTGACGAATCAATTCGTGATATTGACAGCTACATCGCCAAATGCTTCCAATTCGCCAAAAAAGGCACTTTAGGAAGATTTCCTATAGCAAAAAAGCAACTTAAATATTTTGTAAATTTAAAAATATATTATTTTTAGGAATTGAATTTAATTTAAACTTATATTAAATAAAATGAATTTAACTACTTTTGTACATATATATATATATACATAATTATATGCGAATTACTTACGGAACTACTTTCTTTAGGAGTAACCTTAAACCACCCTCTCTGTAAGGAGCCTTCGGGTATTTCTATTGTAAGTATATGAAGTCTACTCCAATTGTAATGCACAAAGTGTCATTTGACCTAAATTTGGTTACAATGTAATGCAGTAGGGGGCAATTGGTCCGTGCCTAGGACATACAATTTTAAACGTAAATAGAATTTTATATGTGCTTGGACCAAACTTTGGACTACTTACAAACCTCTACAGTGTAGTTTGTGGTGTGGACTAAGTCTACTCCGAAATCCTACAGGGCACTTTGTCTGTGCTTTCTGCGACTGAAGTGTTGAATGTCGCGTATACGCACCGTTGTCCATTTTCATTTGCATTGCAAGTAAGTATGTGTGTGTAAGCACTTTAGAATATGCATATATATAGTAAATGAGTGCAGTTGAAATTAAAATTTTGTGGTTTGGCGTTGAAAAATGGCGTTCAAAAATGGCGTTGACTGCTTCATGGAATAGTGGGTATGTGACGACAGAATAGTTGAAAAAAAAAATGTTTTAATCTAAAAGGGATTGTGAAAACAAAACGGTCGGAAAATTGCGCGTCTACGACACTCATATGTAATATTAAAAATAATCGCATGCAATGAACTTTTGTTAAAACTGGCATAAAACACCATGTTTTATATGTATGCGGACAGGCTGCTTAAATGTATATGTATGTTCAATTGTCTGTCATTGTATGTTTAAGTAAATGGCGTTGCATTATGACAAATGTTAAGGCTAGGGTCATCGCAATGCGGATGATTAAGTTATTAGCTCATATTACTAGCCAATAGCGGCTATATACCAACAGGTTATCATAACCTATAACGAGATTTTTGCCGAGGTTCTCTTCCAATTTGTGGTGAGCTTCTTTTGCGTTTTTTTCCTACCAGTTGGCGGGACCTGCAGTGTTTCGCCGACTCCGAACGGCACTTGCAAAGCAAATAAGTTTTTGCTGAGAAACTTCTCATAGCAGAAATACACCCAAGGAGGTTGTCAAACTACTTCCGAGGGGCGAACCCGTTTAGAAAATGATTTGTCTAAATAATTTTTGATGTTGCTTTTGGCGGCTATCGATATCCGACTACTTGGTGTAGACGGCCGAACACACTACCGCTACACCACGGCTAATATTAGCATACATTAAATTATATGTACAGATAATTTCAAAATTAAAACATAAAATGAAAAGATCATACAGTTCGTATAATCTATACATAGTTGGTATAAGGTAAAGCGGTGAAATAAATGTTGGGACTTTGCTCAACCGACATTGGTGTCCTTTATCTATTCAAATTATCATGCGATATTTGAAACTTGTTTTCAATATTTTTTTAGTTTTGTCTAATATTTGTAAATCGCTTTCCCTGGAAATAAAACCCGGAACCTCAACTGAATGCTGCACCGAAAACAGAAGTGACGTCTAATCAGAAATAGGAAGCGAAAGCAGATTGGGAGCTGGATATCAGGCCGGCCCGAAGCTAGAGCCTAAAGTTACATGTGAAATGGATACAGCATCTAAATCTGAAGCGGAACTGTGAAAGGAACTGGAGTCAGGCATAGTAAAAATAAAAATCGATGCTGCCCCAAACAGAAATCGTAATCATTTTAAATTTAAGATAGTATTATGGAATATCTAAGATCCGTAAATTAAAAAATCGTTTCATCCCTAAATAAACGAAGGCTAGCTTTATGGATTTAAGTTTTTCTTTTAGCCAGCTATCTCTTTCGGAGTTGAGCTTGGAAAATGAAATGCACCAATGTAAATTAATGCCTTGTGTTCCTCAAATATGAATAAACGATGGTTTTCTAGAAACAAGGGCATACGCAGACGCTATGTTCACCTTTTACTTTTCCCAGAAAAATACCCCGAAACTGTACGATTTATAAAGAAACAATATAAGTGGATCCATCCCAGCTTTGCCCTTCCAATCACTGACAAATTTTGCACTTTTAGCACTTTTAACTGAAATGCCCAAAGCTTTTCTATGAAAAAATTTCAGACCCTGAGTGAAGGCAAAATTATATAGGTACATAGGAACATGTATATCACAATTATATATTTTGACATAAAGCAGCTACAAATTGATTTCCATTTTGGCATATACATATCTATTGTTTGATTATAATTCTAGATTTACACACACATACATACATACGTGCACTAAGCATGAGTACATGAGGATAAGTGTTCGACAAATTGATGAAATAAGTTTAATATACTTTTCCATATTTCGATCGAAAAATAACAATTATTTTTTCAATTTTTATTTTCGATCGCAAAATAAGAGTTATTTTTAAATTTTTTTATTTCGATCGGGAAATAAGATCTTTTTCGCTTTGAAATAACTAGTTAAGAAACTTAATTTTTATACCTTTCATGAACATGAAATGGTATTATAACTTTGGTCCGATGTTTGTAAGTATGAGAAGAAGAAGAGATAGACCCATCAATAAGTATACCGAAATGATCAGGATGACGAGATGAGTTGATTTAGCCATGTCCGTCTGTCCGTCTGTCTGTCTGTCTGTCTGTCTGTATGTCTGTCTGTCTGTCTGTCTGTCTGTTTGAACGCAAACTGGTCCCTCAGTTTTTGAGATATTTGGCTGAAATTTTGTATGCGGCCACCATTTTCCAATATAGGAATCATTTGTCGGAACCAGCAAGATCGGACCGATATTACATATAGCTCTCATACAACCGATTATTCCGATAAACGGATTTTGGGCTATAACTCCTGTAATTAAATACGTACGAACGTGAAATTTTGGACGTATCGCTATTTTTATATGTGAAATATCAATGTTGAAAATCATTGGGATGGGATAAATATTTCACATAGCCCCCATACAATCGATTGTTCCGATAAACGGATTTTGGGCTATAACTCCTGTAATTAAACACCTAGGAACGTGAAATTTTGTAAGTATTGCTATTTTTATATGTAAAATATCGATGTTGAAAATCATCGTGATGGGATAAATATTTCACATAGCTCCCATACAATCGATTGTTCCGATAAACGGATTTTGGGCTATAACTCCTGTAATGAAACACGTAGGAACGTGAAATCTTGGACCTATTGCTATTTTTATATGTGAAGTATCGATGTTGAAAATCATCGAGATGGGATAAATATTTCACATAGCTCCCATACAATCGATTATTCCGATAAACGGATTTTGGGCTATAACTCCTGTAATTAAACACGTAGGAACGTGAATTTTTGGACGTATTGTTATTTTTATATCTGAAATATCAATGTTGAAAATCATCAAGATGGGATAAATATTTCACATAGCCCCCATACAATCGATTGTTCCAATAAACGGATTTTGGTAGTAACTCCTGTAGTTATATAGGTAGGAACGTGAAATTTCGTAATTATTGCTATTTTAGAATTTGGAATGTCGGTGTTAAAAAATCAATGAGATTGGACCAATATAACACATCGCCCCCATATAATCGATAGTTCCGATAACTTCGGTGTGAGCTTAAGTTAAATTTACACAGGCTGTCCTGGGATCAAACTGTGAAAATCGTGACGCTTATTCATGAAAGGTATTTAGCCTTCGGCACAGCCGAAGACAGCTTTCCTTACTTGTTTTTTATTATATTGCGGAAACGTCAGTAACCACGAATTACATCTCACTTATACATGCTTTATGAGGGTTGTTTTAAAGAACAAGAAACGTTTTGGGCAAATATTTTTAGTCATCAAAGTTTGTATGCGTATTATTTTATGTAACTTAAGTGACGAAAATTAGCATTTTTCTGTGTAAAATTAGTAGTTTCTAACCAATTTAGACAAAATCTTGTATTCTCCGTCTACCAAGTTAGAAAATAAATTATGCAAAGCAAACCTACGTTTAAAGCGGGCTACTCACCTGCCAAGAAATGTCAAACTCCATATAAAAAAACGCTCAAGAAATGGTCAAGAAATGTTTTTACAAGTCAAATTTTCTTGAGCCAATACTCAGCTCATAAGAAAAAACTACAGCACTTTTCGATAGTTGGCAACGCCGGTTTACCTTAAGAAATAAATAAGCTCGTATATCGTTACCTAAACGTTCAAATAAGCTAATTCACATTTCTCAAATTTTTCAGGAGAGACAAAAAACTTTCTAAATATTTTTTGGGGCAATATTTTTAAAAACCGTAAATACAGCTTTATGTTCCGTTTGGAAATGATTCAATTAACCATATTTTCGAGTAAGATTAGGCTTTGGATATTTGTTTTAACGGCTTTTTTGGACTAAGCTTCTTTTCTTCAAAGATATTTCATTTTGATATTGGACTTAGCTCATTTTCTTAATTTTTTTTACTTGCTTTTGAACTAAAATGAATACAAAGAAATTTGCGCGTATTGAGATATTTCATTATTAATATCACTAGTTTACAAATAATTAATTTGAAAAAATACCAAGATTTTCATGTATATGGACGAATTGGCACTGATATGCCGAGCACAAAACATATTTTTGAAATTTTTTGTATGGGTAGGTTTTCGAGATATCGGTAATTTTGTGTTTTTTTCAGGTATCACTTCATTTAAAAAATATTTTCGCGAATGTTACAAAAGCGATGGACACAAGCAATACCTCGTTGGAGAGGAAATCAAAATACGATTCTAACGACGTATAATATGTAGGGGTGGGCCAAACCATCGCTGAGCAATATCTGGCCAAAGTCGGAATTTTGTCCAATTTTTACGATTTTTAGAAAAATTTTGATTTTGAACAAGTTTTTTTATGCGAAGTTGTAAAAATCAGGAAATTTTTATTATTTCTAAAATTAGTGTGTATAATTACAAACACTTTAAGCATAATATTACCAAGATCTAGTGAAAACTGTATTTTTGGCGATTTTTTTTGTAACTTTCAACATCCCTACTTTTAATAGAATTTTAACAGGTCGAAATCTGTATATTGCAGATATTAAAAAAAAAACTGTTAGTGCTAATCATTACTAAGCCAATAGAGTTCAAATAAACCGTTTTTGGAACTTTTGTCTGTCTGTCTGTCTATCTTTCTGGCTGTCTGTCTGTCTTTCTGTCTGTATGTATGAGGTCGTATCACTCGAAAACTGCTTAATGGAATTAAATGAAACTTTCACCATTGTATTATTAGACGTGCAAATTAAAATTTAATGCATTACTTATTTCATAACTCGCCCGGTTTCAGATTTATCAACCAATACGCGGAGCAGGGGTGACCAAACATGAGTTCGTACAATATGCGTACGTATGCTGCCAAATTCAGGTGTCGATAAGAAAACCTTCTGTTCTGGAGCTTCTTTATCCATTCCCTTTAATTGGCGCTAAAATAATATGAAACAGTTGATGAAATGTATGAGTGTATTGGGGTGTGGTTGCTGTGTGACCTTGCCCAATCCCGACTCTTGCGTCCTCGTTCGTATACTCTGGGCAACGTGAGCTATTCTAGGCTCGCGGCAGAAAGAGAGGGAGCCTCGGTGGGGCCACTCTGACATACTTGGTTTAAGGGCTCACCGAGGTCTTTTGCGCAGCGTCTGTTCACCATGAGGTGCGGCTGCAAGCGGGCGTCTGTCTTGAAGCAAGCGGCTCGCTATATAAATGTGTAAAAATATTTTCAAAACCCCGAAACGGGTTGTGCGCTGGGTTTGGGACCCGCCACGTAAAAAATCTAGTCTAATGAAAAAATCGAAAAAGCCTCGGATGAGAACCCCCTTTAATGTTGACGACCCGGCAAAACGAAGTAAGGACAATGAGAAGGATATTAGGGCATGTACGTGGAATGTCCGGACCCTTTCTAGGGAGCGTACCGCTGCCCGACTGGTTGATGTCCTCGCGAGCGCAAAGGCTGACATCACCGCCCTGCAGGAAATGCGATGGACGGGGCAAGGAGAGACGGCCATCGGTCCTTGTGACGTATACTACAGCGGCCAGACACGCGGCAAAGCGCGTGGTGTAGGATTTGTGGTGGGAAAGAGACTTCGCCGCCAAGTACTAGCGTTCACTCCTGTGGACGAGCGTCTCGCTGCGATCCGCATCAAGGCGAGGTTTTTCAACATAACATTTATCAGCGCCTATGCGCCGACTGAGGAGACGGACGACGCAGAGAAGGACTCCTTCTACGATAAACTTGAACAAGCCTATGATCGCTGCCCATCATCATCAGTAGTACCAGGTTCCAGCATAAGCGAATACACCAAGCTACCTGGCTGTCCCCTGATCAAAGAACAAGAAACCAGATTGATCATGTCATGATCGACGGCAGACACAGCTCCACCGTTCTAGACGTGCGTACCCTACGCGGTCCCAATATCGACTCGGACCATTATCTTGTTGCAGCCAAGATACGCACACGCCTCTGTGCAGCGAAGAAAGTACGCACAGTAACGGAAGGAAAGTTTGACGTCGAGAAGCTGCGCGTGACACAGACAGCTGATAATTTCTCCACTCGACTCTCACACCTGCTATCAGAGAGCAATCCTCGACCTAACGATGTAACCGAGCAATGGAAGCATATCTCTCACTCATTACGTACCGCCGCTGAAGCCACTATAGGGTTTCGGCGAGCCCGCAAGAACAACTGGTACGATGAGGAATGCACCACAGCCTCGGAAAAAAAGGACGCTGCATACAGGGAGACGTTGCGAACGGGCGCAACCCGCAGTGTATGGCAACGCTATCGTGAGGCGAAGAAGGAAGAGAGACGCCTTTTCAGAAAAAAGAAACGTGAGGCCGAAAGGCGTGAGTGTGAGGAGCTTGAGACGCTGGCTGACAGGAACGATGCCCGAAAATTCTTTGAAAAGATCCGGCGGATGACGGAAGGTTTAAAGACCGGGGCAAGTTCCTGTAAGGACAATAATGGCGACCTGGTAACCGACGTCCAGAGTGTACTTAAATTATGGAGGGAGCACTTCTCCTCACTGCTAAACTGCGAGGGAGACGTTGAACCCGATACCCCAATCCCTGACGATGGAAAGGTCGTCCCACCACCTGACTATGAAGAAGTGAGGATAGCTATATCCCGGCTCAAAAACAACAAAGCCCCTGGAAAAGATAGACTACCCGCCGAGCTGTTCAAACACGGAGGCGAAGAGCTGGTAAAAAGCATGCATCAGCTCTTATGCAGAATATGGTCAGACGAGTGCATGCATCCAGATTGGAATTTAAGTGTGCTCTGCCCAATCCACAAGAAAGGCGATCCCGCTAACCCCACCAACTACCGCGGAATCAGTCTTCTTAATATCGCATATAAGGTTCTTTCTAGCGTATTGTGTGAAAGACTGAAGCCCATCGTGGACAAACTGATTGGACCTTATCAGTGTGGCTTTAGACCTGGTAAGTCTACCATCGACCAGATTTTCACGATACGCCAAATCCTGGAGAAGACCCATGATAAAAGGATCGATAGACACCACCTCTTTGTCGATTTTAAAGCCGCTTTTGACAGCGCAAAAAGGAGTTGCCTGTATACCGCCATGTCTGAGTTTGACTTCCCTGCAAAGCTTATACGGCTTTGCCAAATGACGCTGAGCAATACCAACAGCTTCGTCAGAATCGGGAAGGACCTCTCTGAGCCATTTGAAACCAAACGAGGCTTCAGACAGGGCGACTCCCTTTCGTGCGATTTCTTCAACCTGATGCTGGAGAAGATAATTCGAGCAGCAGAGCTAAACCGCAATGGCACAATCTTCTACAAGAGCGTACAATTGCTGGCGTATGCCGATGATATTGATATCATTGGCCTTAACAACCGCGCCGTAAGTGCTGCCTTCTCTGGGCTGGATAAAGAAGCGAAAAAAGTGGGTCTTGCGGTGAACGAGGACAAGACGAAGTACCTATTGTCATCAAAGAAAGAATCGGCGCACCTGCGCCTTGGCAGCCAAGTCACCGTTGATGGCTACAAGTTTGAAACGGTGAGAGATTTCGTCTATTTGGGAACCAGCATTAACACCGAAAATAATATCAGTCTAGAAATCCAACGGAGAATCACTGTTGCCAACAAGTGCTACTTTGGACTGAGTAGGCAATTGAGAAGTAAAGTCCTCTCTCGAAGAACAAAGATCACGCTCTATAAGTCTCTCATCATACCTGTCCTGATGTACGGCTCGGAATCATGGACAGTATCCAGAGAAGATGAGATGGCCCTTGGAGTATTTGAGAGAAAAGTTCTCCGGAAGATTTATGGTCCTTCCCGTGATGCCAACGGCGAGTATCGAAGGAAATTCAACGATGAGCTGTACGAGCTTTACGCAGACCTGACCATAGTTCAGCGGATTAAAGCCCAAAGGCTCCGCTGGCTGGGTCATGTTATGCGAATGGAAAAAGAAGCTCCAGCACAGAAAGTTTTACTATCGACACCCGAATTCGGCAGCAGAGGAAGGGGGAGGCCTCGACTGAGATGGAAACAACAGGTGGAGGATGACTTGTACTCCCTTGGGGTTTCCAATTGGCGTCGGTTATCGCTAAAAAGGAATGACTGGCGTGCTTTGATTCGAAACGGCCAAAATCGTCTAGGCGGTTAAGCGTCATCATGACGCAAGCCAAGATTAGATTAGTTGATGAAATGTAACATATTGAATACGTTCAGTGGACTTAGCCCGCGCATTTTGACAATGAAGGATTTAGCTTATTTGCACATCATCGTCAAATAAGAGTTAAAATTAAAAACAAATTTTAATTTTTAAGTTTCAATTATGTATTTTTTATTTTCTTAAAAAAGTGGACTTGTCACTTTTGCACGTTTAGGTAACGATATATTTCTTGAGGTAAACGTGCAAGAGTAATTTGCAAAAAAATGGAAAATTTGGTAAATGTCAAAATTTCTTGACCAAGCACAAGAAATATATCCTCGTTTTTTTCTTGAGGCATTTCTTGGCAGGTGGGTAGCCCGCTTAAAGTTGTTTATAAGGTAAACAAATCGGTTACGCTTTTTGTAACGTAACTGGCGAAATCTCGCTTTATTTCATTTCATTTCATTCAGTCAATGGTTACAAAACCTTACAAATTTGGTTACAAATTTTGTTAAAGATAAACGTAATAACACATAAAAATATTTTGATTGCAATTTAGCCAAAAATATAGATCTGGACTGAGCAAAATCTAAATCGAGACTTGTGAAAAATCGATTGAATTCAATTCAAGTTATATTTAAGCGTTTTAACATGAAACGGAAGTTGAGTACGAAGTACCCTTTGGGGTACATTATAAGCAATTTGCTCGATATTACACCGCGATCATTAGTACGGTCTATAGTGTGACCTATCAGCTTATTGCTGTATGCGGAGGCTCTTTATAAATTTGAGCACCTCCTCAGTTTTTTTTATTCCATATCACGAACGGATTGAGAGTGACACCACGTAGGTAGCAAACTCTCTTTCTTGCTAACGCAATGCATTCGCAGATTATGTGAACCGACGTTTCATCGTCCAGTTCACAAAACCGACAAATTGTTGTATCTGACAGATTCAATTTACTCAGGTGATAACAGTTACTACAATGTCCCCTATAATACCCAGTGAGGGTTCTTAGATCCACTCTTCTTAGATTTATGAGCCTGGCCCATGCTCTTTGCGATGGTTCTATAAAGAGTTTGGCCTGCCTCTGTTCTAGGCTGCTAAGCCAATGCTGCCTTAACTGTCTGTCTTCCCAGTTGCTTATGGTTTCCCTTACGTGGCCCTTGGTGAGCCCACAGAAGGGTTCCGGACCGTAAAATGCTGTTAGAGCACCATGTTTTGCAAGGTGGTCCGCTTTTTCGTTGCCGTCATGCCCTTCATACCCTGGGACTAGGGTAGGGCTGCCTGACTGTCCGACATAATGTAAATCCGCTTAGAGGATAGTCCTCTTCGGAGGCATTCTCTACCACAGATTTCTATTGCATGGATTTCCGCATACCAAATCTCCGAAAAGGATTCTGCATATGGGTTCCCTGTTTCCCAGAGCACTCGATATACGATTGAAACCTCAAATTTTCGCGTGATCCTAAGCGTACGAGTTATTGCATCACTTACTTGCAATATAGACTCGTTTACGAAGTTCTTGACTATCTTCATATGTCTTGCCATATTTCCGATTTTTAGATCAGAAACATTTTGAAGTCTCAATGCAGTAAGTGTGGCTTCCTTCTCTATCAGAATAGGGAAGGGAGGTATTCTTACAAGGGCACTTAGAGCATCAGCAGGGCACGTTCTCATTGCACCTGTTATACCGACACAGACCAGCCGATGCAGCTTACTTAATTTAGTTGCTGCTGCTCTTTGAGCTGTCTTACGCCACCACACTAGGGAAGCGTAATTGCTATTGGCTTCACAACTGTAATAAATGACCAATACGTCATTGTGGGAGACAGCCCCCATGTTTTGTATAGTATTGGCAGTATAGTGCAGGCGAAAAAGGCCCTCGTTGCTTTATTTTTTGTAGCCTCCAAATGAGCATTCCATGTGATGGTCTTGTCCAATGTTACTCCTAGGTATTTTGCCTCCGTTGAAAAACTTATGCGGCTGCTTTCTAGGGACGGCTATAACAAGGACAGCTTTCTTCGCAGCGTGAAAGTCACCAAGATTGTTTTGTTTGGGTTAATAGATAGCCCTTTGCTAGCACACCATCTCTCAATGATGCGCAGGGCTTGTTGCATGCGGTCGGATGTTGTTTCGTCATGCATTCCTGTTACGCAGACGACCAATTCATCTGCATAGCCTTGAACATCAAAGCAATTGCCCTTCAAAAGGTGAAGAAGTTCGTCTATGACAAGGGTCCAAAGTAGAGGAGAAAGTACACCCCCTTGAGGACATCCTCTTGTCGCCATGATTGAGCCAGCACTCCCTCCTATCTCAAAGCTGATATTTCTTTTCTTTAGTATGGCCAGCACACATCGAGTAATCATTGGGCTTACGTTCTTGCTAATCATGGCTTCGTCAATGGCTCGATACTTCGTATTATCGAAAGCGCCTGATATATCGATAAATGCACACAGGGCTATGTTTTTAGACTCTATGGCCTTTTAAATTTTTTCCATAAGGCAATGGTTAGCAGTCTAACCCCCTGCGGGTTAGGGGTTTAGAATATGCCCGAGGTAGGCATACCGGTCGTAAGAGGCGACTAATATGCACATAGGTAATTGACGTGCTACTCGATGGTTGATCTACGGATATGATACCTCTCACCTCTCATTACCCATCTTCTCCTTCCTCATGGATGGAGGGATGCCATGACCTAGAAGGTTCCACTGGTCATACCAAATCGCTACCACGACAGTCGGGCAGTACCGCAGCGTACCGGGGTCATATCCGGCCAAGGACTGTCAACTTCGGCATCACTCCCCAAAACCTTCGGGGAGTGTTTTGTTGTTAACAACAACAACAGTCTCTGTAGATTTTCCGGGTTGGTACGCAAATTGGGTTTTACACAGAGTAAGTTTCTTTAGGTTTTCTTCTCTAATGTGCTGATCCAAAAATTTTTTTTTCCTTTTAGGAGAAAGGGACTGATACTTATTGGTCGATATGACGATGGCAGATTTTCCGGTTTCCCTGGTTTCGGTATAAAAACAACCTTAACCTCTATCCACCTGTTACGAATATATCCTAACAGCAGGGATGCTCTATATAAATTTGAAAGGCCTGTTGCTGTATAGTTGATTCCTTGCTGTAACAGACGAGGATAGACCCCATCCGGAGGATAGACCCCATCCTGGGAATTTGAAAGGACTGAAAGTCGATAAAGCCTAGTGAACATTTTTGACATTGGTTAGCTTTGCTGCCAGGCTCTTTTCTCTTCCACAAATAGTTGGAGAATCATCTACTCTAGGATGTGAGTGTTGATAGCCTGGTGTACAGATCAGAAAGTGAATAGCAATCAAGAGTTTGCATGTGTCTTCCGGCTGCTTGGTGTAGCTCCCATCTGAATTCCTCAGAGTACCAATGACGTTGCTATGGCCTCTCACAAGGGCCTTTTGAAGCCGTACTGCCGTAGGGAGATCTTTTATATTTTCGCAGTGTTCTCTCCAGGTTGCCCTCTTAGACTTCCTAAGTTCTTTATTGAAGGAGGTGAGAGCATTTTTATAGGATACCCAGTATCCCGTGTCTTTAGCTGTATTGAACAAGCTTCTTGTTTGACATCTTAATTGTGCAAGCTTTTTGTTCCACCAAGGCACATCCCGTTGTACACGTTTTTTAGCCTGGGGACAGCTCTCATTAAAAGCCGTTATAATATCTGACTGAAATTGTTCGGCTTCTGCCTCAATCTCACGCACCGTAGTTATCGGTTGGTGTAAGCAATTGCCGCTTTCTTCCATGGTGAAGCGAAATAGTTCCCATTTCGTTTTCCTTGGATTTCTGAAAACGGACTCTTGATCAGAGAAGTGACCCATGTCGAACACAATACGTGGTCGAACACAATTGTGGTCCGACGGGCCCGAGACGTGCCAATTTGTGACAGCGAAGTCCATGTTTTGGCTACATAGAGTAAGGTCAAGAACCTCCCCTCTAATAGCCTTAACGTGGGTTCATTACCACGATTTATGACATTGATGTTATGACTACTAATAAACTCCACGAGGTGCTCACCCCAGTTATTTATATTCGTACTAACCCAAGCAGTTTATTTCATTAAAAAATTGTAAATCATCCGCATAGAGTAACCTCCTTTTTCATAAAGAAATGCTATTACACATTATAAACCCGTAATAGTAATACCTAAGACAGACATTTGGTGTCTGTACCACAATGTGTACTACAATGAAAGCTCAGGAAACCATGTAATAGCTTAGTCACACACATTTAGTTTTCTATGACGTTGGCACTTATCAGCTGATTAGACAAAATAAAAAACAAAGTTAAAAATAAAATAAAAGAAAAATGAACTCAAACTGCCCACCCTGCATTTTCTGAAATTTTTGATCATATTCGAGTCTTTTTCGAGTCTTCTACACGATTAAAACAATCAGAAATGAGCTCACTTTCTGATCATAAAAGATTCTTTTGTCGGTAGAAAAATGTACCCTGCCCGCGACTCCTCTTAATGAGCCTTTTATGATCACTTTTGACTCTTTTCCGACTCTTGCTACAATCATTTGCGGGTCGTTTTCTAGTCATTTTTCACTCGTTTTCTAATCATTTTATGATCACTCTTGACTCTTTTTCGACTCTTGCTACAATCATTTGCGGGTCGTTTTCTAGTCATTTTTAATCATTTTTCAATCATTTTATAATCAGTTTTGACTATTTTTCGACTCTTGTTACAATCATTTGCTGGTCGTTTTTTAATCTTTTTTTAGTCGTATTTCAAATGATAGTGAGATAACCACCTTTGGCTACCACCTTTCAGGAAAAGAACGGCACCTACATATGTATATCTTCGATCTCCATCGTGTAAGAAAATAAAATTAAGTATGATTATAAGCTAGTTAAAGCTTTTTGACGCAACTTGGCATGCGGTAATGCTTTAACTAACTTAAAATCATACTTTATTTTGACTTGACGGGCCAAAGTAATTTACAAGCAAGGAAAAGCTAGGCAGGCCCCTTACTGATCTTCCAGGAAAAATATAAATACAAAAATATTTTTTAATATGCAAATCAACATATTTCATTTTATTGTGAACACGCACTGTTGTGGAGTGGAAAAGTGATTTAATAGAGTTTGAGGACTGAATAATAGAGATATACACCTACTTTTGATAGGAGTTATTAGAAAGCTCTTCTCGGCATTGGCTTTGTACTCGTACCCTTCCAGCTGTATGCCGAAGCCAATTCGTCCGAAAATATTTTGCGTACAGCTGCCCTCAGAAACTTCGATGGCCCATCACCGCCTTTTTTTGATATGAAATCAGTCACTTTTTTTGCTGACATTACCTTTTTCACTATTCTTCACTAATTAGTAAGGTATGTATATTAAATTAAATTTACACTGCGCACGTCAAACTTAAAATGCGACCGGTTTTATTTATAATTCAAAAAATTATGAAAAATATTGTTATTAGATTCAGAGTAAAATATTTGTTAAAAAAGGTGCGATCACTTTTCAGTCCCCAGGGTGATCGATTTCTGTTTGCACAACATTTTTTGTTACAGATAAATATATTTTCTAAAACTTATTTTTCAAGCATACGGATGAGTCGTTTTCGAGCCTTTTTTGAATCGTGTAAGTGATCAATCAGTTTTTAATCACCCAGAGTGCAAAAAGGCTCAGTAAGGTGATTTTTTTTAAAGTAATCTTCCAAATGCTATTCGGGTGCGTGCTCCTTCGCCAGCTGCGTGTACATTTTTGCATATAGTTACATAATAATCCTATATACATGTATACTTAATGTAATTCCTAAGAGAACTTACCTTAATCTTTACTCTTGTTATACCTAACTTTACTCTTATAATTAATTACTATTAGTCATTAGAAACTCTACTTTATCACTCCCACACTTCACATACTTTCATACTTTTTAACCTATCCTTTCACTCACTCAACATACATACAAACACCTACTCAAACTCACATCATTAGCTCTACTCAATCCTATTTACTCTTATTAACTAAATGTATCAGCTAATTTTAATTTAAGTCCTAAGTAAGAAGAGTGTTTGTACAATTTGAGTTAATAAATGATCTTTGTCACAAGAAGACGTCTAACTTCTTTACTGGCGCAGTCGGTAGGATGCGAACCTCACACGCACTGCAGATTTAAAAAAAAATTATTTAAGTTGTAATTAATGGCGAAATTGTTCGAAAAGAACATTTTGTTATAATCATTTTTATTATGAGAAACGTAAAGTTTTGAAATAAAAAAAAAAAGCAAAAAAAATACTCGAAAAGAGTAAAAGCTAAAACCAAAAAATTTTTTCGGAAAGAAAATTGACTTAACTACGCCTAGTTATACACTGAACACAAGTAAAAAAAAAATAAATATTTGTTATAATTAAAAAGTGATTCAGTGATAAAATTATTAAAACTTGAAAGTCTACAAAAAAACATTTAAAAAACAAAGTTAATAAAATTTTTCTGTTAAAGAAAATTCTATCCATTAAAATAACGGTAAGGTAAAAAAAACTGTAAATTAGAAGTCACCTTGGAGAGAACAACATTTGTGTTACTCAGAAACAAAAAAAAAAAAACCATAAAGCAAAATCGAAGAAAGGAGTGATCAAACCAGCTTTACAAAAAAACAGAATGAAGACAGAAAAGAACAACTAATAAATCGAGAGCAACTTTGCCTTTGCCTAATGACATAAAAATCAACAACAGCAACAAACACTTTGAATTCAACATACATAAATACTACAATAAATAGTAATATAAAAAAAACAACAACAACAATTGATTCAGTCAGACACAAGCGAGAGTCGGCAAGCAGCAACAAAATCATTGACAACGGAAAACCGGCAAGCAAGAAACAATTGTAATGTATCAAAAATATTTGACCATATACTACCTACCAACAACAAATAGCTTTTAGTCAGAGCCAAGAAAAAGTCAACATTCAGCAAAAATTTCAGCGACAAATGAAACCGGCAAGCAAAGACAATAGAAGCTAACAACAACAAACAGTGTTCAGTCAGAGCGAAGCGGAAGTAAGCGAGAAACAATAATTATAAGGCCTCAAACCATTTCACTACTTTCCATTCTCAGTGAGTAAACTAGTAGACACCACTTGAGGTAAATCAACAGCTAATGTATGCTCATATGTATATATTGTGGCGAATGTTCTCAAGAATCGCTCATCTCCCAACTCTAGCGTATTTCTATCACTAGCGTCACTACCACAACTACAGCTGTTTAGATACATGACGTGAGAGCGACAGAGGGAGAGGCAGCTCGCGTGTTTGCGAATGTGGCACAAAGAGGAGATGACGATAGATAAACGCTTCGAGAACACTTTTGCACGAATAAACCAGAAAGGTGTAGACATTTCTAGGTTGTGAAGCTTCTGTTGGCTAGGGTATATAAACCGCGCAAAGACAACGCAATCAATCAGTTTATTTTGAAGTGTTGTACAGTGAAGTACTGAACAGTGAATTAACCCGCGATATTGTACTACGGGTTTTAGTACTGAATAAAGCGTACTACTTATTAAGCAGAATCGGAGTGTTTTATTTAACGTACAGTGATCGAACTCGGAAAATAATCAAGGAATCATCGAATTCGTCACAATATGTTTGAACGTATTTAAAATTTTAAGCAGAGCAAATACACTTTTTTGCATTGTCATATAAATTCGTAGCATTGACATTTAAAAGTAAAAATTTAGTAATTCATTTAGCAGTAAAGTAAGTTCAATATATCAAAAATGGATAGTTTAGACATGAATACAAAATTTAAACTCATTTCTACTAACATAAATAGCATTCCTCCATATGATGGAAACAGAGATGCATTACTAAATTTTGTACAACGTATCGATTCAATGCTACCAATTTTAGACTCTTTTACAGCCGAATATATAGTTCTATTAATTGGCCAAATTAAAGATAAAATAATTGGAAGCGCTAGAAGATCTATTTTGATTAATGGAAACCCAGAAATTTGGGCCGAAATAAGAAAAGTTCTTATTGATAACCATGGCGAAAAAAATTCGGTTGATGAACTTATTGACAAAATTAGAGTTTGTAGATGTGATTCTACAATTGAATCTTTTTATAATTCACTTAATACCTTATTATGTCGGTTAAACAACGCATCCATTTTTAGCAGTAGTAGCTCTGAAAGCATAAATAGTGAAAGTAATGCTAGAGTTGCTTTAAATTCTTTTAAATATGGTTTACCAGAACCGGTCAAAAGTGTTATTGTAAGTAGGAATCCAAAAACCTTGAAAGATGCATATGATATTATCAAATCAAATGGTTACTTAAATTATAAAAATCAACAAAGAAATTATTTTAACAGTAGTCAGTTTAACAGAAGTAATAACTTCGAAAATAATGCTAATAATAACATGAATTATTCTAATCAACAACGTAGGCAACAAAACTATTTTAACAGAGAAACTAATCTGAGCAATTATGCCAATCAACAGAATGCGCAACAGTTCAATAACAGCAATAGAGTAAGCTATCCAATTAGTCACGACCATATACCACAGCACAACAACAGAAATGTTAATAATTTTCAAGCAAACAACGACCATAGTTTTGCGATACTCAACTCTTTTCACCCACAAAATTTTAATAGCAACCATAGCAACCAAACAAACAGAACGCAGCGTAGCTCGCGTAGTTTTAATAATCAAAATAGTAATAACAGACTGTTAAATAACAGAAGTCAAAATTATTTTAACAATCATCCAGTCGTAGAGCCAATGGAAATAGGAGTCAATGAAAACAACCAAAATTTTCAACCAGAGGGCCAAGAAAACTACCCTATATAACAATTGAAACAAACGTAAGGAAACTTAGGTTTATATTAGATACTGGTGCGGAATTTAGCATTATAAATCCAAATATTTGCAATCCAAAGTGGAGAGTAAAATCACGTTCTATTACCTTAAAAGTAATAAATCGAGCTGTTACTACAGACGTACAGTATAGCTTTCCAATATTCAAAGAATTTAATAAACCAAATTTTAATATTAATTTTCTAGAGTTTAATTTTCATAAATATTTTGATGGCCTAATAGGTAACAACATATTGCTTAATTTGAAATGTAAAATCGACTATGAAAACCGAGTTTTAGTAACAAAAGATGCAACTTTACCCATTTATTTTTGTGAAGAAGAGGAAATTACTGTAGATAATTATCTGAAAAATAAGAATTTGCAAATATTTGCTAACGAAGAAGTAAAGTTCACAGGATTTCCGGTATCTAATATGTTTCCTACGCACCTAAATTCAAAAGACGAACAAGTTTTAAAGACTGTTGTAAATAAGTTTAGCGATATTTTTTATAAAGATGGTGAAAACTTACCTTTTAGTAGCGAAATTCGTCATCGTATCTTAACAAAAACCGACACTCCTATATATAGCAAACTGTATAGATACCCTGTGATACATCGGGCAGAAGTAGACAGGCAAATACAGGAAATGCTAGCACAAAATATCATATCTCCCAGTTGTAGTCCTTACAATTCCCCACTATGGGTTGTACCCAAAAAAACAGATAACAGCGGTAAACAAAAATGGAGAATTGTAATCGACTACAGGAAACTAAATGAGCAAACCATAGACGATAAATTCCCACTTCCAAATATGGAAGATATATTTGATAAGTTGGGTAAATGTTGTTACTTTACTACAATAGATCTTGCCAAAGGATTCCACCAGATTGAGGTGCATCCAGACGATAGGGCTAAGACTGCTTTTTCAACTGCAGGTGGCCATTACGAATTTAATCGTATGCCATTTGGCCTCAAAACAGCCCCTGCAACGTTTCAAAGATTAATAAATCATGTTTTAAGAGATCACATTAATAAAATTTGCGTCGTATATTTAGACGATATTTTGATATTTTCCTCTAGCTTCCAGGAACCCATAGAGTCCATAAAAAAATTTTTTAGTACATTAAGAGAATATAATTTGAAAATACAAATTGATAAATGCCATTTTGCGGCATTAACCACTAAATTTTTGGGACACCTTGTAACAGGTGATGGTATAAAACCTGATCCCTCAAAAATTGATGCAATCAACAAAATGCAACCACCTACAAACATAAAAGAAATCAAACGATTTCTAGGTATCACCGGTTATTACCGCAAATTTATGCGAGACTATGCCAAAGTTGCCTACCCCATGGTTCGGCTTTTAAAGCAAAATGCTGTTCTAGATTTTAAAAGCCAAGAGTTTCTTAATTCATTTGAAACATTAAAAAAAATTATTACGAGTGAGCCTGTATTGCAATCACCGGATTTTAATAAAAAGTTCATCCTTACGACGGATGCTTCACAATTCGCAATTGGGTCGGTTTTAAGCCAACAAGGCCACCCAATTTGTTACGCATCTCGAACGCTGTCTGACCATGAAATTCGCTACTCGGCCATAGAAAAAGAAGCACTAGCTGTTGTCTGGTCAGTGAAACATTTTCGTACATATTTATACGGGCGCAAATTTCAAATTCAGACCGACCATCGTCCATTAGTTTGGCTTCATAATATTAGGGAACCAAATATGAAGTTACAAAGGTGGAAAATCCTACTTAATGAGTACGATTTTGACATATCGCATATTAAAGGTAGAGATAATACAGTCGCTGATGTTCTTAGCAGATATTGTGTAAAAGATAAAGAAAAAAATTTTGAAAATATTAATATTTTAAATAGCCAATTGATTGAAGAAAATAAATTTTTTAAACAAAATGATGATCAAGTTGATAATATATACCTATTTTAATAAAAAATCGTTGATCTTATATCGATCAAATAGAAAGCTAATTGAAATAACTGACAAAAACGATATATTGACGATCATTGAAAATGAACATCTTCGCAACAACCACAGAGGTATACAAGAAGTATTTTTAGAATTGAAAAATAAATATTTTTACCCGAATCTTTATAAAACGATAACACTTTACATAAATAACTGTTCAATTTGTACTATAGCTAAACACGACAGAAATCCCTTAAAAATTCCTTATCAAATTACAGAAACCCCTACACACTTTAATGACATAGTTCATATAGATATTTGGTATCCTTGTAGAAATAAAATGTATTTGACAACAATTGATACATTTTCGAAGTATGCGACATTTCATAAATTAAATGACAGAAATTGGATAGCTATTCTAGGAGCTTTAAAAGAACGTATTTTATTTTTGGGAAAAATGAATAAACTTATTTTTGATAACGATCGTTGCATTTTACATAGCGCAGTTAAATTATTTTTAAATGAACAAAATATTGAGCCACATGTAATCACGGCTTACCTTAAGACAGGTAATTCTGATATTGAACGCCTGCATGGTACACTTAATGAGCATCTAAGATTATTAGAAGCTAATACTGGTCATAAAACAATAGACTTAGACGACAAACTTTTTGAAATCTTTAATGCTTACAATAGAACTATTCATTCAACTACAAAAAAGCGACCAATTGATTTCATAATAAAAAACTATGATAAAGAAGAAATAAATAAATTATGTGAAGAATATAAGCAACAAAAAATTCAAAAAATAAATAAATTGAATAAAGATAGAAAGGCTGAACCTAAGCTATTAGAAAACATTGTATATAATAGAGATATTGCGAAAACTAAACCTAAATATAAGAAACTTGAAAAATATGATCGACAAGGTAATTATGTTGTGGATTCTTCAAATAATCGAAAAATAAAATATTACAAAAGTCAATTTAAACGAAAATACAATTTGAACACCGAAAATGTAAATTAATTTTAGCATAATTTAAGCTTACAACAAGAAAACTTTTGTTAAATTTTTTTTCATAAAATATAATACTATCATTTAAATAAAATATTTGCGAGGACACAAATAACTTAGGGGGGAGAAGTTACATAATAATCCTATATACATGTATACTTAATGTAATTCCTAAGAGAACTTACCTTAATCTTTACTCTTGTTATACCTAATTTTACTCTTATAATTAATTACTATTAGTCATTAGAAACTCTACTTTATCACTCCCACACTTCACATACTTTCATACTTGAAGACATGCATGGATGAAGGGGGTATGTCGCATTTTCGGCTTTAAAGTTTTGCTTAAACATTTGAGGTTTTATAGAGTCTTTATGGAAAACTGACAAAAAAATTATGCAAAGCCATAAAAGACGTTGCATAATATGCAATAAAAAGCATAAGTTTATATTTAGTGTTTTATATGAAAAAATCGCAACATACCCCCTTCTTCCACAATTCATATTGCAAAGTTGTGTACATACCCCCTTCATCCATGAATTATCTTCTACAATTTTCACGATAGGCAGATTCTGATAAGACAGAAATATAGATCTGCATAAACACTATTCACCAATGCCAAAAACAGAAATTGAGTGAGAATGCGACATACCCCCTTCATCCATGCATGTCTTCACTTTTTAACCTATCCTTTCACTCACTCAACATACATACAAACACCTACTCAAACTCACATCATTAGCTCTACTCAATCCTATTTACTCTTATTAACTAAATGTATCAGCTAATTTTAATTTAAGTCCTAAGCTAAGAAGAGTGTTTGTACAATTTGAGTTAATAAATGATCTTTGTCACAAGAAGACGTCTAACTTCTTTACTATATATATGGCTATTTTTTTGTGCTCCACCCAGCTCATGGCTAAATTGAGCCCACACTGCAATTATTTTTTTAATTGCGTCGCTTCCAACGTACTTTTTTTGATTTTTTTCCATTTCTGATATAAATTTGCGGATTTTTATACCTTTCATGAACATGAAATGGTATTATAACTTTGGTCCGATGTTTGAAATGATCAGGATGACGAGATGAGTTGATTTAGCCATGTCCGTCTGTCCGTCTGTCCGTCTGTCCGTCTGTCCGTCTGTCTGTTTGAACGCAAACTAGTCCCTCAATTTTTGAGATATCTGGCTGAAATTTTGTATGTGGCCACCATTTTGTAATATAGGAATCATTTGTCGGAACTGACATGATCGGACCAGTATAACATATAGCCCCCATACAACCGATTGTTCAGATATAAGGTTTTTTGGCCAAAACTTCCGCAATTAAAAAGTTAGAAACGTAAAATTTCGCAACTCGAGTACTTTCTATTTATGTAGTGTATATAGTGAAAATCAACCAGATCGGGCAAATGTAACATATAGCCCCCATACAACCGATTGTTCAGATATAAGGTTTTTTGGCCAAAACTTCTGCAATTTAAAAGTTAGGAACGTAAAATTTTGCAACTCGAGTACTTTCTTTTTATGTAGTGTATATAGTGAAAATCAACCAGATCGGGCAAATGTAACATATAGCCCCCATACAACCGATTGTTCAGATATAAGGTTTTTTGGCCAAAACTTCTGCAATTAAAAAGTTAGGAACGTAAAATTTTGCAACTCGAGTACTTTCTATTTATGTAGTGTATATAGTGAAAATCAACAAGATCGGGCAAATGTAACATATAGCCCCCATACAACCGATTGTTCAGATATAAGGTTTTTTGGCCAAAACTTCTGCAATTAAAAAGTTAGGAACGTAAAATTTTGCAACTCGAGTACTTTCTATTTATGTAGTGTATATAGTGAAAATCAACCAGATCGGGCAAATGTAACATATAGCCCCCATACAACCGATTGTTCAGATATAAGGTTTTTTGGCCAAAACTTCTGCAATTAAAAAGTTAGGAACGTAAAATTTTGCAACTCGAGTACTTTCTATTTATGTAGTGTATATAGTGAAAATCAACAAGATCGGGCAAATGTAACATATAGCCCCCATACAACCGATTGTTCAGATATAAGGTTTTTTGGCCAAAACTTCTGCAATTAAAAAGTTAGGAACGTAAAATTTTGCAACTCGAGTACTTTCTATTTATGTAGTGTATATAGTGAAAATCAACCAGATCGGGCAAATGTAACATATAGCCCCCATACAACCGATTGTTCAGATATAAGGTTTTTTGGCCAAAACTTCTGCAATTAAAAAGTTAGGAACGTAAAATTTTGCAACTCGAGTACTTTCTATTTATGTAGTGTATATAGTGAAAATCAACAAGATCGGGCAAATGTAACATATAGCCCCCATACAACCGATTGTTCAGATATAAGGTTTTTTGGCCAAAACTTCTGCAATTAAAAAGTTAGGAACGTAAAATTTTGCAACTCGAGTACTTTCTATTTATGTAGTGTATATAGTGAAAATCAACAAGATCGGGCAAATGTAACATATAGCCCCCATACAACCGATTGTTCAGATATAAGGTTTTTTGGCCAAAACTTCTGCAATTAAAAAGTTAGGAACGTAAAATTTTGCAACTCGAGTACTTTCTATTTATGTAGTGTATATAGTGAAAATCAACAAGATCGGGCAAATGTAACATATAGCCCCCATACAACCGATTGTTCAGATATAAGGTTTTTTGGCCAAAACTTCTGCAATTAAAAAGTTAGGAACGTAAAATTTTGCAACTCGAGTACTTTCTATTTATGTAGTGTATATAGTGAAAATCAACCAGATCGGGCAAATGTAACATATAGCCCCCATACAACCGATTGTTCAGATATAAGGTTTTTTGGCCAAAACTTCTGCAATTAAAAAGTTAGGAACGTAAAATTTTGCAACTCGAGTACTTTCTATTTATGTAGTGTATATAGTGAAAATCAACAAGATCGGGCAAATGTAACATATAGCCCCCATACAACCGATTGTTCAGATATAAGGTTTTTTGGCCAAAACTTCTGCAATTAAAAAGTTAGGAACGTAAAATTTTGCAACTCGAGTACTTTCTATTTATGTAGTGTATATAGTGAAAATCAACCAGATCGGGCAAATGTAACATATAGCCCCCATACAACCGATTGTTCAGATATAAGGTTTTTTGGCCAAAACTTCTGCAATTAAAAAGTTAGGAACGTAAAATTTTGCAACTCGAGTACTTTCTATTTATGTAGTGTATATAGTGAAAATCAACCAGATCGGGCAAATGTAACATATAGCCCCCATACAACCGATTGTTCAGATATAAGGTTTTTTGGCCAAAACTTCTGCAATTAAAAAGTTAGGAACGTAAAATTTTGCAACTCGAGTACTTTCTATTTATGTAGTGTATATAGTGAAAATCAACAAGATCGGGCAAATGTAACATATAGCCCCCATACAACCGATTGTTCAGATATAAGGTTTTTTGGCCAAAACTTCTGCAATTAAAAAGTTAGGAACGTAAAATTTTGCAACTCGAGTACTTTCTATTTATGTAGTGTATATAGGGAAAATCAACAAGATCGGACAAATGTAACATATAGCCCCCATACAACCGATTGTTCAGATATAAGGTTTTTTGGCCAAAACTTCTGCAATTAAAAAGTTAGGAACATAAAATTTTGCAACTTGAGTACTTTCAATTTATGTAGTGTGTAGAGGAAAATCAAGAAGATCGGGTAAATATAACATATATTTAGCCCCATACAACCGGTTGTTCAGATATAAGGTTTTTTGGTCAATACTTCCGCATTTAAAAAGTTAGGAACGTAAAATATTGCACCTTTAGTACTTTCTACATATGTAATGTGTATAGTGTAAGTCAGTACAATTGAACACGTATAATATATAGCCTCCATACAATCGATTGTTCCGATAACTCGGATCCTATTATTTTGTAAGTTTTTTTTTAAATTATAACAAAGATGTGTAATGTGTGTAGTAAATATAGTTAAATTGAAACAGGCTGTACTGGGGATCGAACAGTGAAAATCGTGACGCTTATTCATGAAAGGTATATAGCCTTCGGCACAGCCGAAGACAACTTTCCTTACTTGTTTTAATTAATATTTGTTGTCAAAATGACATAAAACACCTGATTGTGACAGAAGAATTGGCTGTGTTCATTGCACTGCAACGTAGTACAATTAGCAACTCCACTCAATTTCAATGGTTTCTTGCCTGCTTTCATGGTACGGAACTCAATATGCTTTCGAACTAAATTAGGAAAACTGGCGACACACACATGGTTTCCGTATTATATTATTATTATATGTACCATATGTCTGTCCCAGGTATAAAAACTTATTTTACCTTTATAAAGCTGTTACAATGAAGTTATTCATAAACGCTTTATAAACATATTTTAACTATCATTGACTTATAAAGAATTTGATGTCAAAATTCAAAATAAAGATGGTAATGTTGGTTTTGAAAAATGTCAATTTGCAATTTGTCAGACCAAAATAAATAAACATTTTGAATTCCAAATTAAATCCAAAAAATATTTGCTACAGAAGATTGAATCGCTCTTGCCAAGAATCAGAACCGGCCATAGCAGCAATTCTGCTTGTCACAGAGACATTATCATTCCTACGAACAGCCGGCTCTCCGTACCGGAATAACTTTGGGTTTCTCCGACCAAGACCCTGTTATCTTCCTTCTCTTTTATTTTGCCCCAGCACATTGCAAGACCAGGCCACAACCTTCCTTGCGTGCACTTTTTGTCGGCTAAAGGTATATTCGAAAGTACCAACGGTCTAGAGCAACTCCTGTCTAGGCACTGTACTGGGTATTACATTCTTTGCTGATATTAGCGTTCATTATCCATCATTCTCAACAAGTGGCCACGAAGGGGTACGATTTAGTATGACTAATTTCAACATATGACCCTCGGTTAGACAGATAAGAGTTTAACCAAGAAAGAAGAGTAGAATGGAAACCAAGCTCTTCTAACTTCAACAACAATATGCTATGCACAACAGTATCAAAAGCTTTTGAAAAGTCTGTATAAACAACATCGACTTGATGACCAGATTTAAAGTCTGAGATGCAATATTGGGAAAATTCAGCAAGGTTTGTAACTGTGGAGCAGTGGCGTGTCTCCCATATAAGCCGAAAAGCCCGGCTTGCCTAGCTAATCCCCTTTGAGCTACAATATGTTCATTTGGGTTCTTAAAAGGATATCCGGCTTTTATTTCTCTGGCTGCCACCTACTACCTAATAGCTGTTAATAGCAGAAAAACATACCTACAGCTTTTCCTGCCACCTGTCGGCTGATAGCTCATTTACATAAAATTATTTCAGCGCGTGACGGCCATCTCTTACTTACTTACTAGGTAATGATGGCCATCTCGCTTTTACTTATTGGCTTTTACCGGGCTTTCAAAACCAGTACGAATCTGTGTGCTGAAGCAATTGTTTTTTTTTTTTGTGAATTTGGAAGTAATTTTATATGAAACTTTGAAGCCAGCTTCTGGTTGGTGTTACCATAAGCGATAAATGCCAAACTTACGATAAAACGAAAATTAAATTTAATGGCAAATTCCGATCGGTTTTTTATTATTAATCCGATCTATCAGGGTCGATCTATCAGGTAAAAAACGATTTATTCCACAATTTTGCCCAACGTTTCAATAAACACCTTATCTTCTTTAGGGGCTCTCTATATTAATTTATAACGAAATGCAAAAACAACATTAGAATCAAAAAATTTTTGCTCACAATTTCAAACACATATTTACATAAATATTGCACTATTTTTTAATTTCACTTACATTTGGTATAAATTATTAATTATTTATTGGGTGTTGTTACCATCACTGTTTGGTACACTTGTCAAACTAAAACTAATTATATCTATCATAAACATAAAAGGTAATTTGTTGCTATATCTTGTGTGTCTTCCTGATCGCCTAATACTTGTTTTAATCTTAGTTGTGCGTGAAAAATTGAATCTTTTGTTGTTTTGATATTAATGTTAGTTTGTGTGAGTTCTATTTTCAATATTTTCGAGACAAAGTTATGTTTTGTTTCAATCTGTGTTCTTACTTTTTCTGAGGTTGTTTCTATTGTTGTGTATCTTACCGTGTTTCTCAAGTGGTTTGGTGTTAGTTCGTAATTCTTGCATTCCAATAAGAACTTTAGCTGCTCGGTTAGTTTCACGAATTTTATTTTTTGCTTACTGTAGTGTTTGAGAGTCATGCAAATATATTCGCCGTGTTTGAATTTCATATGTTTGAAGAAATGTTTCATTTTTCTTTGTTTCTTTGTTGTTCTTGTTTCATGTTATAAATATATATAAGATTTTTATTTTTAACGGCAGGCTTTCCGTGAGTAATTATTTAATGGCAAATTCCGATCGGTTTTTTATTATTAATCTGGGGCTTGCCTTGATTGATAAAGGTAGGCACGCCACTGCTGTGGAGCGACCACAGACAAACCCATGCTGATGCAGATCAATTATTTCCTTTACAAAGAAATACAATTTATCTTTCACCACCTTTTCAAAAAGTTTTGAGCAGGTGGTAAGCTTAGAAATTGGTCTATAGTTTCGAACATCATTTTCACCGATCAATAAAATCACCTTTTGCAAGGGAAAGATTAAAAATATGCTGTAAACGCACACTAAGGGAGAAACTGGACATTTTAAGTAAAAATGGGGAGAAACCATCCAAATCTGTTTTTGTTGAGGTCTGTAAAGAAGAAATACTATCCAAAATATCAAACTTAGATACCGACCATGTTCCAAGGTGCAGAGAACTTGGAGAACAACTGGTATTTGAGGCGCTACCACTGTCATGGACATGGACTAGTTCTAGTACACTGGGTATAAAAAGACCGGAAATAAAAGCTGAAGAGAAACCGAAACTGGAAAAGAGCTGAGACGGGGAATAAAGCCGTAACCGGAATGAAGCCGGAACGGAAAAAGGTGCCGGAACTAGAAAAAAAAAAAAACGGAACCGAAAAGAGGAGAGGCCGGAAATGAACTCGGAACTGCGTATTTATCATTTTCTAATCAAAGTTTTATCATAATTTGGGGAGGTCCCGCAGTAGAAAATCTAAAACTGATTTCTTATAATTACCCAATGTTTTTCATTTTCAGCACACAGAAACATTTCTTACATTTTTAGTTAACATGATTCATGTTAAATCAACATGAACACCTCTTGTACGTAAAACAAAAAAAATTTCGGAAAATTAACACGAACATTTTAACAAGAAGCGTGTGGTTAAAATAACATGAAGTACTTCTGCATTAGAATTACATTAGTGTGTATCCCTTACACTATATTCGGTTTGTTTTAACATGAACAAGTGTTGTTTTCGAACATCATCTGTTCCCCATCAAAGCTTGTGAACAGAATTGTTCTCAAAAGAACAGAATTTAAGTCAGTGTGTAGATACCGACTTGATGAAAAGTTGTATATATTATCTATATATTAATAGGCTAACACTCTCCCCATACAAACAGACGCAATCCAATTTCGTATAGTATTTATGGATAGATCTCTATAAAATTTATAGTGGAAACTTAGAATGGACTAATCTGGTGTCTCACCAAAAAAAAATTTGAAAATTATTTTTAGTTTATTTGTTATTAAAGAAAAAATAGGTCTCCAAACTCTTCAGCTATTTTGTTATCTCCACATTCTGTTATACCCGAACTATACATCACTATTCAGCACTCTTATAACTCCCAAAGACACACCTACCGCTCATTCCCTTACACACACACGTACATATCTATGCAATGATCCAGCAGCTGCCACTTGCTTTTATTTTTGAGCCAAAAAAAAACAACAAAATGTACCAAATTATATCATCTTCGGCATCTAAACACCATTTGTAAGCTAAGAAGTCCAGCTTCACTTCTGGCTTTATGTATTTAACTTTTTGCCTATTGGTTAAAGTTCATTTTTTTAACGATATGATTTTGTAAGAAAATTCCACAATGTTAAGATCGAAATTTAAATATCGTACGGACTTTAACTAAAGAAGAATTTTACATGACACTAATGCTGATTTCGTTGAACATGTTTATACCCTTGCACAGAATACTGTAAAAGTGTGATAAAAGTGTACCCGTTCTACATGAAACTGCTATATCGATAAAACGAACAAAAAACATTGCCCGTTTGCTATGCTATGTGCATGAATAATTAGTTTTCGCTTATCAACCATATTCAATTGTTATTGCAAAATCCAATTTTTTTCACCAAATTTATCTGTCAAATAAAATTTTCGTCAGCTGATTTTCAGTGCAACCAACTACCCTGTCAAAGCTTCAGAGGGTAAAAAGTGTGAGTTTTTTAGGAAATGAAAGCATATTCTGTTTGACGTTATACCTTCATTTTGCAAAAGAAAACGGAAAATTGAAGAGTGTAAAAAATACGCATTTTTTGATGAAACGAAATCACCATACCTAACTCTACTTTTTTTAACGAAAAACATATTTTTGGGTATTTGTTTCCTTTAGGGGTCAACCGCTAATAAATTAGCTAAAATTATGGGAGATAGCTCAAAAGACAGGTTTTGGCCTCAGGATCACGAGTCCGGAAGCGCTTTTTTTTAATTTTGTGTAAAAAATACGCATTTTTTGATGAAACGAAATCACCATACCTAACTCTACTTTTTTAACGAAAAACATATTTTTGGGTATTTGTTTCCTTTAGGGGTCAACCGCTAATAAATTAGCTAAAATTATGGGAGATAGCTCAAAAGACAGGTTTTGGCCTCAGGATCACGAGTCCGGAAGCGCTTTTTTTTAATTTTTTGTTTCTATGGAAAGCTATGGTCAAAAAATCGAAAAATGACCCACGGCACGCATTTTTTCGCACGTTTTTAGGTACAGCCTAATAAAATTACAACAACCACATGAAAACTTGCCACTTTGATTGCAAATATCTCTTCAGAGAAGCAAACTATTAAAAAGCGCTTCCAGATTCGTGATCCTGAGGCCAAACCCCGTCTTTTGAGCTAGCTCCCATAATTTTAGCTAATTTATTAGCAGTTGACACCTAAAGGAAACAAATACCCATTTTTACTTTGATTATTTGATGCTCTAAGCTTTTCTCGATTTTTTTTAAAGTTTAATTCACTTATGAAATTTTTAGGGGGTAAAATATTTGAAAAGTATATTTTCTAAGCAGAAAATATAGTTTTCATATAGTTGAAGATTGCCCAGAAAAATATCCCCAATCGTCTCATTTAAAGCAAAGCTGTAATTAGACGCTGGCAAGTATAAGTCTGTGGTCATAAGCATAAACAGCCTAGGTCGACTTAAGAAATTAGACCAGATGAAATTTTTGCTGGCGAGTTTTTGTAACAAAACTGTTTTATAACTAAGGCAAACGTATTGGATTTAATTGTTTGTAAAGAAAGTAAAAAAAGACCAATGAAAGTCTTGAAAAATGTCTCGATGTTGCTATTCAAAATCACCAGCAAAAATTTCAACTGGTCTAATTTCTTAAGTCGACTTAGGCTGTTATTGCTTATGACCACAGAAGTATAATTGACAGAACTCTGATTTTTTTTTTAATTTTCCTTGCTTAAAAAATAAAATAAAAACGAAAAATTAAAAAAAAAGAAACAGTTTTCAATTTTTGCTTCCACCGAGAATCGAATATATGTAGGTGTCCTGCAAGTAGTAAACATTTATACCCATTCTGGTATGAAAAAGGTACAATTAGTCTCTTCATAGGACATGCTCGAACAAATGTGACCAATTTATTCCATCTAAAAGAGACTAAAAAAAGTAGTAGTCTACTTTTCCTCTGGATTGATCCCGGACTAATCGTATTTTTTGCAGGGAAATACCATACGAACTTTTACTAATAACTCCAATTTTTTTGTATGAAACCATATTTTTTACTTTGATAATTTAATGTGCTAAGCTTTTTCGATTTTTAAATAGTTTTTTTACTTATGAAATTTTTAGAGAAATAAAATATTGGAAAAGTATATCTTCTAAGCAGAAAATGTATTTTGCATACAAAAAAGTGAAGTTAGTTATATAGAATAAAAAATTTTGTTCGCAACACCAGAATTGTAATTTTAAAAAAATAGCTTTAAAAAAAATTTGTTTAAAAGAAAAAACATTTAAATATGCTGCACCACCCTAATGTGCGGATTCGTTGCATGGTATTACTCAAATCAAATGTTTAAATTCCCAAACATCATATATATATATATGTATGCGTGAAGCAAGAATAAAAAACGGTACCCTGCAAATTGCACAATCATCGAAACTCCGACAAACACTCGGCGCTTCGAACCGCTCCCACCCTTTTTCGCGCTCCTTACTCTCACATGAACGTACATAAGTATACAGCCAAAAAAAAAAAAAACAAAGTGTAGAAAATCAAATAAATATCATTGCATCCTCGCCATCTTCACACCATCATCATTCACATAATCACATAATCCAAGGTTTTTCGCAGAGCACTTCTTTATTTAGTTTTTTGTCCATTAAAAATTTATATTTTTAACGATAAGGTTTTTTTTTAAAGTAAAATTCCACAAGGTTACGATAAAAAAAGTACCATTATATATCGAAATATTATAAGCCCATACCGGGTTTTTGTGCAATTTAAATTAAAAACTTTTTTTTTATATAACAATTAATGTAAGTTTAATATAACTAGAGTTCGCCCAGTGATTGAAATTCAACCACAAAACCTTATTTTATTTTCCTACCTTTTTGCTATTTCTTAAATTTTCCTTTCTTTTCCATATTTTATATATTTTTGGTTTCTATACATTCCTATTCATTTTGCCTTTTCCTCCCTCTTTACACCATTCAGTAATATAGTTTCAATGTTGATAATTATTTATTCTTCTTATGTCGTCTTCATACGTATTTCTTTCCTTTCCTTTCCTTAGCATTCATTTGCTTTTATTTCCTTTCTTTCCTCTCCTTTCATCCAATTTATTTCTTTTGCTTTTCTTTCCTTCTCTTCCCTTTTATTTCCTTTCCCTATCTTCTCCGTTCTTTTCCTTTTCTTTCCTTTTCTCTTCTTTCCTTTTCTTTATTTCCCTTCTTTCTTTCTTTCTTTTTTGTTCTTCTCTGTTCTTTTCTTTTATTTTTCTTTCTTTTCGTTTCTTTTATTTCCATTACATTCCTTTTTTCCTTTTATTTTCTTTTTCTTTCCTTTCCTTTCGTTTCCGTTGCTTTAGTTGCCTTTCATTTTATTCATTTTTTTTTTTCATTTCATTTCTTTTCTTTTATTTTTTTCTTACCTTTTTTTCTTAAATTTCCCTTTCTGTCATTTCGTTTCATTACCTTTCCTTTTCTTACCTTTCCTTTCCTACCGTTTCCTTATTTTCTTTTGTTCCTTTCCGCAACTCTTTTTCTTTCATTCATTTCTTTAACTTATTTTCTTTAGCTTTTCATTACCTTTCTTTCCTTTATTTTTCTTTCTTTTTATTTTCATTTATTTTCCATACCTTCTTCCTCGCTACCTTTTCTTTCCCTTCTTTTTTATCTTCTTTCCTTTCTTAGTCTTTCTCCTTTTGCTTCTCTTTTCCACTGCTTTACCTACATTACATTTCCTTTCTCCCCTTCCTTTTTTCTTTTCCATTCCTTTCCTTTCCTTTCCCTTTGATTTTTCTGTCATATTTTCCGTTCCTTACCTTAACTTACCTTAATTTTCCTTTTATCCATCCCTTTCCTTTCTTATTATTTCCTTAATTTAATACTTTTACTTATTCCATTTTGTTTCATTTTTATTTATTTTATATTATTCCCTTTCCTTTCATTTCCAACAAATTTTATTTTTTTACTTTCAATCACTTTTCTATTTCTGATTTTACTTTTTTTTTAATTTTATAATTTTTCCATTTTATTTTATTTCACTAAGTCTAGCCACGAAGGGCCTTGTGCATGATCTAGCTTATTTGTGTTTTTTTTTTCAAAAGCATTTGCTTCTCTGAATCCCCACGCACAGATTTTGTTTTTGTAAACACTGTTTGTACCGAAGCTCAATAAAGTTGACGCGCTGGCTCATGTTATCTTATTTCTGCCAACAAAACTACTCACCCTACTGCAATGAATGCAAACACAACAATGCAAGTGGTCATACATACATACACCCATAACAGCGGCTCTATAAAGCGAATGCGTGTATAGCACTTGTAGTGGTGTGATCTTCAAATCATATTATAATTAATTTTTTTAAATTTTTGGTTTGTTGTCGCACACCCTGCTCGGCGAGACATATCGATACATACCAAATTTTATATACCTTAGAATTGTGGTTATTGCAAAAAAAGGGAGAAACCTGTTATGTTTGCGCATTTATATATAATAGATTTGTAATAGTAAGTGTCTGCTGTACCTTATACATAAACAAATAAATAAAAAAAAAATAATCTGTTGTAGATATATCCTAAAGTTTTGTCGTCAGCTTTTCTGTTGTACTGCTTTGCTGCACCACCCTAATGTGAAGATTGTTTGTATGGTATCACTTAATCCAAATTTGCATTTGTCACGAGGGAGTCACTTACTTGGTTTTGTTGTGAACGGGGAATATGTACATATATTAAGAGAGAGTTGAAGAAAATTTCAGATGGTCGAATTTCGACCACGGGCTATCCTAGTAAATAATTAATATATTGTGAAATTTATAGTTTCTTAACTTGCGAATAAGTTGTGAAGTTTTGCAAAAAGTTTAGGGTAAGTAATTTGTGTTGTTTTTCATATTTTGTAAACGTTTCCTGCTAAAACACGTCCAAAAATGTCGGGTTAGGTTAAAAACAACGCGCACTATACATAAATTCCATGGAAACGCTTTAGGATTAGGGATACCGGGTAGAAAAGGCGTCGTTTGATACTTATCCCTACATTAATTGGACGTGTGCTACCAGTTTTACAATCGCTTGGATAATTTAAAGAGCTTTCAATAAAACAATTTTTATTTAACTTTCAGATTGGGGCTTGTTCTTGCTGTTTTCGATGCAGAAGTTGCCAATGATTGCATTAAAATAACTATATGTATATGTATGTACATATGTGTACTTTTATCATCAGCAGATCGTGTTAATTTAACATGATGATCGTGTTAATTTAACATGATAGATCGTGTTAATTTAACATGATAGATCGTGTTAATTTAACATGATAGATCGTGTTAATTTAACACGATGATCGTGTTAATTTAACATGATAGATCGTGTTAATTTAACATGATGATCGTGTTAATTTAACATGATAGATCGTGTTGATCTAACAATAAAAACATGTTGAATTAACATGACAGATCGTGTTAATAAATTATACAAGCATTATATTCTTTCATACCTTAAAATATGTATGTTTTCGATAAATGATTAACTAAATAAAAATTATTAAAAAAATCAAAAACAAGGTGTTTTATTTTAAGGGTTAATTCAACAATAAAAACCTGTTAAATTAACATGATAGATCGTGTTAATTTAGCAATAAAATCCTGTTAAATTAACATGATAGATCGTGTTGATTTAACAGGACGAAAGTATTATTTCAACATAGTATAGTGTTAATTTAACATATCTGATCGTGTTGATTTAACAAGAAAAATAATGTTGTATCAACAGGAAATCATGTTGATTCAAACCTTTGTGATCATGTTAAATTCACACTGATCCTTCATGTTGATCTAACATGTAGGGACAGTTAAAAACCAGCTTCATGTTAAAACAACCTGAGCGATAATGACCTGAAAAAGTGTTAAAAAAGTGTTGATTCAACATGAAAATTATTCTGTGTGAGTAAACAGAAAAACGTAGACGAAATCATACAAATAGAAAAATGAGCTGGTCATATCAACCAAAATATGCGTTGATTCAATCAAAATCACTAGTGTGAGGCCTTCCCAGCCTTTGGAATAAAGACTACCGTGGCGCTTCTCCAGGAGCACGGAATGTAATTAAGAGCCAGGCAGGCTGAATAGAGAACTACCAGCCATTTAGCTGATATTTCTAGCGTGTTTATGAGTTGTGCGGGGAAAATCCCGTCTGGCCCAGCTGCCTTGAACGGCTCAAAGCTTTTGATTGCCCACATTACCCTTTCCTCCGTAATGGGTATGTTTACCGCCAGGTTTGTTGCAGATGCTACAGGTGCATCATACAAGTTCCCCGGAAAGTGTGTGTTCAGGAGCAGCTCCAGGGTTTCCCCTTCCGTGTTGGTCCAAGATCCGTCAGGCTTCCGTAAATAGCTAATGGCTGTTTGAGTTTTTGATAGCACTCGTCTAAGTCTCGCTGTATCATCGACTTTTTCGACCCCGGTGCAGAAATTTCTCCACGAAGTTCTCTTCGCTTGCCTTAGAGCCTTTTTATAGGCCCTCAGTTTAGCTTTATATTCCAGCCATTCAGGCTCCGTACCGATGCTCTTGGCCTTGTTAAATTGCTTCCTGCATGATATACGGAACGAATCCAGGTCGTAAGACCACCAGTGGGGTCTATGTTTGCCGCGTGATTTTGGTACTGGACAAGCCTGCTCTAGGGAATTTGAGAGCGCCGTTGTAAAGGTCGTTACCAGATCATCCAGTTCTCCCACTGATGAGGGGGCTTGTGGAGGTAATACTGGTAGGTCCCTAGCTAATATTTGGTTATGTAGCTGCCAGTTAGTTTTGCGTGGATTTCGTTTCATAACTGGCTGCTCAACAATAAAGTCTAACACAATTTCTATGTACCGATGGTCAGAAAATGAATGCTCATCAAGAACACGCCATTTTCTGACCAACTCATAAGCGCCTTCGCTACAAACAGTGAGGTCTATAACCTCCCTACGAGCTTTAGTTATAAAAGTAGGCTCGTTACCCACGTTACAAACCACCAGGTTAGTTGTTAGTAGGTAGTCAAACAGAGACTCGCCCCTAGCGTTAATATCGGAGCTTCCCCACTGGACGTGATGAGCATTAGCGTCAGCTCCAATAATAAGATGGCCCGTACAGAAATTATCCACCAGATCTTTCACCTCCTTTTGTGGAGGAGGTTCTTCGGCGTCATAGGGCATATAGACCGACGCCATCGTTAGGCTGGTGCTGCCGACTGTTAAGCTGGCAGCTGTAACGTCACCATTTGAGTAGTTGGGTAATAGAAAGGTGTTTAGCTCAGACTTTACCAAAATACAGGTTCTGACCTTGCCCTCATCATTGGTGTAATGTAACTGGCTGTTAGGGCAAGGCGAAGGTGGCAAGTGGCATGGTGGCAATCCCGCTAGCTCGTCGGATGGGGTAGGTTTTTGCTCACCTGCCTTACCTACAGCTACACTAACAAAAAGAAGGAGGTTCATGCCTGGTGAAGTCTACAAAGAAGAAAGAGAAAGGAGGAGAGAAAGGCCTGTCCATGTCAGGTGGAGTCATCCCGCCCCTCTCGTTCACGGAAGGTGAACGACCTTGGACTCCACTTTGACTCCGCTCACCGAGTGGAGTCCCCTTAGCCTGACACATGTCAGTCCGTCAGTTATCGTCCCATGTTCCTAATTCGTCCTGTCTGTCCTAGTCGCCTCACATTCACGTCCCCTCTAATGCACACGTGCAACACCCACACCAATTAATTAGCGAATCAGCCGGTCATGGTGTTTATTTTTTTCAATCCATATAACAACAAGAATAAAGAAAAAAAAAAAACGACTGCGATTTTAATTCAAAATTTAACAATCTTAAATTTATTTATATTGGCTTAAAAACTTAAAAAGGAAAGGGATAAAAAGCAGGATCTAATCAAACTTAATTTAGAGAAATTGGAAGAAAAAAAAAAAACACCTAATAATATATTAAAATACCTTACGACTAGTGAATTCAAAAAAATACAACCGAAGAGATATATTCTAAAATTTAAACAAGCGCTTAGGCTCAACAAAAAAGGAAAAGGGAATAAAAAAATTTTTTTTATGACTTCAACTTCTTCAATAAAATTCAACAGTCAATCTTCTTCATTACTAAAATTAAAAAAAAAAAATTATCAATAAAAAAATAATGTAAATAAGAAAGAAAGTGGAATGACAAAAAAGGGAATAAAATAACCAAGGTCCAAAACCGATGGCAAAATTTATTTAAATGCAAAATGGCCAAAAAAAAGGAAAATTAGGAAAAGAAATTATTTAACAAAAGTACAAATAATTGGGCAAAGGTAAGGTAAAATTTAAATGACAAAAAAAAATAGCAAGAAAAATTTAACAAAAGAAAACTTTAAAACTGTTGCTTATCGGACGACCACTGTACGCCGATAGCTTCACTCCCTCACCTAGCTTCCAATATACGTGAAATATTATATACGTAGGTAAACAAACATGTGTAAATTATAATGTTGGTAGATATCTTATGCTTTAGCACTCACCGATCTTTCCGTTGACATAGGCGCCTGCGTCGCGGAGAGGGGGTTGCTGTAACAAAAAGAATTATCTACACATATACATACATATATAAATTCCCCTATGCTGGAAGTTTTCCACTACTCATATGCAGGTGGGAGAGCTAACCAAGCTAGGCTGGAAGTTATTCGGACGCGCGGCTGCCGTCCGAATCAAAGAAAAAAATAATGTGGCTCTAAATAATATAAAATAAAAACTACTAAGTTGCGGCAAAAATCAAAAATAAATGAATGGGAAAATAAAGTGAAACCCGCTGATTCAAGTGCACTAAAAAGATTTTAAATGAACGACCAAAACAAATGTGCAACCAAAGATCCAAAAAAATTTAAATTAGGAATATTTAGCCTAACAAGAATGTGATACGGAAGGGGAGATGGGAGAAGCGATTAGGAAAAAGTGCAAACGGATGGTGGGAAAACGGAATGACAAGGAAATAAGAGGCTAAGGAGGGGAACCGCGAAAGCAATAATTGAATCAATAATAAAAGCGAAATAAAAATTAGTTTTGGGGAAGGAAATTATACTAAAATTGACCAGGTGTGAATTACAGAAACAAAAAAATATTTTCAGGGCAAAAAAATGCTCTATTAAAAATTGCAAAAGTTATGGCGAGAAAAAAAAATTATGAGAAATTGCAATTAAAATAAGTATATCAGATTTTAGTGAAAAGAAAACAAAATCGAGAGAGCTTAGCTTCGATTGTTTAAAAAAATGAAGTAAGCAAAAATGAAAAAAAGAAAGGGAAAGAAAGAAAAGCGGACTTGGTAATAACTAAGTAAGGCGAGCTAATTACTGATTAACTAAGGAAATTAAGACTTACTGAAAACAAAGGAGATTTCGAATTATTAGGATACAAGAACGCGTCGCGGGCATATGAAATTAACTAACTTAAATGTTACAGAAATGATAAGAAGATAAAATAAATAAGCTGGCAAGAAAAGTTAATGTTAGGCTAGTTGAAAAAAAAAGTATACAAAAGAAATATTATTCTAACTTAGAAAAATTTTAGGAAATCAAATAAAAGCAACGAAAATTTTACAAAAAAAAATCTCAAAATAGCAAGGCAAATAAAATTATTTAACAAAAAAAAATCGAATAAAAAAACAATATGTAAAGCGGCTCGAAGTTGCTCCTTTCACCCCTCTTTCTCCTCGTGCTCCTTTCTTAAAAAATGGTCGGATCTTGGTCCTTAATTATAAAAATGATTATGTGGTGATGGTTGCTGTGGCAAGAGTGCTCTGAGGCCCTTGGTGGCCTTTGGACGCGGAGCCCTGCGCCGACAATATGTTTCCCTTTTTCCAAAACCTTTGAATGTGGTATGGTATGATGATTATTTATATGTTGGGCCAATCGATGAACAATTCCCTGGCCTGAATAGATTTATCCTAAATTTTAGCTGGTCTAGGTACAGTACTCCGGCTATTGGTGTACCGGCACCTTCAAAGATCTGTCTTCCTTTTCTTTTTTTTCAACCGTTACTACGGTGTACCACAAAAATTGGATGTAAAAAAAAACTTTCACAACTTTTTCACACCCGGGTAAAGTATGTCCGCACTCACTTGGCTCAACTTTTGATTTCTATCATTGCCTCGCTTAGCTTGGCGATCGTACCTCTTAGACAAAAAGTTCGCTTTCACTCAATCACGAAGGACACTCATACATCTAACAGATTTGGCGGGACACGACAGATATCCACTTTCACGACAAAAAATTTCACCCATACTAACAGATACATATTCAGACACCTAAATACATGTATTTAACTTTCGTAACATTACTAATACATACAAGGGAAACTCCGTTGCTGTTAACACACAGATACAGCGGTGTTCAGACTTCTACAATGTTGTATTAACCCACAGGCTGCCGCTACAGGCTCGGATGCCGCCGATGTTGCATGCAACATGGAGCGTGTCCGTAAAAAGATTCAAAGCGCAGTCTGTCTTAGTTTGGTTTTGGTGGGCCCAACGTGTGGCTTCGACCCACGACCTACAGCCGGGCTATCCCCTTGCTTATTCATTTAGCTTAGGTAACGCGTTTTTATTTCATGAGCAGCACTCAGAATTATTTCTACTAGGAACCTATATCACAGTTTACCCTATATCTAAAAGACTAGAATTGCATGCAGGTTAACTTAAAACTATATCACAGGTAAGTATCTAAGCTTAAATCACAGGTGAGTATCTATATCTATATCACAGTTTTGCCGGTTAATAAAAAGGTGTCAATAAAAAAAAATTAAATAGATTAGTCAATAAATGGGCAAATAAATAAATAAATAATCACAAAAAATTTAATTAATAAATAACAAAAATAAATAAATACAAATATAATTACGGGGGAAAAAAAGGTATAAATAAATGTCAACATGGGTATGTCCCGTCAAGTCAAGCCTTCACGACATAAAACATGCAACACTTCTACATACGCTACATGCAACATAGATTTATGCAACAAAAATATCTTTAGCATGGTATACGCCTATTTTCTTGCCCTTCATATCGCCGAGTTCGTACATTGAATTTCCAATCGCTTTCAGGACTACACACTTAACTTGCTTTGGGGCAAGTTTAGCATTGTAGTTTTCAATCTTCGAACTCTGCTTGAAATTTCGGCGGTATACCACTTGTCCGGTTTGGAATTTCACATCTTTGCTCCTAGTATTGTAAAATTTTTTGCTCCGCTCATGTGCTAGTTTGAGTTCCTTCATTATAGAATCTCTAATACTCTGTAACCTATCAGCTCTAGCCTCTATCTCGAAATCTGTATCTTTAACTGCCCCCAATTTGCGGCAAATTTTGTATGATGCCCCATGTTGCATCATGGGCATGCCAAACGTGGCATAGTATGGGGAGCAGTTAATAGAAGTATGTATCGCGCTGCGAAGGGCAAAAGCCGCATCGCTTACACACTTATCCCAGTTCTTTTGATTGTCCTTGATAAAGGACCTCACGATTTGCAGGACTGAGCGATTAACTCTCTCCGCTGCATTTCCCTGAGGGGAATAAAAAGCGGTTCGAATGTGTTTCGCCCCATATTTCTCTAAAAATTTAGCGAACATGTCGGAGACAAATTGTTTCCCATTATCCGAGTGAATGTACTCCGGAACCCCAAAAATGTGAAATACTTCTTTTTCTAAAAATTTACAAACATCTACAGACGTGGCTTTACGCATAGGTTTTAAAAATACAAATTTCGAAAAATGATCAAGACACACAAACACATAAACATTACCATCACTAGTACGTGGGTATGGACCCATAAAGTCGATAAACAGACGTTGGAAAGGTCTTTCGGTTACGTGTTGCTTTCCCATGGGCGGTTTATGAAACACATTTTGAGTTTTGTTTCCTTTACAAACTTCACATTCTTTAAGGAAGGTTTGTACATCGGTTACCATACCGGGCCAATAGTACTTTTCACGTATGCGGGCTAACGTTTTATGGATGCCCCCGTGTCCGGCCGAAGGTGAGCTATGGGAGGATTCCACCAACCCTGCGCGTAACTCCGACGGTACCCAGAGTTTCCAGGCTTGGTCCTGCTGAAGCTCGTCCCCCCTGTCAAACTGAGTCCGTTTATATACATAACCGTCCGACACGCATAGTTCTGGAAGTTTGTCCTGGTTTTCTGTCACTGTTTTCCTAAGTTCGTCATACTCTTCCGTTTTAAAGTAGTCCGAGTCTAAGTCAACGTCCATTAGTCTGTCTGATAGCTGCATTTCCTCCATGTGCGCTCGCGACAGCGTATCGGGTACAACATTGAGTGCTCCTTTTCTGTGCTCGATTTGAAAGTCGTACGCCTGAAGTTTTAAACTCCACCTCGCGAGTCTTCCAGACAGGTCCTTTTGGTTCATCAACCATTTGAGACTCGCGTGGTCCGTTATGATGGTGAAGGGTAAACCTTCGACGTACGGCCTGAATCTTTTCACACTTATCACCGCAGCGTAGCACTCCAGCTCGGTGATGCTATAGTTACGCTGCGCTTTGTTCAGCCTGGCGGAAATGTAAGCTATCGGTCTTTCGTTGTTCTCGTCGTCTAACTGGAAGAGTACCCCGCCCACTCCGTCGGTTGAAGCATCGCACTGGATATAAAAGCGTCTGTCAAAGTCAGGGTGTACCAGTACGGGAGCGGAAATCAAACTCTCCTTTAGTCGCTCAAACGAACTCCTTGCTTCTTCTGTCATTGTAAACTTTTTAATTTTATCTTTTGTGAGACAGTCGTGCAGCGGCGCTGCAATGGTTGCGTAGTCCTGGATAAACCGACGGTACCAGCCTGACATCCCTAAGAACCGTCGGAGCTGTTTTGGCGTTTTTGGTTCGGGGAAATCCCTCACAGCCGCAACCTTGTTCGCATCGGTTTTGAGACATCCATCGCCTACTACGTAACCTAGGTACCTAACTTCCTTGAAACAAAACTTGCTTTTCTCGACATTAATGGTCAGGTTAGCTTCACGTAAACACTTAGCGACCTTTTCCAACAACACTAAATGAGACGGAAAATCTACAGAACACACTAACAAATCGTCTAAATAAACAAAAACACAGTCACGTAAAGAAGCGGGTATAACCTTGTCCATTAATCTACACATTCTTTGTGCTGCATTACACAGCCCAAACGGCATGACGGTGTAATGGTAAAGGGGACGCCCTGGCACTGTAAACGCTGTCTTTTCTCTGGACTTTTTCTCCAGTGGTATTTGCCAAAAGGCATCTTTTAGGTCGATGGCCGAAATGAACCTAGTGTTTTGGAGTCGGCTGAGAATCCCGTCAATGTTCGGAAGGGGATAAGCGTCCTTTATAGTCCGCTCATTCACCTTCCTCGCATCGAGACAGAGACGCTTCTTTTCACCCTTTATCACCAGCGATACGGGAGAGCTCCAGCTACTGTTGCTCTCCTCAATCACCCCTAGACCCAGCATGCGGTCTAGCTCTGCGAAAACAAGTTTTTGGATCGCTGGTGATATCGGATAATGTCTCTGCTTCACTGGGAGATTCTCATCCGAGACCTCAATCACGTGTTCTTCCACGTTGGTTTTCCCCAACCCCAAGACAGCAAAAGATGGGTACTGCGCCTTGACCCTTTCTAGTGCAACACTTTGCTCTTTCGTCAGGACATGTTGCACGGCATCAAAAGACAAATCGCCCTCAGCGGGTACAAGCTCTGCAACGGCAGTGTGGGTAGAACGCACCATCGTTCCCCGACTGACAACGTCCAGGTCGAAAGCCTGCCAAAAGTCTACCCCTAAATAAACTTCCTGTTGGAGGCCTGGCACGATCAAGAACTCTAAATTTTTAACTTCTTCTTCCCATAGAACTGGCAGAGTGATAGCACCTACTACAGGCGTTTCACCGCCGTTTGCCGTTCTAATATTTTGGTTAGCCAACTTAATGATGCTATCCTCTCTGCCCTCTATCAAGTTCTCATAGTTTTTCCCTAGACAGTTCGCGCCAGCCCCCGAATCTAACAAAGCCAGAACTTCCTTTTCTCCAATTTTCGTTCGCGCAAAGAAACGATTATCTCCCTTCAGGGTCACAATCGTGGACACTATTTTCTGATGAATTCGCTTCATAATTTTCCTCTTCTCTCGCATTTTCTTGATTTTACTATAATTTCTCTTCTTCGTTATTAAAATTTCCTCTGTAAATATTCTATTTCTGGCTTCTTCATATTCTCTCTTCCTCTGGTGTAGACTCTTTGGCAGAACCTTCTTCCCTTCTGCTGTATTGTCCCTATCCTTCACACCGCTTTCTCTATGCGTTGTCCCGCTAAACCTCTTTAAAATTGTGACGGCTTGTTGGACTCCGGGAGGTCTTTCGCCTGGCGAGAGCCCCCGGCAATCTCCGCCAGTAGGGAGTTTCCCTTCCCCGGCTTAAACACACAAAAAGACGTATCTTTACCACACGCAAAACAGATCATATTATGAAACGGGGACTTACAATGGTTTTCTTTCTTAAGCTCGGACGGATTTTTGACAAAATAATCGACAGGCATTCCACACGCATAACATAACATTAAATGATAAGGGGACGCACAGAACGAATTGGTGGCGTGATTGGGACCAAAAGATGGCTTCGGCTGGGCCGAAGATCCTTGCGTCGCGGGATTTTGCTGCTGGAACGGCCCTTTCCGCTGGAAACTGTTTGAGATCGCGTCTACGGGAGTCTGGTTTGTTTCCTCATCCGCAGGTGTCGCCTCGGGGTACCCTAGCTCACTCACTGCTTTGGCCCTACTCTTATTCTCCTTTATGAGACGCTCCGCTCGCCTACACTCGGCTTTCAACTCAGCCAACGTGTCGATCTTCGATGCAAACGTTAAATTTGCTAAGTAGGGCTTCAGGTTCCCCCTAATTATCCCAACCAGCTCCTTCTCTGGGATACTTTTCCGGAGCCGGAAAGTCAAATTATGGACCTCACCGTAGAAGTCGTCGAACCCTTCCAGTGGCTGTTGTTTGCGTTCCATGATTTCGCGGATTATCTCGTAATCGGACTCCGCTGTCTTGAAGTGGGCTAGCAGCTCCGCCCTTAGCTCGGGGTACCCAAAATCGGGTTCGTCCGAGTGGTCCTCTAAGACCTGCCAGTACCACTTCAAGGCAGAGCCCGTCACGAGACAATGGAAGTCGGTGAAGAGCTGAAAGTGCGAGATATTGTGTTGCTGTCGCAACTTTTCGATCCGAAACAGAAAGCTCTCCACCGTAATTCCTTTGTTCGTGCCGTCAAACTTCACATGCCACTTGTCCAGGTCCAACTTCTTCCATTTCGGTGGGTCCTGGGTGTTTCCCGATGAACCTGAACCCCCCAACGTAGCATTTGGACCGACACGCTGGTTGGCTGCTTCGTCCCTACCATTCCTGTCAGGAGTAGATGACTGAGCAGGCCGGTTTCCTAACCCGTGCGCCGAGGTTTCCATCACAGCGACTCGGCTACTGAGGTTCGAAACGTTATCACGGATATTGCGAACCTCGTCCATGTACTGCACCATCAGCTCATTTTGTTGCGCCATCATCGCCATCATATGGCTCAGCTGGTTGATGTTGATGGCCGTTGAAGTTGGTCCACTTTGTCGCTGTCCCACAGCCTCAGCACCCTGGTCCTTTGCTGGTTCCTTGCGCCCGGGGATAGCCCCGGTTCCTGCTCCACCAACTGCTCCCTCCTGCTCGGTGTCGGACATATTAAACAGCTCGTCGACTTTCCTCGAAAAGCTACTTTCACCCCCAGAAAACGAAAATGTTTCGGTTACCCTAAAACTAGACGGACGGACTGATTGGACTATATGTTCCCCCGATGACCTAAAAACCCGCGAAGCGCACCTGTTAATAAGGTCTGTTGGCAAAAGATCGGAATGAGGTATGCCCGTATCGATCTGTGTAAAAACCGATCCGACAACTTCGTCCCGCAACGCCCTGGTTCTGCTCCGTGTTACAATCCTGTTTAGGTCCAATCCACCAACAATCTCGTCCTGGGCGTCCTCCTTCTCCATACAACGAAAACTTTCTTCCGCCAATAAGAGGTCCGAGTCGCCAAACGTTGTGGGAACCGGAAATGAGTATAGGGGTCAAGGGTCACAGACAGATGGGTAAGGGCAACAAGGTTTTCGACTAAACTCCCAGACAAGGTAGAAAGCTTCAAAACCAATTCAAAAAAGGAGTGATCAGAAACAAAACTATAGCAGAAAGATGCTGCAACAAGAGTAAGAAAGCTATTATTGCCACAAAAAGTGTAAAAGCTACAAGGTATAAAATGAGAAAAAATAGATAAAAATTAAATATCAAGGAGAAGAACAAGAAAGATTCAGCTAATCCAACTGTTCAATGGAAATGGGTATGGTAAAGCAACCGGAAATTCAAAAAAACTACCCAAATGTATAAAAGCGAGAAGTACACCAACACCAATTATTAAAAATAAATTGGTGTACTGTAAAAGTATAGGTACAAAGAAAGGGAAGCAAGGTAAAAGGAAAAGAAGGAAAGAAATTTTGTTTGCAACTAAGTTCGATTGAAATAGCTATCTGCTTGGCCCGAATTCAAATTCAAAACAAGGCCGAACAAAGAATATAAAAAAAAAATAGTAAAAAGTAAAAAGTAAAAAAAGTAAAATTAATAAAACCACCCAAAAACGTTCAAAAATTTGGTTTAAAAATAAAATTCAGTTACGCGGTTTTAACCGCTAATAAAAAAATTAAAAGAAATATGTATATAACAAAAATTTTTAAAGATACGTGTGTATAAAAAATGAGATTTAAGGGAAATATACGTGGTGGTAGATAAGAGTGAAATATGAGATTATGTATAGATACCTATATAGATGTATATGCCTTTTGCATTAAAATTAATTAATTTAAATAGTGTTTAAGCTTTGTTGTTGTTTTATGTGTGTTTATGTGAAAAACTAATTTTGTTTAATATTGGTGTGTGTTGGTGTTGCACCTCGGCAAGGTCATGGTGAATGCGAGTGAGTGGTCCGTTTGTCACTAGTCTAGGTCCTAGTCAACTAAGTCTCCCCAAATTCGTCCGTTTGTTCAGTGTGGCACCACAAGCCTACAAGCACTGGCCTCAAGCTTGGTTGCCACACTGCTTCAACTCTCCTTCGTGTAGGCTGACTGCAACCCTCACGTGCACGCTGTGCTGGACTGCGGACACGGTAGCCTAAACAGTCACCTACACGCTACTACATCTATTTGTCGTCAATATACTAGCCTTACCGCAGAATACCACTTATGCCAGCGTTGAAGCTCTCATAAGGAACCTCTGCGGCAAGACGAGTATCCCCCCTTGTGTTTTTGTTGTAGTGGCACGTATCGCGTCGGACTGATCCAAGCGACGCAGCCCCTACAACGGTCAATAGTCCCGTCGGAGAAGGAAATCGGAAATTGAACTAAAGGAGAGAGTGGTAAATGAAAATGAAAGTTATGAAGAGCAAAAAAATTTTTTATAGAAGGAAAAAAGTTATGCAAAAAAATTTATGTAAAAACAAACGATTATAAGAAAACTTTGTGGAAAACGACAAAAGGAATTATGAGAAAAAGTTACGGAAATAATAAACTTTTATGGAAAATAAAGCAATAAAAGGAAGCAAACAAAAAAATAAATCAAAAAAATAACAATGAAATTAAAATTAAATGGAAATTAAAATTGGGCTATAACGTTGGGCGCCATTGTAATGTAACTGGCTGTTAGGGCAAGGCGAAGGTGGCAAGTGGCATGGTGGCAATCCCGCTAGCTCGTCGGATGGGGTAGGTTTTTGCTCACCTGCCTTACCTACAGCTACACTAACAAAAAGAAGGAGGTTCATGCCTGGTGAAGTCTACAAAGAAGAAAGAGAAAGGAGGAGAGAAAGGCCTGTCCATGTCAGGTGGAGTCATCCCGCCCCTCTCGTTCACGGAAGGTGAACGACCTTGGACTCCACTTTGACTCCGCTCACCGAGTGGAGTCCCCTTAGCCTGACACATGTCAGTCCGTCAGTTATCGTCCCATGTTCCTAATTCGTCCTGTCTGTCCTAGTCGCCTCACATTCACGTCCCCTCTAATGCACACGTGCAACACCCACACCAATTAATTAGCGAATCAGCCGGTCATGGTGTTTATTTTTTTCAATCCATATAACAACAAGAATAAAGAAAAAAAAAAAACGACTGCGATTTTAATTCAAAATTTAACAATCTTAAATTTATTTATATTGGCTTAAAAACTTAAAAAGGAAAGGGATAAAAAGCAGGATCTAATCAAACTTAATTTAGAGAAATTGGAAGAAAAAAAAAAAACACCTAATAATATATTAAAATACCTTACGACTAGTGAATTCAAAAAAATACAACCGAAGAGATATATTCTAAAATTTAAACAAGCGCTTAGGCTCAACAAAAAAGGAAAAGGGAATAAAAAAATTTTTTTTATGACTTCAACTTCTTCAATAAAATTCAACAGTCAATCTTCTTCATTACTAAAATTAAAAAAAAAAAATTATCAATAAAAAAATAATGTAAATAAGAAAGAAAGTGGAATGACAAAAAAGGGAATAAAATAACCAAGGTCCAAAACCGATGGCAAAATTTATTTAAATGCAAAATGGCCAAAAAAAAGGAAAATTAGGAAAAGAAATTATTTAACAAAAGTACAAATAATTGGGCAAAGGTAAGGTAAAATTTAAATGACAAAAAAAAATAGCAAGAAAAATTTAACAAAAGAAAACTTTAAAACTGTTGCTTATCGGACGACCACTGTACGCCGATAGCTTCACTCCCTCACCTAGCTTCCAATATACGTGAAATATTATATACGTAGGTAAACAAACATGTGTAAATTATAATGTTGGTAGATATCTTATGCTTTAGCACTCACCGATCTTTCCGTTGACATAGGCGCCTGCGTCGCGGAGAGGGGGTTGCTGTAACAAAAAGAATTATCTACACATATACATACATATATAAATTCCCCTATGCTGGAAGTTTTCCACTACTCATATGCAGGTGGGAGAGCTAACCAAGCTAGGCTGGAAGTTATTCGGACGCGCGGCTGCCGTCCGAATCAAAGAAAAAAATAATGTGGCTCTAAATAATATAAAATAAAAACTACTAAGTTGCGGCAAAAATCAAAAATAAATGAATGGGAAAATAAAGTGAAACCCGCTGATTCAAGTGCACTAAAAAGATTTTAAATGAACGACCAAAACAAATGTGCAACCAAAGATCCAAAAAAATTTAAATTAGGAATATTTAGCCTAACAAGAATGTGATACGGAAGGGGAGATGGGAGAAGCGATTAGGAAAAAGTGCAAACGGATGGTGGGAAAACGGAATGACAAGGAAATAAGAGGCTAAGGAGGGGAACCGCGAAAGCAATAATTGAATCAATAATAAAAGCGAAATAAAAATTAGTTTTGGGGAAGGAAATTATACTAAAATTGACCAGGTGTGAATTACAGAAACAAAAAAATATTTTCAGGGCAAAAAAATGCTCTATTAAAAATTGCAAAAGTTATGGCGAGAAAAAAAAATTATGAGAAATTGCAATTAAAATAAGTATATCAGATTTTAGTGAAAAGAAAACAAAATCGAGAGAGCTTAGCTTCGATTGTTTAAAAAAATGAAGTAAGCAAAAATGAAAAAAAGAAAGGGAAAGAAAGAAAAGCGGACTTGGTAATAACTAAGTAAGGCGAGCTAATTACTGATTAACTAAGGAAATTAAGACTTACTGAAAACAAAGGAGATTTCGAATTATTAGGATACAAGAACGCGTCGCGGGCATATGAAATTAACTAACTTAAATGTTACAGAAATGATAAGAAGATAAAATAAATAAGCTGGCAAGAAAAGTTAATGTTAGGCTAGTTGAAAAAAAAGTATACAAAAGAAATATTATTCTAACTTAGAAAAATTTTAGGAAATCAAATAAAAGCAACGAAAATTTTACAAAAAAAAATCTCAAAATAGCAAGGCAAATAAAATTATTTAACAAAAAAAAATCGAATAAAAAAACAATATGTAAAGCGGCTCGAAGTTGCTCCTTTCACCCCTCTTTCTCCTCGTGCTCCTTTCTTAAAAAATGGTCGGATCTTGGTCCTTAATTATAAAAATGATTATGTGGTGATGGTTGCTGTGGCAAGAGTGCTCTGAGGCCCTTGGTGGCCTTTGGACGCGGAGCCCTGCGCCGACAATATGTTTCCCTTTTTCCAAAACCTTTGAATGTGGTATGGTATGATGATTATTTATATGTTGGGCCAATCGATGAACAATTCCCTGGCCTGAATAGATTTATCCTAAATTTTAGCTGGTCTAGGTACAGTACTCCGGCTATTGGTGTACCGGCACCTTCAAAGATCTGTCTTCCTTTTCTTTTTTTTCAACCGTTACTACGGTGTACCACAAAAATTGGATGTAAAAAAAAACTTTCACAACTTTTTCACACCCGGGTAAAGTATGTCCGCACTCACTTGGCTCAACTTTTGATTTCTATCATTGCCTCGCTTAGCTTGGCGATCGTACCTCTTAGACAAAAAGTTCGCTTTCACTCAATCACGAAGGACACTCATACATCTAACAGATTTGGCGGGACACGACAGATATCCACTTTCACGACAAAAAATTTCACCCATACTAACAGATACATATTCAGACACCTAAATACATGTATTTAACTTTCGTAACATTACTAATACATACAAGGGAAACTCCGTTGCTGTTAACACACAGATACAGCGGTGTTCAGACTTCTACAATGTTGTATTAACCCACAGGCTGCCGCTACATTGGCTTGGATGAGCTTGTACCCCTTAGTCCCCAATCCACAGATCCCAGAGCTATTGACCCAGGGCTCTTGGATAAGGACCACGTCTACGTCGCCTTTAGAAAGACGACTGCTTAAAACAGCCGAGGCTGCTTTAGATTTGTGCAGATTTAAATGATAAGATATCTGTATAGTTTTTTTTAAGAAGATGTGCTTCACATTATTGTAGAGAAAATCTTTATAATGTTTTGAAAGGGAAATTACATATTAGGTTTGTTTATTGAGCTGTTCTAGCTTACGCCAGTTGAGATATTTCACAAAATTGTGTTTCATGAGCACTTTTCTTGCTCTAGGTTGCTTTATCTTTTGTTCCATGAGTATGCTCAAAACAAAACTAGAGTAATCCAGATCACAAATTTCTGCTCTAGCTTTTTTTGTGGAGTAAGTTAGAGCAGAGAGCAATTGTCAGTCAAGAAAAAATGAAAAACTTAAAAAAACTAGCTTATAAGAAAAGCAACGTTTTGAGGATTTAATCAAAAAACCAAATAAATACACTGAACCAAAAACGTACATGTTTTGTACGAACAAAGTTTCATAGAAGTTCACGCTGATTTTTTCTTAGAATCTAAGAAAAATTTCATTTAATTTAAGAAAAGTTTCTTATTATATATGAAAAAATACGTTAAATTTTATTAACGTCAGAACTTCGTTCATAAAATATAAGAACTAAAATTCATTAATTTTTTAGCTGAATTTGTTCTTAAATATTACGAATTTGTTCTTAAATTTTATAAGATTATAAGAACTTTTTCAAAGTATTTAGAACTTGTTTCGTAGATTTTAAGAACTATTTCTTTTATTTTAGGAAAGCGTCATAGATTGAACCAAAACATTCTTAACTAGAGTAGACAGCTGCCACTGTTTAAATTTTTTTTTTATTAATATAATTTATTGAAAAGATCGTGTGTTAAAAATTAAACATATAGTAATTATGTATATTAAAAAAAAGAAAAAGAAAAAAGTTCGCTATTATGAAGTGTAGTGTGTGATAAAGACTTGTTAAGTCCCGAGAAATTAACGTTTCACCTAAAAAGAACCCACATAAGAAGACATCTGGAAATAAACAAAAAGACTTCAACCTCAACTGAAGCAGCATCATATTAAGCTGCAGCCGTACCAGAGCGACATTATTCAACAACACAAACTTTAACTGAAGCACAATTACATATGTACTACTTATTTCAGCCCTCCTTTTATACATACAAACTCCTTTTTGCTAATGAATGTTTAACTTTAATTATTTTTTTTTAATGAAAATACGTTACTACCTTTGTAAAAGAAATAAGTATGTCAATTAAAATAAAACATTCCAACTGAATTTCATGATTTTTAAAATTCAAGAATGGATCCATACATTCTAAGAATGAGTTCGTAAAATTTAGAATGCATTCATACAATCTGGGAATCAGTTCGTAAAATTTAAGAATTGATTCATACATTCTAGGAACGAGTTCGTATAATTTATGAATGGACTCATACATTCTAAGAATGAGTTCGTAAAATTTAGAATGGATTCATACAATCTAGGAATGAGTTCATAAAATTTGAAATGGATTCATACATTCTAAGAATGAGTTCGTAAAATTTATGAATGGATTCATACAATCTAAGAACGAGCTCGTATAATTTATGAATGGATTCATACATTCTAAGAATGAGTTCGTAAAATTTAAAATGGATTCATACAATCTAGAAATCAGTTCGTAAGATTTAAGAATGGATTCATACAATCTAAGAACGAGCTCGTATAATTTATGAATCTATTCATACATTCTAAGAATGAGTCGTATAATTTATGAATGGACTGACATATTCGTTCGTATGAGTTCGTACAATTTAAGAATCTTTTCATACATTCTATGAATAAGTTCGTACAATTAATAAATGGTTTGTCATATTCTAAGAATGAGTTCGTACAATTTAAGAATCTTTTTATACGTTCTAAGAATGAGGTCGTAGTATGTATTGGCATATTCTGAGAATGATTTCGTAGATTCTAAGAATGAGTTCTTGGATTTTAAGTATTATTATTAAAATTTAGTTTGACATGAATTTTTACGAATTTTTGTTCTTAAATTCTACGAAAACGTTCTTTGGAGAGCTTTTAATGAAAAAAATTCGTAAAATATATGTACTTTTTCGTAGAAAATATGTACTTTTTTGGTTCAGTGTAGAGACTATCGAAATTCAAGTGTTTCATGGAATTTCTGCTCTGAGTTGCTCTATTTTTATTTTGGCAGCTGTCCTTCTCTGCTCTGTTCTAACCTGCTCTGAACTTTTTTTGTTCAGTAAACAAACCTATTATTAAGAAGATTTTCTCTTTAATATTTCAAATTAAAAAGAAAACGATATTGCCTTCACCTGAAACGAACTTACAATTTTCGGAATGATAAACCCAACTGTTTACCATCAGGCCATCGCTTACTTATGCTTGCCAGCGTCTAATTACTGATATCTGTATTTTAATGAAAGTTGGTAGTATGGCTCACAACGATTAAACACATATACATATATAACAATTTTTCGAAATTCGATTTATTTTCAAAGTTATAGCTATCAACACTTTTCGAAATTCCTCAATTTTTGATGATTTTCTCATGAAAATTTTGCTAATTTTTTAATCAAAGATGGCATCTTCTACCAAACAACGATTAAAATTTTTGCAAAAAAAATTTTTTTGCAAACATTTTTTGCAATTTTCAACTTCTCCATCGTGGTCAGATGGCGCTTTTGTATGATGTTGTTGGGCATTCCATAAGTAACTACACTGGCTCACAAATTCCAACTTTTTTTCTGCACCAGAGACGCCATAGTGAAATTCCTATGTAAAATCACCTCCTAATTCCGAAAATCAAAGTTATTTTTACTTGATTTACCGTTATTTCAAAAAACAAAAAAGATGGCTCCACTTAATCGTGTATATCTCAAGAACAAATTGAGCTATTCGAAAACGGTTTGAAAAATTTGAAAGCTTATAAAATTTACTATAATCAGTACATACAACACTTTTTGCTAGGTCCTGCAGATTCAAACATAGTGAACAATCATTACGGATTTTTTAAATTTTTTTTGTAAAAATTTGTACTTTGCGAGGAAGTATCTCGAAAACTTTTTGTTTTTTAGCAGATATTCCCCCCCCTCTAAGCTCTGTTTTATTACAAAAAAAAACAAGCTATCAGTGAACAAAATCGATGAACTAATACAAAAGTTATAAGCATTCAAGTAAATATATCCATTTAATACTTAAGTACCCTACAAATAATAGCATATGTACATATGGTTCTGTCTTAACTCTATGATCTTATTTTATAATTGAAAAAGTTATGTGTCTTGTTTTGACGCTTATTTAGATTAGGATCGGTTTCTCTTATGAGAAACCAACAGTAGTCGCCCATCATAGCGACATCCCAGAATCCTTGATACCGACTTTCAATCACTTTCATTTGCTGGTGAAACCTTTCGCCATGCTCGTCACTTTCGTCGCCAAGATTTTGCGGGAAAAAACAGACATATTTACTCCTGAAAGAAAATAAAAAAGTAAATTAGATAAATACATAAGTGACACATTAGTATAGAATTTTCTTAGGCTGGATTTATCTTTCAATTCAGAACAAATTTTTTGTTTATATTTTTCCCGTTCTTGTTTGTTCGGAACTGGACGATGAATTCAGATTTATGGCTATATATTCTCATGTAAATTTATATAATATATAATTTATTATAATATGTTTTTTTATTTACCCATTTCCGCATAGTTTTTGATTAAGTCGTTCACTATCATCTCGTATTTAGGACTTTTGTGTTTGCCTAAAAAAGAAGTAACGACCTTTTCAAAAGAATCCCACGCTGCTGCCTCCACTGGTGACAATAGTTCTTTGAAATGGTTATTGGTCATCATTTTCCTTATTTGCGGTCCCACAAAAATCCCTTTCTTTATTTTTGCTTCTGAAATCTCTGGGAAGATTGTCTTCAAATGATGAAAAGCTTCGCCTTCTTTGTCCAAAGCCTTCACAAAGTTTTTGATAAGGCCGAGCTTGATGTGGAGCGGAGGTAGAATTATTTTTTCCTTCTTTATAAGTGGAGAGTATTTTATGTTATCTACCCCAACTTGAAACTCGATTCGTTCTGGCCAATCCTTTATGATGTAGTGGTCTTGACGAGCTCGGCTATCCCATTTGCATAGAAAGCAACAGTATTTTGTGTATCCACTTTGTAGACCACATAGCATTCCAACGACTTTAAGATCGGCACATATTTCCCAATCATGTTCTTCGTATTTGATTAACTTGAGCAATTTTTGCATTGTCTCATATGTTTCCTTCGTATTTACTGCATGCGCGATCGGGATAGATGGCTTTTGGTTGCCAATATGCAATAATACGGCCTTTAAACTTAATTTATTGCCGTCTATGAACAATCGCCACTCTTTTGAATCATATGGTTCACCAAATTGTTTGAATAGACCAGCAATGTCTTTGCAGTAACAAACACTGTCCTCCTTCGTATAGTACTTGGAAAATTCTTCGTGACGAGTTCTATAATATGTTACCTTAATATCGGATGAAACAAATTTAAATTGTTGCATTCGAGAGGCGTGTAGTTCGGCCTTTTCCTTTGACAATTCCAAATCCCTTATCCAATCATTGAGTTGTGCTTGTGACAAAGAATTTCTTTCGTTTTCCGTTTGAAATTCAGTACAACATGATGCCGCGTAATCAGATACTACTGTTGACAATGAAACTGGAGCCGGAACTAAAGTTAAATTTGATTCTGGCAATGTCGCTTCTGTTGAAATTAGTTCTGGTAATGACACTGTAGATACGCTCGCATAGGTTACTTTTCTGGACTTTCCAACCCCAAGTACTTTTGTAGTACAAATATAGCAGTCCGTTGAATGGCAAGTTGGTTCCCTCCACTTCATTGGTGTAATAAAATTCACACGTCGCCTAAATAGATAGTTTCAGAAATTAGTCAGCTATGCATTAAAAGGGAATAAATTCCTAATTTTTGCAACGTACCTTTTTGTTCCGGTTTCCGAAGAAATCAATTCGACTCGGCATGTGGTGCACACAGTGTTCGGTGTCCATGGTTTTTCATTGTTTTTAGGCTCAATTCCAAAACACTTATAGTATGTAACTTTCAAAGGATTTGAAAACACACGTCTCATACTTTTAACAATAAATTGACCGCAGATGAAACAGAACATATCTGGATCATTTGTACACTCAAACTCTCGCGCCCTTTTATTCATTTTTTATAAACTGAACAGTATCCGGCGAGCCTTGCAGATATTATGAAGGAACAAGGCCCATGTACTCTTATTTATACTTAGCCCTTTGATGTCATAATTAAAGTGTCCGCTTTTAAAAATATGTTTAATATATAGGATTATTAGTTGAGCTTTGAATATGAACTGATATCAATTTCAAGTCTCTATCCCTTTTGGATTTACCGTTATAAGATGTTGCTTATAAGTAACATTGCGCCATGGAGGTACATTTTAGAATAACATCGAATTTAGAACTTCATATCATTTTTATTATACTTTTATTACATTTTACACTTTTTATTACATTTTACATTACATATTACATTTATTACATTTTACATTACATTTACATATTACATTTACACTTTTATTACATTTTTACACTTTTATTACATTTTATGTGTGGTATGAAATAAAACAATTTCTTTGTGGGTTAGAACATAAGTGTACCTGACATATGGAACATTTTGACATTATTATGCTTTTTTGGCATAATCGACACCTTCCTTTAGCTCCCCATTCCACCCAATGGTGGTCTCCACTTAGACGCAATGAGTTTGGAGGTTTTGATATATATGCTCGTTTTGCTGAAGATGATGGACTTGGTGATCCAGTATTCGAATCATTAGATGGTAATGAAGAAGCTGATGGTGAATCTGATTCCTTGCTTGAAAGGGTTGTCTACGGACGAACTCGTTTGCGTTGGTTTACTACCGTATTATCAGACGCGTGTAGGAGCTCGCTTGCTATCGTTAATTGGAAATTTAACAAGGACATATGTTTAGTTGTTCCTTCTTGATTCTTCAGATCTCTTCTATACAACAGCCAGCTATTGACAATGGCTGTGTTGAGGCACCAGTATACAATACGCATATACCATTTTTTAGAACGGTGGTTGATTTTATACAAATCTAACAACATGTCGGCTAGCTCTACGCCTCCCATATGCTTACAATTGATATTCAGAAAACTTCAAGTTATAACACTCCACAATAGCAGGCCTAGGTATATTTATATACTTCTTTTCTTTACGACACCAGCGTCTGCATTCGGAGACTGGATTTTCAGCTATATAGTTCGAGACTAGCTGAACGCTCTTATTGTCATACCAGCGGCAGGCAACTAAATTATGTACTGCCTCAAATTTAAAATCGTACGTTCCCCGACCTTTCTTCAAAAGCTCTTTTTCATTCATAAGGTTGCAGTTTTTCATTCGATTGCTTCTTAATGTTCCTGCTGCTAAAATACCTTTTTCTTTTAACGCAACCATCAAACTTCTTCATCGGCATGCGTATCTTCTTCTACAATTCTGGTAATCAAGTTCAATTCAACATTTTCTCCTCTTTCCCGCACCTGTACGATAGTTAGATAGATTTGATAGAAATAAAAGTAATAGCCCTCATGTACCTGGTCAATTGAGTCTTCAATGGCGCTTTCCAAATTGGAATCATACACCTCTTCTTCTTCGTCACCTTCTTCATCATCAGAATTACTCCAATCGAAATTGAGTATTCGTTTTATTTCGATTTCTGTGAGACCTTTTGGGCGCATTTCTAAAAAATACCTAATTATTCATATCATTTCCTCCTGTGCTACTATAGACAAATGTTGCCTATAAGCAACATTATATTCATAAAATTCCTCACAAAACAATACACAATTTTGTAAAGTTTTGCAAACTTTATTTAACTTACTTACCTTTTATTTATAAAAGAATTCAGTTTTTTAGAAAAAATTTCGAGTCGTGACTTTTTTAAATGAACTTTTGTAAAACCACTTTCTTCACTTTCTTCTGCACACGCTTGAGCATTATTTTAACTACCTCGCAGTTAAACACTTGTAAAGTTCTTCAAATTATAACTTCGTACAGAAATGCTCATAAACACAAATTTCATTTGAAAAAAAACCGTTAGCAAAAATAACATACCCTTTAGGAAATATAACCGAAAAGAGAAAATGTTGCCTATAAGCAACATTTGACATCAAAGGGTTAGATCCAGTAAAAATTCAAGCCTACCTAAACAAAAAGGTTCCCTAGTTCTACAAAGAAAACACTACCTGCCTCAAAAGTATGCTCTTGTTTAAAATGTACCTAGGTTTGAGAAAACGACACTAACAGCTTTTTGTATCTAATAACTTTTCGAAAATCTACCTGCTAACTAACTGATATACGAATACTAACACATATGTACCAGTAGGGTACTTAAGCATTAAATGGATATATTTACTTGAATGTTTATAACTTTTGTATTAGTTCATCGATTTTGTTCACTGATAGCTTGTGTTTTTTTGTAATAAAACAGAGCTTAGAGGGGGGGAAAATATCTGCTAAAAAACAAAAAGTTTTCGAGATGCTTCCTCGCAAAGTACAAATTTTTTTATATTTTTACAAAAAAAATTTAAAAAATCCTTAATGATTGTTCAATATGTTTGAATCTGCAGGACCTAGCAAAAAGTGTTGTATGTACTGATTATAGTAAATTTTATTAGCTTTCAAATTTTTCAAACCGTTTTGGAAGAGCTCAGTTTGTTCTTGAGATATACACGATTAAGTGGAGCCATCTTTTTTGTTTTTTGAAATAACGGTAAATCGTAAATATCTCAAAAACGGTACCATTCAAGTAAAAATAACCTTGATTTTCGGAATTAGGAGGTGATTTTACATAGGAATTTCACTATGGTGTCTCTGGTGCATTTTGGCTGTAAACCAGTGTTATCAGTCATCTCTATTGCAAATCGACGATTGCTATTGCAATGCGGTTTCCGCATCGCTTTCGAATAACGCCAACATACTTTTTTAAGCGTAGCTGTTGTTGTAATATCATTGTGCACGTTTATGTGACTGCTGCGTATCTGCTTCAATTTTAACTAATTCCAAATGCGATGAAACTGTTTCAAAATGCTTTCAAGTTTCAAAACTGTTATCATTGATGTAAAAGTGTATGTATGCGAATGTGTTTACATCCACTTCACGTTTAACTTACAATTACTACATGGATGCATACACTGTGCTACCAAAAAATTTTGTCTTCAGCTCACTTATTTTAAAACGCTTACAATATAAGGTATGTAGTGGATTTCATTGAGCCTAAACTGCTGACCTCCAAGGTGTTTTTCAGGTTTTCTAGAACTCGCTTCGTATTTACTTAGCTCTGTAATTTATAACCCTTGAAACACCAAAGAAGCTATATATCGTCGCTCCCAACGAAGACTAACACGGTTCAGTTTTCTGCGTGGAAAACTATTTAGCACACTTCGTTCTCTGCGTGGAAGCCTAACACACTTAGTTCCACGCAGAAAACTGAAGTGTGTTGGTCTTCGACGCAGAAAACTGAAGTGTGTTAGTCTTCCACGCAGAAAACTGAAGCGTGTTAGTCTACCACGCAGAGAACGAAGTGTGCTAGTTTTCCACGCAAACTACGAACCGTGTTGGTCTTCCAGGCTAACTTAACCGTGTTAGTCTTTGTTGGGAGCGACGATATAAACTTCTCTCTTTAGGCCTTAGCGATTATATAAATTGTATCATAGCTAACAGAGGGACTTTAGTTAAAATATACATATGCAGGCAATATTGTATTCCTAATTCCTTACAATGGCTTACATCATATTCTGCTGTCTGGACATAACTATCAGTTATGTACTTGAATTGTGGTTAGAGTATGGAAAACAAGCAAACATTTTAACATTTGTATGTACATTCTTCCTTCGATACAAATTCTTTTCACACAATGTTTGCAACTCCTAATTCTAAGTAGATAGATTTTGCAGTTCAATTTGCAAATTGTCATGGCTCCAATATTTTGACTTTATGCAATTGTCTAAATTTATTGGCCTATTACTAGTGCAATTAAAAGAATTTTCTTCAACTTGCGGCATGGATGCATGGAAATATGCAAATAGGCCTAGTCTTACTTTATGTAAACTTATGTAAATGCACTTCGTTTTGCATAGTTTAGTAAAGTTATATTTCAACAGTCCCAAAGTTCCTACATATGCATCTCCAAATTTTCGCAGTCCAATATTTTTTTTTTTTTTTGATATTGATATTTTTAATGCAGAGCTGTTAATTTTGATTAGTAATTAGTAATTGATTGATTAGAAGGTTTTTTTAATTAGTAATGATTATTTTAATTGCTTTCAAGAACAAGCAATTACTAATTGATTACAATAAGGAAAAATAAAAAAAAAAACAAAAAAAATCAAGAAAAAATCAAAAAATCAAAAAAGCCGTTTTGGGTTACTTTTTATTATTTTTGATTTTTTCTTGAGTTTTATAATTTTTTTTTATTTTTTTATTTTTATTTTTTTGATTATTTTTAAGTTTTGTTGCTAAAATATAAACATCTGTGTATCTTTGTACGCAAATATATACACCTACTTACACTTTGTGGCTCATGGATTTCTAGAATGAACCTTGATCGCTAAGTAGGTATATGTACATATGAGAAAAAATGCCAGGTTTGATGGTTATATTGGTTGGAGTGATGATAACACTGGTTTACAAATAATTAATTTTGAAAAATACCAAGATATTCATGTATATGGGTGAATTTGCACTGATATGCCAAGCACAAAACATATTTTAAAATTTTTTTGTTTTAGTAGGTTTTCGAGATATCGGTAATTTTGTGTTTTTCAAAAATTCTTTTCGCCAATGTTGCAAAAGCGATGGAGCTAAGCGATACCTCGTTGGAACGGAAATTAAAATACGCTTCTAACGACATAAACTTTAAGCGTAATAATACCAAGATCTAGGAAAAACTGTATTTTTGGCGTTTTTTTTTTGTAACTTTCTACATCTCTACTTTTAATGGAATTGTAAAAGGTCGATGTCTGTGTATTTTAGATATTCAAAAAAATATTCATAGTATTAATCATTACTAAGCCAATAAAGTCCAAATCAACCGTTTTTAGAATTTTTGTCGGTCTGTCTGTCGATATTTCTGTTTTTCCGTCTGTATGTTTGTGCTCGTATCACTCGAAAACTGCTGCATGGATTTAAATGAAATTTTCACTATTGTATTGTTAGACTTTCACCTTAAAATTTAAGACATCCCTTATTTCGATAACTCGACCGGTTTCAGAGTTATCGTCCAATATACGCATATTGTACGAACTCATGTTTGGTCACCCCTGCTCCACATATTGGTCGATAACTCTGAAACCGGTCGAGTTATCGAAATAAGGGATGTCTTAAATTTTAAGGTGAACGTCTATTAATACAATGGTGAAAGTTACATCAAAATCCATTTAGCACATACAGACAGAAAGACAGACAGACAGACAGACAGACAGAAAGATAGACAGCACACAGACAAAAGTTCTAAAACTGATTGATTTGGACTTTATTGGCTTAGTACTGATTAATACTATGAATATTTTTTTGAATATCTACAATACACAGACATCGACCTTTTACAATTCCATTAAAAGTAGAGATGTTGAAAGTTACAAAAAAAATCGCCAAACATACAGTTTTTCCTAGATCTTGGTAATATTACCCTTAAAGTGTTTGCAATGATACACACTAATTTTCGAAAAAATAAAAAGTTCCAAATTTTTACAACTTCGCATGAAAAAAACATTTTTAAAATCAAAATTTTTTCAAAAATCGGAAATATTCGACAAAATTTCGCCTTTGGCCAGCTATTGCTCAGCGATGGTTTGCCCCACCCCTACATTTTGTATGTCGTTGGAATCGTATTTTAATTTCCTTTCGAACGAGGTATCGCTTGCGTCCATCGCTTTTGTATCAAAAGAATTTTTGAATGAAGTGATACCTGAAAAAACACAAAATTACCGATATCTGGAAAACGTACCCATACAAACAATTTTAAAAATATGTTTTGTGCTCGGCATATCAGTGCCAATTCACCCATATATGCATAAATGTCCTGGTATTTTTTGGCTGTAAACTAGTGTTATTTGTCGTTTTATATCTAAACGGATAGAGTCGGACATTTCTCGTTTGATACCCTACGGGTACGGTCGGATAGTTCTATTTGAACACTTATAAGGCTGGGCTCACACTGCAACCGACTTCGGTCGGTCCTCGATTTCATCCGAATGTAAATAAACTTTGGCCGCCCGATAAAATAGAACGTGTTCGAATTTCTCTGATGAGACCGGATGAAAAAGTCGGTTGCAGTGTGAGCGTAGCCTAAGTATGCTACACAAATTAAAACATAGGCATACCAACTATGTCCAAAAGAGACTTGTAATGATCAATTGATCAAAAATTAAGTGGTTATTATCCATAGAGAGATGTCCGGGTTTAATTTCGTCCACAATGGGCGACGTAGTCATTTATGGGCATTTGACATTTGATTTACTATCATACAGTATACTATTAACAAGTTGAAAATTACACCGTTACATTCCATATTTATCATAATTATATTTTACCATCATTATCATTCCATATTACATATACCTTTTTAAAAATAATAGACTGAATGTGCAAAAGCGCCGGTCTTCTGTTTGGGTTGTAGTTCGACCACTTGATGAGAACTAGTACGAAAGATTTATATGCATGAATACATGCATTTATATAAAAGAACTTCTTGCTTCACTTATACATTTGTATGTTTGTGCAAGTGAATATTTATGTATGTACATATTTTTCTACAACAGTACTGGAAAAAAATCAAAAAAAAAAGTAATGATTACTTTTGATTATTTTTGATTATTTTTGATATTTTTATTTTTTTTTTTTTATTTTTTTTTAATCAATTGAAAAATAATCACTAAAAAGTGAAAGTAATTGGTAATCAATCATTAGGTGGCTTCTCAAAAAATAATCAATGAAACTGCTAATCATTACCGATTAGTAATCAATTATTAACAGGTCTGTTTTAATGTAATGTAAGTAGAAATAATGGAGTGTAATGGAGTGTGGTTGCTAAGTGACCTTGCTCAATCCCGACTCTTGCGTCCTCGTTCGTGCACTCTGGGCAACGGGAGCTACCTAGGCTCGCGGCAGAAAGAGAGTGAGCCCCGGTGGGGCCACTCTGACATACTTGGTTTAAGGGCTCACCGAGGTTTTTGCGTAGCGTCTGTTCACCATGAGGTGCGGCTGCAAGCGGGCGTCTGTCTTGAAGCAAGCGGCACGCTATATAAATGTGTAAATATTTTCCAAAAACCGCGAAACGGGTTGTGCGCTGGGTTTGGGACCCGCCACGTAAAAAACTTAATTCCAATGAAAACAAAATCAAAGCCTCGGATGAGAACCCCCTTTAATGTTGACGACCCGGTAAAACGAATAAGGCATAATGATTTGGATATTAGGGAATGTCCGGACCCTTTCAAGGGACGGTGCCGCTGCCCGACTGGTTGATGTCCTCGTAGGCGCAAAGGCCGACATCACCGCCCTGCAGGAAATGCGATGGACGGGGCAAGGAAAGACGACCATCGGTCCTTGTGACGTATACTACAGTGGCCAGACACGCGGCAAAGCGCGTGGTGTAGGATTCGTGGTGGGAAAGAGACTTCGCCGCCAAGTATTAGCGTTCACTCCTGTGGACTAGCGTCTCGCTGCGATCCGCATCAAGGCGAGGTTTTTCAACATAACATTTATCTGCGCCTATGCGCCGACTGAGGAGACGGACGACGCAGAGAAGGACTCCTTCTACGATAAACTTGAACAGACTTATGATCGCTGCCCCCAGCATGATATCAAAATCGTGCTCGGCGACTTTAATGCCAAGGTGGGCAAGGAAGGAGTCTTTGGTCCTACAGTTGGAAAATTCAGTCTCCACGATATAACATCCCCCAACGGCACTAGGTTGATTGACTTCGCCGCTTCCCGCAATATGGTCATAAGTAGTACCAGGTTCCAGCATAAGCGAATATACCAAGCCACCTGGCTGTCCCCTGATCAAAGAACTAGAAACCAGATTGATCATGTCTTGATTGACGGCAGACATAGCTCCACCGTTCTGGACGTGCGTACACTGCGTGGTCCCAATATTGACTCTGACCATTATCTTGTCGCAGCCAAGATACGCACACGCCTCTGTGCAACGAAGAAAGTGCGCACAGTAACGGAAGGAAAGTTTGACGTCGAGAAGTTGCGCGTGACACAGACAGCTGATAATTTCTCCACTCGACTCTCACACCTGCTAGCAGAGGGCAATCCCCGACCTAACGATGTAACCGAGCAATGGAAGCATATCTCTCACTCATTGCGTACCGCCGCTGAGGCCACTATAGGGTTCCAGCGAGCCCGCAAGAACAACTGGTACGATGAGGAATGCAAAACTGCCTCGAAAAAAAGGACGCTGCCTACAAGGAGACGTTGCGAACGGGCGCAACCCGCAGTGTATGGCAACAATATCGTGAGGCAAAGAAGGAAGAGAGACGCCTTTTCAGAAAAAAGAAAAGTGAGGCCGAAAGGCGTGAGTGTGAGGAGCTTGAGATGCTGGCTGACAGGAATGATGCCCGAAAATTCTATGAAAAGATCCGGCGGATGACGGAAGGTTTTAAGACCGGGGCAAGCTCCTGTAAGAACAATAATGGCGACCTGGTAACCGACGTACAAAGTGTACTTAAATTATGGAGGGAGCACTTCTCCTCACTGCTAAATTGCGAGGGAGACGTCGAACCCGATACCCCAATTCCTGACGATGGAAAAGTCGTCCCACCACCTGACTATGATGAAGTGAGGATAGCGATATCCCGGCTCAAAAACAACAAAGCGCCTGGAAAAGACGGACTACCCGCCGAGCTGTTCAAACACGGAGGCGAAGAGCTGGTAAAAAGCATGCATCAGCTCTTATGCAGAATATGGTCAGACGAATGCATGCCTCCGGATTGGAATTTAAGTGTGCTTTGCCCAATCCACAAGAAAGGCGATCCCGCTAACCGCACCAACTACCGCGGAATTAGTCTTCTTAATATTGCATATAAGGTTCTTTCTAGCGGGTTGTGTGAAAGACTGAAGCCCATCGTAGACAAACTGATTGGACCTTATCAGTGTGGCTTTAGACCTGGTAAGTCTACCATCGACCAGATTTTCACGATACGCCAAATCCTGGAGAAGACCCATGATAAAAGAATCGACACACACCATCTCTTTGTCGATTTCAAAGCCGCTTTTGACAGCGCAAAAAGGAGTTGCCTGTATGCCGCCATGTCTGAATTTGACTTCCCTGCAAAGCTTATACGGCTTTGCCAAATGACGTTGAGCAATACCAACAGCTCCGTCAGAATCGGGAAGGAACTCTCTGAGCCATTTGAAACCAAACGAGGCTTCAGACAGGGCGACTCCCTTTCGTGCGATTTCTTCAATCTGATGCTGGAGAAGATAATTCGAGCAGCAGAGCTAAACCGCAATGGTACAATCTTTTACAAGAGCGTGCAATTGCTGGCGTATGCCGATTATATTGATATCATTGGCCTTAACAACCGCGCCGTAAGCGCTGCCTTCTCTGGACTGGATAAGGAAGCGAAAAAAGTGGGTCTTGCCGTGAACGAGGACAAGACGAAGTATTTGCTGTCATCAAAGAAAGAATCGGCGCACCTGCGCCTTGGCAGCCATGTCACTGTTGATAGTTACAAATTTGAAACTGTGAGGGACTTCGTCTATTTGGGAACCAGTATTAACACCGAAAATAATATCAGTCTAGAAATCCAGCGGAGAATCACTCTTGCCAACAAGTGCTACTTTGGACTGAGTAGGCAATTGAGAAGTAAAGTCCTCTCTCGAAGAACAAAGATCACGCTCTATAAGTCTCTCATCATACCTGTCCTGATGTATGGCTCAGATTCATGGACAATGTCAAGAGAAGATGAGATGGCCCTTGGAGTATTTGAGAGAAAAGTTCTCCGGAAGATTTATGGTCCTTCCCGTGATGCCAACGGCGAGTATCGAAGGAAATTTAATGATGAGCTGTACGAGCTCTACGCAGATCTGACCATAGTCCAGCGAATTAAAGCCCATAGCAGCCTCTTTTTTTGTCATAAGGAACAATAATTGGGGGTAGCGTTTTAGAATTTCCAAAAAGTCCATATTTGTGAACCACTCTAACATACATACATAAAAAAAATTCTGACGTGTACATGAAAATCGCCGATACACGTGTATTTTTATTTTTTGTCCACCTTCCGAAAAAGTCTATTTGGTTCATAGGGCAGAAAAAAAGTTCGTTTTTGTACCACAGTGTAATTATCGGTGACTGTAGTAGAGGTACTATATCGACTGGAATACACAGAACGGTCGCTAAGGGCTTAAAATTTCAGATTTTTTAATTGTCGCTCCCCAGATCTAAGTGAGTGATTTGTTTTAAAAATTAATCATTATATTGACTAGCATAATTGATGATTGAGATCTTCGATTTATTTTTCTAGCCATTAAGCCCAAAAAAATTAGATTTATCTAGTTATAATAAGGTAGGTAGAAGTGGCTGCCGCAAAGGCACACCTAGGCCAGTAATAAAAGGCCCGTTGTGATACCACCAAACACTAGGAAAGTCAATCCCGGGGCCCGGCCATATGGAAAATCCCAGTGCTGTCGGGACTCTCCATATAGCCGAAACCCGGGACTGACACTCCTAGCCGACACCGCTACCCCTCCTCGAACCATTTTGATAACTTGATGAAGGCCATCAAGTCCTTTATGTCTAGCTCCGCGACCTGGCTTAAGCTAACCAGGAAGGGAACTCCCAGAGAGCGCCTTCTCGCTCCGCTTAAGGCCGGGCAGTTGCAGATGAGGTGCTCCACCGTTTCCTCTTCCTCATCATCTTTGCAACTCCTGCAGCATCGTCGGTAGGGAACGCCTAGCCTTGCTGCGTGCCTACCAATAAGGCAGTGCCCGGTTAAAACACCTATTAATATGGAGATTTCCTTCCTTTTTAGGGCGTATATGTGTCTAGATCTTTTAAGATCGCATTTTGGCCAGGTTTGCTTGGATATCCGGCACCCTGGGGCTTGTAGCCATCTTTCGTTGGCTTCGCGGAGTGTATGCTCCTTCAGCATTAGCTTGCACGTGGCAAACGGCATACCTATGCGCTCTTTATCTTGAAGAATCTGCTTGGTCGTGCCCTGCCTGGCAAGTTCGTCTGCCCTACAGTTTCCCTCAATGTCCCTGTGTCCCGGGACCCATGTGAGGTTCACGCGGTTCTGTTGGGCCATCTCTTGAAGAGATCGACGACAGCTGAGCGTCAGTTCAGAGTTGAACGAGTAAGAGCCAAGGGATTTGATGGCCGCTTGGCTGTCGCTGAAAATACAGATATCCTGTCCGATGGTACGTTCACCTATCCAAGTCACGGCGTCCATGATTGCAGAAACTTCAGCCTGGAAGACGCTGCAGTGATCAGGTAGTCTAAAGGAGAGTTCTAGGTCCAAATCCCTTGAGTAAACCCCTCCTCCGACTCTGCCGTCTAACTTCGAGCCGTCGGTGTATATACAAGTGCCGCCATTAGTAGCGGGACACCGATCTATGTTCTCCCAGTCTTCCCTGCTGGGAATGTTTATTCTAAAACAACAATCTCCGACTGTTGTGGTCGCACACCGATCTGTGCTCAGAGGGAGAAAGCTGTAAGATCTTAGAATACAGGAGTGTCCAATAGTGCTTGCGCCCCAGACGTACGTTTCCCTTAGACGCACAGCCGATGCTGCTGCTGCCCGGTACCCTTCCAGATCGAGTGGCAAAAAGCCAAGAATGGCCTGGAGAGCTTCATTGGGCGTTGTTCTTAACGCCCCGCTTATACAGATCATGCTCGATCTGTGGACTTTTCCTAACAGATTTAGGTTTGTTGCCTTTCCTAGCGCAGGCCACCATACCACGACTCCATACAGCATAATTGGCTGGATTATCGCAGTGTAGATCCATCTGCAAATTTTGGGGCTGAGCCCCCATTTTTCGCCAATGGCTCTTTTACACGTGTAAAGTGCAATGCACGCTTTCCTCTGGCGCTGGATGACATTCTCCTTCCAGTTAAGCTTTCTATCTAGAACTGTGCCTAGGAATTTGGCTTTGTCAGCTAAGTTCAGGCGCACGCCATCTAGTTCTGGTAGGTTCAGCGGTGGTATCTTGTACCGCCTGGTATAAAGGACAAGCTCCACCTTTCCCGGGTTGATGCTAAGTCCGCAGCGAGAGGACCATGAAGAAACTTCTCGCAGTGCTACTTGCATCAAGTCACACAGGGTTTGTGGGAATTTGCCCCTATATGCAATAGCTAAATCGTCTGCATATGCCACTATCTTCCCGCCCCCCCACCTTGTGTCTCGTAGCAGCGAGTTTACGGTGAGGTTCCATAGGAGCGGGGAGAGAACACCACCCTGAGGCGTTCCTCTTGTGACATAGCGTGAAAGATCAACTGTTCCCAGTGAAGAAACTATTTTCCTTCCCTTTAGTAGTTGATCAATTAGTCCAATAAGAGACCTATTTATGCCCAGGTTTGTTAAAGCAGTGTTAATAGCCTCCGGCCTTATATTGTTGAAAGCCCCTTCGATGTCCAGAAAGGCCACGAGACAGTACTCCTTTTCGTGCAATGATTTTTCAACAATAGAGACTAGGCTGTGGAGCGCAGTTTCCGTTGATTTACCTTTGGTGTAGGCATGTTGATAGCTAGAAATAAGGTTGCTATCAATAGTAGAGGAGAGATAATCGCTAATTATCCTCTCGAAGGTTTTAAGTGCAAAAGACGAGAGACTGATCGGTCTGTAGTCTTTAGGCTCATAGTGTGAGGCCTTCCCAGCCTTTGGAATAAAGACTACCGTGGCGCTTCTCCAGGAGCACGGAATGTAATTAAGAGCCAGGCAGGCTGAATAGAGAACTACCAGCTGATATTTCCAGCGTGTTTATAAGTTGTGCGGGGAAAATCCCGTCTGGCCCAGCTGCCTTGAACGGCTCAAAGCTTTTGATTGCCCACCTTACCCTTTCCTCCGTAATGGGTATGTTTACCGCCAGGTTTGTTGCAGATGCTACAGGTGCATCATACAAGTTCCCCGGAAAGTGTGTGTTCAGGAGCAGCTCCAGGGTTTCCCCTTCCGTGCTGGTCCAAGATCCGTCAGGCTTCCGTAAATAGCTAATGGCTGTTTGAGTTTTTGATAGCACTCGTCTAAGTCTCGCTGTATCATCGACTTTTTCGACCCCGGTGCAGAAATTTCTCCACGAAGTTCTCTTCGCTTGCCTTAGAGCCTTTTTATAGGCCCTCAGTTTAGCTTTATATTCGAGCCATTCAGGCTCCGTACCGATGCTCTTGGCCTTGTTAAATTGCTTCCTGCATGATATACGGAACGAATCCAGGTCGTAAGACCACCAGTGGGGTCTATGTTTGCCGCGTGGTTTTGGTACTGGACAAGCCTGCTCTAGGGCATTTGAGAGCGCCGTTGTAAAGGTCGTTACCAGATCATCCAGTTCTCCCACTGATGAGGGGGCTTGTGGAGGTAATACTGGTAGGTCCCTAGCTAATATTTGGTTATGTAGCTGCCAGTTAGTGTTGCGTGGATTTCGTTTCATAACTGGCTGCTCAACAATAAAGTCTAACACAATTTCTATGTACCGATGGTCAGAAAATGAATGCTCATCAAGAACACGCCATTTTCTGACCCACTCATAAGCGCCTTCGCTACAAACAGTGAGGTCTATAACCTCCCTACGAGCTTTAGTTATAAAAGTAGGCTCGTTACCCACGTTACAAACCACCAGGTTAGTTGTTAGTAGGTAGTCAAACAGAGACTCGCCCCTAGCGTTAATATCGGAGCTTCCCCACTGGACGTGATGAGCATTAGCGTCAGCTCCAATAATAAGATGGCCCGTACAGAAATTATCCACCAGATCTTTCACCTCCTTTTGTGGAGGAGGTTCTTCGGCGTCATAGGGCATATAGACCGACGCCATCGTTAGGCTGGTGCTGCCGACTGTTAAGCTGGCAGCTGTAACGTCACCATTTGAGTAGTTGGGTAATAGAAAGGTGTTTAGCTCAGACTTTACCAAAATACAGGTTCTGACCTTGCCCTCATCATTGGCTTGGATGAGCTTGTACCCCTTAGTCCCCAATCCACAGATCCTAGCGCTATTGACCCAGGGCTCTTGGATAAGGACCACGTCTACGTCGCCTTTAGAAAGACGACTGCTTAAAACAGCCGAGGCTGCTTTAGATTTGTGCAGATTTATCTGAAGCACCACCAACATGAGAGAGCTCAGACATCCCTGCCGCCAGCGTGTCGTCGAGGTCTGGCCTGTTCCGGGGGCTGTCTCTCAACGAGGAGTTGTTCAGAGCACCTGCACGATTTGGCGTGGCGGGAACCCTGCTGTCTGAAGCAGCATCAACGTTAGTGTGCTCAGGTTTAGCCACGATCGTGACGTCGAGGCCTTCTTCGTCGAGCAGGCTTTCTTCTATCGCCGAGTTGTTCGCAGCACCATCGCAATTTGACGTGGCGGATAACATACTTTCCGCGTCGGACTCCTCTGCTTCCCTTTCCGATGCCTCGATCTCCGAGTCCTCCGGAGCGTCCGGAATAGCAGCGCGCTGTGCATCGCCACGGTATACGTGGATCACGATCTGACCCAAGCCGTAATGCACTCGTCCGTTGCACCGTTTAAGGGGCTCGAGCGCCTCCTTATTCAGAGTGATAACCACCTGTCTATTGGGCCCAACCACATCATCGACCAGATTGACGCCCCAATCCTGCGTCGGGAGAGACGGATTCCAGACCTGCAGCATCTCAAGAATATTCTCGGGTTCTGCAGGGACGCCAGGAATCCATGCCCTTGCCCTTGGCCGAGCAGGAATGTCCTTCCAGTCGACGACATCTAGTCTTGCCCCTGGGTAGACTTCACCCAGTCTTGCAACTGCTGCCTTATACTGTGCGACAGTTCTTGCATCCTCGCACGCGAATATTTTGATCTGACCTTGGTGCCAGCCCGCGTCAGTACCCTGACCCATTTCATTCCGGACATACAGCCACTGGTCTTTGGGGATGGACCAACGGTCGTTACCTCGGTCAATGAAACCTATAAGGATTCTGTCCTTGGTTACTTCAGCAAAGCTGAGTTTTCCCACTACGGGGTTGACCTGATGCCGCTTCGGATGGGGGTCTACCTCTCCGTCCGATCTCTGGCGTTTGAAAGGATTACCGTTCACCCTCTTAGGCACATAGGGCCTCTGGAAATTTGGTATCAGAGCTTTCGCTTCCTCCACCATCTTCCTTTCTTCCGGCGACAGCTTCTCCTGCGATGCTCCCTCATATTTTTTAAGGATCCTTGCGGCCTTTCTGTTATCCCAGTACGCAAAGCGTCGGGGAGATGCCTCTTTGGAGGGATTCAGACTCGTAGTTGCCATCGCGGTCTCTCCCTTTGCGGCGTCGTCCTTCTCTTTCGAAACTCTGAAACCAGGTCGTGAGACCATTGCCCCAGATGTGAAGAGATTGGGTTTCGTACCAGCGCTTGATGGAAGTTTAGCTTCCGCCGTTTTCTGCTTGACTGCGTAGGCAGCCGCACTGCTGCTTGCTCCCATCAAGTCACTCTTACTTGATAGCAGTTTGGGGGATGACTGACCCGTAGTTTCCATCGCTGTCGGCCTCCCAGTTAACTTTGAGGCGGAGTTTGTCCTCCGGCGTTGTGTTTTCGCTTGCTCCAGCATAGTTCTTCTCTGCTGCGGAGTAAACGAAGTCGTTAATTGCTTTGTATTTTGTGTGTTCTTCATCTTGTTCGTACGACCCCTCGCCGGACAAGGCCAGCTTAGGGTCAAGGGTAGTGCAATTAATAGGCTTTAAATGTTTTGTCGATAACCGAACTTCTATTTAGGAGAAATTGTTTTCCTTAGTTTGGAAACGTGCACTCCACCATTATATTTTCAAATCTCAAAAATTGATTACAATTGGTATGACTAAAATTTCAAAACCAAAAACACCGAAACCATGTCTTTGTTTAACGACAAATTTGCTGAGGCTTTTTGACAGCATTCATATAAAGGTTGTCTTTAAAATTTGTTTATCATCTTTTTATTATTTTATTTTTAGTTTTGATGATCCCTATCGGAAATTTGATTTTTAAATATAGTACTGTCACGAATCCTTTAACTAAATGCTAAGTTTCAAGTTCTTAGATTACCAGAAAGTTAGTCAAAAGTCGATCGCAAAGTTCCCAACTTCAAAATAATTTTGAAAATATCTTGATATGTGCGCCAACTACCGGAATTTTTTTGATGAGAGATTGCATTGTCATCGGATTCTGACAAATGTGACAAGTTTCAAGTCTCTAGCTTAGCGGGAAGTTAATCAAAAATATATCGCAGGATTCCCCCTATGTTTTAGGGATTTTCAATTATATCGAAAAGCACGCCACCTTTTGGAATTCTGATTTCAGCAAATTGTATTGTCACCGTTTCCACAACCAAATGCAAAGTTTCAAGTTCCTAGGTTACCTGGAAATTGGTCAAAAGTCGATCGCAAAATTGCCAACTTCAAATTAGTTTTCGAAATATCTTGATCCGTGCGTCACCTACCGGAATTTTTTTGATGAGGGATTGCATTGTCATCGGGTTGTGACAAATGTGTAAAGTTTCAAGTCTCTAACTAATCTGAAAGTTACTAAAAATCAGGGACCCCCAATAATGATTATTTTTGTATTTTTAAGGTAAAAACTCAAAGGCTTCCTCCTATCGTATAACAGTTTCAAGTACATGAATAGGCATGTGTCTTCATGCTCAACCGAAATCTACAATGATTGAAAAAAGTTTGAGTGAATCCTATATAAATAACAACTTAATCATTACTTTTGAGTTTTATTTTTTTAATTAAGCGTAATGATCACTTTTTGAGTTTTATTTTTCTGATCAAACGTAAAACTTATTCTTGAGTTTTATTTTTTTTGAGAGAAAATAAAACTTACTCTTGAGTTTTATATTTTTGTTCGACAGTAAACGTTATTCTTTGAGCGATATTTTATCGTTCAAGGATAAAAATTAAGTTCCGAGTTTTAAGTTTTTTTACGGATCAAAAAACTCAAAAGGCCGCTGCGCCTTTTTGGCAAGTATTTGGTCATTATTGAAGACATGCATGGATGAAGGGGGTATGTCGCATTCTCACTCAATTTCTGTTTTTGGCATTGGTGAATAATTTTTATGCATATCTGTGGGATTAACGTGCGCGACTAACTTGACAAATAGATACCGAGCCTTACTAATGCAACCCTTACGCATGTAGAGTAGAACGCACTGAACACCGCCAATGTACTTTGACAAGACGAACGAAGGACGATCAAGTTTAATGTTAATAAAACCGCCATCAAGCGAAGTTGTCTTAAAAACTGTTCATGTAAAACCGTGTTGTGAGCAAACTAAATATACATATATAAACTAATGTAAGATTGATCATGTACAATCAACCAAATTTGTGAACATTAAAATGTCAAAGAACTACAAAGCTGCGTTTTAATTCAAGATCCCACATATCTATATTTCTGTCTTATCAGAACCTAGCTATCGTGAAAATTGTAGAAGATAATTCATGGAAGAAGGGGGCATGTTCCGTTTTTTTCATATAAAGTACAAAACATAAACTTGTGCTTTTTATTGCCTATTATGCAACGTCTTTTATGGCTTTGCATAATTTTTATGTCAGTTTTCCATAAAGATTTGAAAAAACCTCAAATGTTTAAGCAAAACTTTAAAGTAAATTTTCTCGTTTCACTCAAAATGCGACATACCCCCTTCATCCATGCATGTCTTCTATTATTGGTTGGTATAATCTCGTCAACATATGTACTCAATTGAAGAATCATCGCGAATAACCTTCTAAGTTACTTTTTTTTCAAAACCGGTTTTATTGCATATAACATTTTGTATTGCTCTCTTGCATTGTCCAGATAAGAAATTTTCTAAAACTTGACGCACCAAAACTGTAAAAATGCATTTAAAAATGATAGGGTAATTTAAAGTGACATACATTATTTTGCATAGAAGCGTCGAAAGTGATTCGTACCGGCACTGGAAGATCATAGGGAAGGTGTAAAACTGATAATATGAAATATATAAAAGAAAAAGTTAAGGAGACAGATGACAGAAATAAATTCAAAAAATATGACTTTAGCGTTTTTTTGCTCTCCTGACAAATTCTGATTTTGTAACTTAGAACGTTATTCGCGATGATGCTTCAATTATTTAAACATACTTTTAGGCACATTCAGATGTATATGTACATAAATAGTCATGTAACTACGTAGTAAAGGGACATGGAATAAATATTGTCCACCATGAAAAATGCAAATTTCAGTAAGAATTACCTGTTTCACAAATTTCGCTATTTTGTTATTCAAGTATGTGTAAAAATACAATACAAGTATGTACTGCTTGTTAAGGTTTACAACTTTGTGGAAAATTCAGGAAAATTCGGATTTTTTCATCAAAACTTAAAACTTTATACTAAATTACTTATTTCACAAATTTCGCTATCATTTTGTTCAAGTATGTGAAAAATACAATACAAGTACTGCTTATTAAGGCTTACGACTTTGTGGATAATTCAGGAAAATTCGGACAATTTTCATCAAAAATTAAAATTTTATACAAAATTTTTTAGATTTTTTTCGAGTATGTAGTTTTGTAGCTGTTGTTGTTGTTGTTATTAACAATGCATTTCCCTGCCTAGAGGGTATAATTATTCCGAAGATCTTCATCAAGCTCTTCTAACGGGAGTCCAAGGAAACGCGCAGTTTCAGCAGGGTTGGACCAGAGGGACAGAGGGGTTAGAAGATTAGGTTCAATTGGACAATTGAAGAGATGTAGGGTATCAGGGGTCCTACCACATGCAGGGCATGTGTTTGAAATTGTATCATTTAGTCTGGACAAGTAAGAGTTTAACCTGACACTGTATCCAGAACGAAGCAGTGCCATGGTCACTGTTGTCTCCCTTGGTAAGGTGCGGCTTCTTCAGCAATATCGGCTGGGAGACTGTTTAGAACGGGGTTCACAGGTCGAGATCTGACAAAAGTGTCAACGGACTTGGTGTGGATGTCGGTTAGAGCCCGCTTATGATTCCGCAGATCAAACGGCAACGTAATATGATGCCGGAGCTCGTCATAATGCTTACGGAGATGATTTCTTATGTCTCTCGGGGGCGGATCTGTGTCCAAAAGATGTCAGGTTGGATGTCCCGGCTTGTGGCAGTTCAGAAGGAATTGCCTGCTGAGAATTTCCGCGTGCTCTCTTACATTGAGCAGTTTTGCCTCTTGATGGAGGTGAGACTCAGGAGGCATGAGTAGACATGCCGTAGGAGTTCTGATAGGTGTATTTTGGCAGACTTGTAACTTCGTCCAGTTGATGTTACGCACGTTAGGCGACCATATGGGTTCAGCATAGTCAAATACTGGTCGGCTAATGGCCTTATATGTAGTCAGCAACGTTTCCATGCAGACACATGACCAGCAAATGAGAAAGTATTATCCAATGTCACCCCCAGTAACTTTGGGTGGCTGACAGTTGGTAGCTTATTGCCATCAACTTAAATGTCTAATTAGTTTCTCACTTGGTGCGTCCATGTCGTAAAGAGTGTCACCGTAGATTTAGTCGGTGATATCGTCAGATCTCGCTCAGTGAAAAGGGTAACTAATGGACGATTTGGACTGTGAACCAACGTACATATCAGTGTTGCCGCTGAAAAATTTCAAAAAGGGTCCCAAAAAAAGGGTCCCTATTCCATTTTTTTTTTTTATGTTGAATGACTGAGTTTTGCACTATTGCAAGTAATACATACAAAATATAAACATTTTTAAATGGTTGTAATTAGTTTAATAATAATGATAATCGCATAATGTGAAAGATTTAAAACTTACAAACCTCCACTTTAAGGATATGTTTTTGCAAAAGGTTTCAAATAATAAGAAAACTCACTTTAAAAAGAATTCCATTTTTTCCCGCAAAAAATATGGGAAAGGGCGAAAAAGCGACCGCTAAGGGACGGCCAAAATTGCCTAAGCGGTTAAAGGCTATTTTAAGTAGGTAAGGGGTAAGTTACAGAGCTAACTTTTTGCGAGGCTAATTTTCTCATCATTTACTAACTTTGTAGGGGGTAAGACCCAAAAAACTAAAACATTTTTATTTGAATCACCCCAATGTATACATACATACATATGACGGAGTTTTCAAATTATACAGCGTTGCCAGAAGTAAGAATTCAGTTAGGAAAGACATTTGGAAATCGGCAAGAGTTCCCGATATACATAAGAGTAAAAAACGGAACAAGGAGATTTTTTTGGGTTGCAACAATAAAACGACAAAAATGAAGTTTGAAAGTGAAAGGGTCACGAATTTAAAAAAAAGAGTCAAAAATGGTACTTTTTTGAAGAAGTAGGGTCCGGGGTCCTGGCTCTAAAAAAGGGTCAAATTGACCCTTTAGGGTCCCCAACGGCAAGACTGGTACATATAGTGGTACTAATTTCATGTCCCTTTACAACGTATATGCCAATTTATGTATATTAGAGCGTCTCGGGCTTACAGGCAAAAAAAAAGTCGGCCGTACATTTAAAAATTTTTTTTTTTTTTGTGGCAACCAATTACATTTTACATTTTTCTTCAAATCTTTGGCATTTGTTGTCGGATTTTAAAGTTTGACGCATCAATTTTTTCTCCAGAAAGTTCATTGAGCTCATGCGTTTCGTTGTGGTACCACACTTTAAAAATCCGACAAAAAATGCCGAAGATATGAAGAAAAATGCAACAGAAAAAAAAAATACAACTTTTTTTAAAATGTTTTTCATAGTGTACCAATACAAGTGTAAACTCTTCTGCATAGACGTCAAAATTCCAAAATGAGTATAACACCTGTTCATCAGAGTTGTTTTTTTGAAAAAAGAGCATCATTTTGCGCCGAGTTGCATTCGATTTGGTATAAAAAATTAGTAGTAGGTTGCATAAAAAAGTAGTTCGCTAAAACTTAGAAATTTGATTTTTTTAACATAAATAACAGCGAATTATATAAAATTATTAGTTAGAATAACTCTTTCGAGTCTGCTCACTATTTTCTATTAAAGAAATAACAAACAACTGCTAATAATTATCTTCAAACCCCAAAATTTGGTATTTGTTTCCTTTAGGGATCAACTCCTAATAAATTAGCTAGAATTATGGAAGATAGCTCAAAATACGGGTTTTGGCCTGAGGATCCTGGGTCCGGTACCAAAATTGAGGCGGGCTCTCTCCAGAGAAGCAAAATATTAAAAAGCGCTTCCGGATTCGTGATCCTGAGGCCAAACCCCGTATTTTGAGCTATCTTCCATAATTCTAGCTAATTTATTAGGAGTTGACCCCTAAAGGAAACAAATACCAAATTTTGGGGTTTGAAGCCTTCTTTGTGCAGGTGTACTGTGATATAGTTATAGCCTCGTTGTATTCATTTAAGTCAAACTGTTAAGATATGTATTTGATAGTAAATCTATCAAAAAACATCGTACATACATGCTTCCAAATACAAGAAGGTATTCAGATTTTTCCAGTGTGACTTTCACAATTTCCGTATAAGTTTAAAGGTCCAACTTAAAACTGTTGGCATCTCCCATTAACTCTAGCCGCCAGTTTAATATACAGAAAGCGTTTGTTATCTATCATAAAAAGTGTTGGTTAGTGCTAACGTGATAGTGAAAAAACGTTTGTTCTCATTTTCTGTCTAATTTCTCATTTCGAAGATACTTACCTCAAATTTTTTCTGTAAAATAAATAAAATTTACTAGTATTAAGTTTTTTATTTTATGTTTTTTTTTTCTTTGATATAAAGTATAATAAAAGTATAAACTGAAAGATTCGCTTAAAAGTTGCCCTACAAACTGGAGTGAAAAAGTTGTGCAACACAGCAACACTTTTGTGCAAACAAGAACCCTGTTTCTTTGATATTCGGTCCTGCACAAAACCCTGTTTTGCCGAGTGCAACGAAAACAACAATAGCAACCCAGATTTTCCCGTTAGAATTTGCCAATTTTTGACAGCGATTTGTAAGCCAACAACAATTTTTTGACGTCGATTTGTGCTGTCAAAAGAAGAGTTTACACTTGTACTGATACACTATGATGTTTTTCAAAAACACTTCATATGAGGGGAGGTACGTTGGGGTATCATACTTTAAAATCCGACAATAAATGCCGAAGATATGAAGAAAAATGCAATTGGGCGACATCTAGGGTTGCTAGAAAAAAATATAATTTTTTTTAAATGATTTTCAAAAATACTTCATATGAGGGGAGGTACGTCCGACGTTTTTTTGGTGATACGCTCTAATGTACATATATATACGTATGTGGCTTAAACTATGTTTAAATAATTGAGTACATATGTTGAAGACATTATACCAACCAATAATTATGACCAAATACTTGCCAAAAAGGCGCAGCGGCCTTTTGAATTTTTTGAACGGCGAAAAAACTTAAAACTCAGAACTTAATTTTTATCCTTGAACGATAAAATATCGCTCAAAGAATAACGTTTACTGTCGAGCAAAAATATAAAACTCTCTCAAAAAAAATAAAACTCAAGAAATAAATTTTACGTTTGATCAAAAAAATAAAACTCAAAAAGTGATCATTACGCTAAATCAAAAAAATAAAACTTGAGTGTAACGATTATTGTTGATTTTTATTGAAAAAAATCAGAAAATAATGATCAAATGTCGAGTTCTATAATTAAACTTATAACAGTTACGGTCCTAAAAATTGATCGCAAAAGTCCAGGAGTCTTCTATTTTTTTTTAAAGATTTACAATTATATAGACCAGCGTGCCATCTATCGGAATTTTGATTTTTACTATTTGCAGTGTCATTGTTGCCTCAATTTAGTGCCAAGTTTCAAGTTCCTAGGTTACCTGGAAGTTGGTCAAAAGTCGATCGCAAAATTCCCAACTTCAAATTAGTTTTCGAAATATCTCGATCCGTGCGCCACCTACCGGAATTGTTTTGATAAGGAATTGCATTGTCATCGGGTTCTGACAAATGTGTCAAGTTTGAAGTCTCTAGCTTACGGGGAAGTTACTCAAAAATCGATCGCAAGATTCTCCCTGTGTTTTGAAGATTTGCAATTATATCGACCAGCGTGCCATCTATCGGAATTTTGATTTTTACTGTTTGTAGTGTCGCCGTTCCCTCAATTTTGATGCCAAGTTTCAAGTTCCTAGGTTACTTGGAAGTTGGTCAAAAGTCGATCGCAAAATTCCCAACTTCAAAATAGTTTTCGAAATATCTCGATCCGTGCGCCACCTACCGGAATTGTTTTGATAAGGGATTGCATTGTCATCGGGTTGTGACTAATTTGTAAAGTTTCAAGTCTCTAACTAACCTGGAAGTTACTAAAAATCGATCGCAAAAGTCCAGGAGTCTCTTAATTTTTTTTTTAATATTTGCAATTATATAGCCCAGCGTGCCATCTAGCGGAATTTTGAGTTTTACTATTTGTAGTGTCACTGTTCCCTCAATTTAATGCCAAGTTTCAAGTTCCTAGGTTACCTGGAAGTTGGTCAAAAGTCGATTACAAAATTCTCAACTTCAAATTAGTTTTCGAAATATCTCGATCCGTGCGCCACCTACCGGAATTGTTTTGATTAGGGATTGCATTGTCATGGGGTTGTGACAAATGTGTAAAGTTTCAAGTCTCTAACTAACCTGGAAGTTACTAAAAATCGATCGCCAAAGTCCAGGAGTCTCTTAATTTTTTTTTAAACATTTGCAATTATATAGACCGGCGAGCCATCTATCGGAATTTTGATTTTTACTACACAGTAAAAATAAAAGTCTAACTTTAATACCTTTTTGGTGTTTATATATAACAACGCCGAAAAAGTAATAAATTAATACCATGTTCGGTCTGATTTCTCGTGAGAGAGGAATTCAGCCGAAGATTCTCTCAGGCAAAAAAAAAAAATACAGTTTTATTATATTGCCTTCACCGAGAGTCGAACTCACAATTTATTGAATGCTCAACGGAGATGTCTACTATCAAGCCAACGAGTACTTATGATTGTGAGCGTCTAATTGCACTTTTGTTCTTAATGTAGTATCGCAATAGCGACGAACCGTGTGCTCTGAGCAAACAAACCACCGGACTTAATTTAATGCTAAAAAGTAATTAATTTAATACTTTTCCGGCTTTGTTTTTAAACAAATAGTACCTAAAACATTATAATGAGAGAAAGCGCTAGGGAGAGAGCGCTTTAGTATTATTTTGGTATTATTTTAAAACTATTTGGAATTAAAAAAAATTCATAGTCTTAAATTATTACTATTTAGTATTAAAACTCAAATTTAATTCCAAAAAGGCTTAATTTCAATACCGACTGGTATGAAAAGTAAACTTTAATTTTTTACTGTGTATTTGTAGTTTCACTGTTCCTTCAATATAATGCCAAGTTTCAAGTTCCTAGGTTACCGGGAAGTTGGTCAAAAGTCGATCACAAAATTCTCAACTTCAAATTAGTTTTCGAAATATCTCGATCCGCGCGCCACCTACCGGAATTGTTTTGATGAGTGATTGCATTGTCATGGGGTTGTGAAAAATGTGTAAAGTTTCAAGTCTCTAACTACTCTGGAAGTTACTAAAAATCGATCGCAAAAGTCCAGGAGTCTTCTATTTTTTTTTAAAGATTTGCAATTATATAGACCAGTGTGTCATCTATCGGAATTTTGATTTTTACTATTTGTAGTGTCACTGTTCCCTCAATTTAATGCCAAGTTTCAAGTTCTTAGGTTACCTGGAAGTTGGTCAAAAGTCGATCACAAAATTCTCAACTTCAAATTAGTTTTCGAAATATCTCGATCTGTGCGCCACCTACCGGAATTGTTTTGATGAGGGATTGCATTGTCATGGGGTTGTGACAAATGTGTAAAGTTTCAAGTCTCTAACTAACCTGGAAGTTACTAAAAATCGATCGCAAAAGTCCAGGAGTCTCTTAATTTTTTTTAAACATTTGCAATTATATAGACCAGCGTGCCATCTATCGGAATTTTGATTTTTACTCTTTGTAGTGTCACTGTTCCTCAATTTAATGCCAAGTTTCAAGTTCCTAGGTTACCTGGAAGTTGGTCAAAAGTCGATCACAAAATTCTCAACTTCAAATTAGTTTTCGATATATCTCTATCCGTGCGCCACCTACCGGAATTGTTTTGATGAGGGATTGCATTGTCATGGGGTTGTGACAAATGTGTAAAGTTTCAAGTCTCTAACTAACCTGGAAGTTACTAAAAATCGATCGCAAAAGTCCAGGAGTCTCTTAATTTTTTTTTAAACATTTGCAATTATATAGACCAGCGTGCCATCTATCGGAATTTTGATTTTTACTATTTGTAGTGTCACTGTTCCCTCAATTTAATGCCAAGTTTCAAGTTCCTAGGTTACCTGGAAGTTGGTCATAAGTCAATCACAAAATTCTCAACTTCAAATTAGTTTTCGAAATATCTCGATCCGTGCGCCACCTACCGGAATTATTTTGATGAGGGATTGCATTGTCATGGGGTTGTGGCAAATGTGTAAAGTTTCAAGTCTCTAACTAATCTGGTAGTTACTAAAAATCGATAACAAAAGTCCAGGAGTCTTCTAATTTTTTTTTAACGATTTTGCAGTTATATAGACCAGCGTGCCATCTATCGGAAGTTTGAATTTTACTGTTTGTAATGTCACTGGTCCCTCAATTTAATGCCAAGTTTCAAGTTCCTTGGTTACCTGGAAGTTGGTCAAAAGTCGATCGCAAAATCCTCAACTTCAAATTAGTTTTCGAAATATCTCGATTCGTGCGTCACCTACCGGAACTGTTTTGATGAGGGATTGCATTGTCATGAGGTTGTGACAAATCTGTAAAGTTTCAAGTCTCTAACTAACCTGGAAGTTACTAAGAATCGATCGCAAAATTCCAGGACTCTTTTAATATTTTTTGTAATTATATCGACCAGTGTGACATCTAGCGGAATTTCTTGTACAACAGTTTGTATTGTCTTCAATTGTTCATATGTACGCAAATTTTTAATAATCTAGCTTACCGGGAAGTTCCTCAAATATGCGTCCCAAAATTACAATTTTTAAATGAATTTACCGTATTTCTTGATCCGTGCGCCACCTAGCGGATACTTTTTTCGTTCACATTGCATTGACACAGAGCCCCGAACTATGTTCCAAGTTTCAAGTGTCTAGCTCAACGGGAAGCTACCTAAAAAGACTTTGAAAGATTCCGAAATTTCGTATGAAAAAGGTGGTGCAAACAAGAAAGCGACTTAATATAAAGGTTTTAAAAACACTTCAAAGATCAAGCGATTTTGAAAAATAAAATTTTATTTTAGAAAGGTCTATTCAATATATATAACATATCTGAAAACTAAAATGCGGTTTTTTTTTCTTTTTTTTCAATTTATTTAAGTAAATGCATCTCTTGGTTACTTTCTCATATTTTGATATCACGCGTAAACTAATCAACCAATTTCAAAAATTGTTATACCATTAGAAAGGTATTAAAATCACCTTTTGAAAACATATACTGTAAATATTCTATATTACGCTAAAAAAAAAAATTTTAATTTTTTTTCAAACGCGTTTGACGTCAGAAAACTTTGTTTTATTTTTTTGTAAATCATGATTATAACAAAGAGGATAGATGAATAAGAGGCGTCAGTTCAGAACGAGTAACGAAACGCTCGCTGAAAGCAGCGAATAAGTTGGTGCTCGTTTTCTCTGAGGGTTTCGGTCATTTTGCTTTGCTCTGTCTTTCTGAATTTTCGAGTTTGACAGCTGTTTTTTCACTCATATTTGTCTCAGGGTTTCTTCTATTTTGTTTTGATTCTATTTGATGGGAGTGAAACTCGAGTGAGTAACAAATTTATTGCGAGTTAGTTTCTACTTCTGAGTGTGTATGAAATTGAGATCATTTGTTGATGTAAATTTCGTATTTATTTAAGATTTTTGCAATTTTAACAAAAATTTTCTTTTTATAACATATGTATGCAAAGCTTATATGTAGAAATAAAATAAATATGCAATACCATAAAAATTTATAAATTTCACTTTTTATGTAAAAAAAATTCAAACCTTGTTTTGCCGCCGGAAAATGCATAAAAAAATTCACTTATTATTATTAAGGCGAAATTTTGTAGAAAATTAGAAAATATTAATATAAAACATGTACCTACCTACCCCTGTTTATTTACTGTCTTTTTCTGTACGATAAATTAAAATAAAAAAGTACCCATGTAACAAATTTATAAAATTTATACGTTTTGCCGCCGGCAAACGTTTTGTGCCAGCAAAGGGTATATATACATAAATAAAAAAAAGGTAAAATACTTTTCTTATAAATATATAAATAAACAAAATGTAAAATACTTTTGTTATCAAAATTTTCCCTTTTTTTATTATTGATTGGAATGGAAGGAATGTGTCATGTTCATTTTGATCAGTCCGCGGAGTGGCTTATTATTTGTGATCAGCAAAATCACCTGTTCACATGTTACAAGTTCATCTTTGAATATGTACATGTGCAGATGTAGAAAATCAAATCATGCGTATACACATATATATACGCGCTGTGATTGGCCAATTTAACTGTTTTAACCCCAATTTTAGTGAACATTGGAGTGCCCTTTTTTGTGGAGTCATAAATTTAATCGTTTGATTTCCCAAAGCTCAACAGTTGAACGATATTACTATATTCCGAGATATTAGCAACAATTTTAAATCCGATGGAAAATGGATAAGGCGTGGCGCACGGAGATCAAACTTTAGATTACCATATTAAGACTTGAAAATTCAATACTTTTTTTATTATCTAATACTTAAAATCTATAATACCCACTTTAGACGTAGATTTTCCACATAAAATATGCAACGGGGACCATAAAGTATGAAATCTGATCTTTGAACCTCATACAATATGCCTTAGTACGATAACACTTAATATACAACAATTTGTATACTGCAAAAAATATTATATATGACCATAAGGACACCCTCATGCGCGCAAAACAATGCTGCTCTGCTACTGCGATCAACTTTTTCAGCGGAATAAGAACTCTTCTTCTTGCTATGAAGTAAAAACGAGTACAGGGCTTCATTTGAAAATGTAAAAGTGTCGCAAAAGATGGAAGCTGGGAAAATTAACATTTTGATACAAAAAATTTCGAAATTTATATGAAAAATGTATTTCAGTATATATTAGGAAAATACTTTTTAGTCATTTTTTCTCTAATTGAATACAGCTTTAGTTTTTCATCAAAAGTTTTTAATTTTTGTTCCACTTTTGGTACAATTTTGAATATATTCACATGTATGGAAATAATTTGAATTTTTTACCACTAAATGGTTATATTTTTTTATGTTCTTTCTCAGGGTAGTTGGACGTAGGACCTTCGATATTGTGGGTCATCATTTTACCCAATAAACCCTTGGTATGTACTCAAATATGAGTTAAAACAAAAAAAAATATGTTGCGCAATTTAGCAAGTTGGAGGTCAATTTATTTTTGAACGGAGCACCCCCAAAATCAACTGAAGCTGGAAATCAAGATTTTATAAAATATTAATTTTTGCGATTTGTCCAAATGCAATGTTGCCAAATTTCATCTCAACTTGATCGATTGGATTTATGAATGAATATTTTGTTGTTGCATTTAACATGGGGGATTTTGATGACATATATCGCGTGAATGTGTGTAGGCATCGTTTTTGTAGCTTATAGACAGTACAAGCAGCAGAGGGGTAGGCGCAGTGGATTGTAGTTAGCTTGTGCGTGAAAACGTTTTTTGTTGTTGCATTTTTACGTTTAGGTATTGTTGGGGTAGGTTATTCGTTTGGTAGGTCATTGAAATTTAGATAGGCAAACATCAGTATGTATATATGTATGTAGGTATGTATGTCGGCATTTTATATGCAAATTTGCAGATGTACGTGAGGTAAGCAGCATATTCTTGTTATCTATACCTAGAATGCTTTTAGATTTTATCAAAGACTTATACTTACCACCAAGGTTGCCACAAAAATAAAAATATAATTTTAAATTTAATTTTTTTTACTATGTATTAGTATTCAGGTACATGGGTATGCATGTTGTTATAATATTATTTACATATGTCTTATGTGTATATGTATCTTTTAATTTAGATTAATGTTTATATAATGTATATATCTTATAATGCAAACAAATGGAATTTCAGGCATTTTGGAAATAATTATGGTTGTAGGTATGTATGCATGTATGTTTGTTATAATTATGCATTTGAATGCTTGTGCGTGAAAAGTTTGTTGTTGTTGCATTTTGTTGTTGTTGTTGGCTTTTGCGTGCAATGTGTTGTTGCATTTATTTGTTTACAATTTTTTGTTGTTGTTGGCTTGCGCGTGCAATAGTTGTTGCTTACGCTTAAAATAGTTGTTGGCTGCGCGAGAAATAGTTTTTGCATTTTTACATTTTGTTGTTGCTGTTGCTGGCGTGCGCGTAAAATAGTTGTTGCTTACGCTTAAAATAGTTGTTGGTTGCGCGTGCAATGTGCTGTTGCATGTTACATTACAAAATAGTTGTTGGCGTGAGCGTAAAATAGTTGTTGTTGCACCAAAGAGGATATACATATGTATGTGCATATGTGCAAACTACTTATGTTTGCTATAGGTATGGTCGATTAACCTATGTGCGCCAACACTCCCAGCCGGAATCGTTTTAGTACTTCGTTTCTTGGCCGAGTTAGTCTTACTTTTTCCCTTGGTTGAACCAGACTTTTTCTTTTTATTGGCTTTTGCGGAACTACCTTTTTTTGGTGCTTTTGGTTGGGCGTTCATTTTTTTTAATTTTCGCTGTAACCGTCTCAGTCTTTCGTCTTGCTCCTCTGATTTCGATCGCCATATCGAATTTTTATATAGGAGCACAGTCACCATGAAGTCGAGTAGTTTCAGTCGATGTTCAACGCATTCCCCGCTAAACCAGTCAGGGTACTTTTGGTCCGTCATATATTTTATGTGACTAATAATTTTATTTTTCACAAACGGTAAATGCGCGGAACACCGATACATTTCTAAATACCAAGCCATATGATCAGTACTGATTTCAAAAAAACTATCTTCGTGATCGGGTGGATTGCATGCCATATGGTCGGTAGATACGCAACTGCTTGGATCAACGCTGGCTTTTTGATTCCATTCCAGGAACTTTTCGTCGTCATCCTCGCAGTTGCTACCTTTGCCTTTAAAAGGATGCCTTAAAATTTGCATCGAAATCAGTCGAGCAAGGCTGAACTGCACCTCGTGTGCTGTTGGATGCTGATTTATGCCTTGGCTCGCTCGAAGCTTATAGAAAAAATTTTCCAAAGCGTCTTGATTGAGCTTGCCAAGCATTAGGAATTGTAGGGACGGGTATGAACTGAACAGGTCCTCCGACAATCTGATCATTGACTCGATAGTCATTATAAACCCTCGGACGCAATGAACCTGGTTGTCGTTCGAGAATTTTACCGTTTTGAGATACTCGACGTGGTCTAACAGGCGCTTTTTCTTTTCTACGTCATCTCTTTTTAATGGCCTTTTAAATGGGTTCTTGTCAAACAAGTTTTTGGAGTCAAGCTCGTCAAACAAATCATTCATCCGTTTAATAAAAATTTGCGTCGGCTTGACTGACTCTAAAACCACGGTATCCTGACCAAAGAGGTTTAAGTCCTCCATCATTTTGAGGCCGGCGTACACAGAATTACTGAGCAACTGAGTCGCCCGCGAGACAGACATTTTTTCAAAATTGTTAGGGTATACGTGCGCCGCAGTCAGCTTTGTACAAATTTTGTAGTTGTCGTTTCCCTTGTCAATATGGTAGAGCTTTTGGACTACTACCTTATTGACAACACCGTCTCGCGTCGTTACCTTCTTATTGCTCAGGAAATTATTGCGTACGCTCTTTATGAGATGACAGTAGTCCGACATAAAATGTATTTTACGGCCTTTGTACGGTACTACAGTATTGGCCATGTTAACTTGCAGCTTTTTGAAAGCGCTTACATTTTGCGAGCCCTGATCGCACACAGCAACCTTAACATCGAGACCAATACTGTGTGCCACGTCGATATTTCTAAATAAGAAGGTTAACACGTCCTCCGCGTTAACACCGTTCCTTGACACGTAGTACGACAAAACATACTTCCACGTGCTACAAATCCCCTTGACCATGAAAAATAAACATTTGTCCGCAATCCGGTTTTCTCGACAGCCATCTCCACTATCCACAAAACCATCAATAACATCAACCGTATTATTGTATGTTAAGTCCTTCTTTACTGAAATTTCATCCCATAGAATTTCGCATATGCGTTCAGTTTCGGTCATTGGGGCAATCATAGTCCGCAAATTCTCGATGATTACCTCGTCAATGCCAGGACGGACAAACCGGATGGGTCGCTCTCGAAGTAGGGTACTTTCGCTGGGTAAATGAAACCCAAGGTCGTCCTTCATAAAATTATATGCCTTGGATGACATAAAACGAATATTTTGGGCAAGGGCCTTTTCATAGGGTTGATACCAGGTATCCTTGCCGCTAAGGATCATTTTTGCAAATATGATCGCATCTTTCGTTGCGTTAACGTGGGGTATTATAGAATCCCCCCTTAACGACTTTTTTTCCCCGCGTAGCCTCTGTATTTCCCCATTGAGCTCCTCTATTTTTTTCGAAAGTTTATTTATGGTCCTGCTCAGCTCATCATTCGACTTTCTCAGTTTTTGGGCAATTTTTTGGTGCGCGCGTTCCCGTTTCGCGCAAAGCTCTAGCTCAGTGGCCCTAGCAGTCTCAATGTCGCTGTCCAACTCCTCGTCACTGTGTCTTACGTCAAGTCTTTGGCGCTTTTCTTCTAAGTCGCTGTAAAATTCGAACTCTTCAAAAGTCAGGTCAGTGGGTGGTTCGTTGGCCCGTTTCGTTGGTGAAGGTTCCTGCACTAACGAAGGAGCACTTGTTGGTGCAGCTACCTCCACTAACGAGAGAGCACTTACACTTGGCACTTCGTCCTGTGCACCAAAAATTGTGGGAAAGGCTTGATCCTTTATTTTATTGCCTATTTTTACGTTCGGAGCAAAATGCCGATCGCAAATAAAAAGTAACTTGTCGGCTACCTTGGGAATAGACATGTTACAAGCCAGAACCCAAGTATTACGACGAATTCCGGCTTTGGGAAACTCATATAGCACTGTATGCATTGTAGGTATGCATCCAGGTACGCAACATTGCCGCTGCACCTTGTGCGTCTCGAAAAAATGATGTTTTGGGAAATTTTCGTTACCTTTAAAAGAGTTGCAAAAAAAATCAATTTTAAAGTAAACCTCAAAAACATAACAAGATGTTGTGAATTGCTCAGACATATGAAAATAAATACGCACCCCCTAAAACAAATTGAACCTGCATAATTATGGGTCAGCCCTCGTATATGCAAAACAAACAAAAGCACACATTCATACAAACACGCACCTGCATCACAACCTCACTGCAATGAATATAAATGTGGCAACTAACTAGCATTTTTTATATGTCGCAGTAGCTCAGGTGGTAAGCCTATACCAAGTCTAGTCTACCTATACAAATCCCCAGATTACTTCGATATATGTTTATATGATTTTTGGGTGGCTATTTTTTGCCCTTATGTATGGAAAATGTATGGAAAAAATGGAAATGAAAAGTTGAAGCTTCCAAAACGATTAAACGTTTACGATTATCTTAAATTTCAAACTAATTACAATGAATGAATTTTGTACTATTGCCAGTATTAGGTACATACAAAATCCATCATCTTTTACTAACTTTTTAGGGGGTAAGACCTAGGCGAAGTTTGGCACTTAACACTTAAAAAAAATTATGCTTACCCAACTCCAAAGTTGGAACCGCGTTCTCCTTAAGACGCCCGTCGCCGACTGCATCGTGTGAAAAATGGTTGATGCACACGTAATTTTCTTTCCTCTGGAACTTCTCAAAGCCCAGGTTCTCCCTCCATTTAAGCGCACTCTGGGGATTGGATGGCACGGCAAAAAACGATAACCCGCGATTCGCACGGGTGTTACTGTTGCACCCCGACACACAGCACTTACGAAAAGCTGGCATTTTATATGTAATTTAAATAAAAATTTTAAAGTATTCGCGTTAAAAAGAAGAGTTTGGTTGCGAAACGCGCTTTGTGATCGGTTGTAACTACACAAACTCCAAAATATCTGAAAAGCGTCTACGCACGTCGAAAACTTTTTGGATATGGAAGCTGAAATTCACTTGCCACCATTTTTGGCGCTGTAGCATGAAGGGATTAACGGGACATTTATTCCCGGAACAGTTATAGTTCACCCGACTTCCCTTTTCCCGGTGTGACCCCTCCCTCGCGATTCATTTTGATGTCAACAAAACATATATACATTCATATATAGTTGCAGAGATTTCAGATAAACTACTGCAAACTATTTATCAAATGTATATTGGAATTGTTATAGATATTGCACTCACTTTTCCAATATTTCTTTTGCACAATTGGATACCTTTGCAAAAACTTTTTGTCGCAATTGGATAGGTACGTTTGCCACATGTTGCACACACAATCTAAACCAACTTGTAACACAACACAATGCACTATCGAGGTTTTATTTACTCCACAATTAATTAACTTATTCATTTTATTACAAATTCACTTAAATTTTCTTTATTTTTTTCAGTTTTTCACTGCATTCAATTTTTTCCAAACATTCATGCGACACCAAAGAGGATATAACAATTCATTTATTCTCTTTGGCGACACTTCTTGCATAAATAGGTAAAACCCATTTTAACACACAAAAGTACACAACGTAGCTTAACAAATACCTTCACTAATATTAATTCTACACTTTTATTTGATTTTAACACAATTAACTTCACTTTTTCTTATTTTCTCACAAATTTTCACAATATTTACCACTTTTTCACATTTTATGACTTCACTCTTTCAGCTAAAACCACTTTTGACATTTGCATTTCACTCATTCTATTTCTTTTCCGTTTTTGACATTTCTGCAAAACACTCAATTCACTCGGATTTCTTACTCAACATTTTTCTCAAATCACGGACAGAAAACAAAAGGGAATGGCCGAAACCCTGAGGAAAAACGAGCGAGAATGTCGCAAAAATTACCACAAAAATTTGTTCAATTGGCGAGTAACGAACTGACGCCTCTTATTCATCTATCCTCTTTGATTATAATCAGCAATCTTGATAGCATCCTTCAGTTTAAAGTGACAACTTGCGCAAATACGGCAACGATCAATGTTGGAGATTGTTGGAAAATGCTCAGATATCAGCGAAAACATGTCTTTGTTTAACGACAAATTTGCTGAGGCTTTTTGACAGCATTCATATAAAGGTTGTCTTTAAAATTTTTTTATCATCTTTTTATTATTTTATTTTTAGTTTTGGTGATTCCTATCGGAAATTTGATTTTTAAATATGGTACTGCACGGTTCCTTTAACCAAATGTAAAGTTTCAAGTTCCTAGGTTACCTGGAAGTTGGTCAAAAGTCGATCGCAAAATTGCCAACTTCAAATTAGTTTTCGAAATATCTTTATCCGTGCCCCACCTACCGGAATTTTTTTGACGAGGGATTGCATTGTCATGGGGTTGTGACAAATCTGTAAAGTTTCAAATCTCTAACTAACCTGGAAGTTACTAAAAATCGATCGCAAAAGTCCAGGAGTCTTCTAATTTTTTTTTAAAGATTTGAAATTATATAGACCAGCGTGCCCTCTATCGCAATTTTGATTTTTACTATTTGTAGTGTCACTGTTCCCTCAATTTAATGCCAAGTTTCAAGTTCCTAGGTTACCTGGAAGTTGGTCAAAAGTCGATCACAAAATTCTCAACTTCAAATTAGTTTTCGAAATATCTCGATCCGTGCGCCACCTACCGGAATTGTTTTGATGAGAGATTGCATTGTCATGGGGTTGTGACAAACGTGTAAAGCTTCAAGTGTCTAACTAACATGGAAGTTACTAAAAATCGATTGCAAAAGTCCAGGAGTCTTCTAATTTTTTTTTTTAACATTTGCTATTATATAGACCAGCGTGCCATCTATCGAAATTTTGATTTTTACTATTTGTAGTGTCACTATTCCCTCAATTTAATGCCAAGTTTCGAGTTCCTAGATTACCTGGAAGTTGGGCAAAAGTCGATCACAAAATTCTCAATTTCAAATTAGTTTTCGAAATATCTCGATCCGTGCGCCATCTACCGGAATTCTTTTGATGAGGGATTGCATTGTCATGGGGTTGTGACAAATCTGTAAAGTTTCAAGTCTCTAACTAACCTGGAAGGTACTAAAAATCGATCGCAAAATTCCCGGACTCTTTTAATATTTTTTGTAATTATTAGTTTTTATGTATGTATATGTTTTTGCTTAAGTTGCATTTGATTATACTTTTAAGTGATGGATGTAAACTTGACATACATTTCGATTATTTCCCCCCTTTTTCACCTCGAAACTTATTCTTTCTTTTATCCCCGAACTTCAATCTATGTCAATCTATTTGTTTAAGTCTTCTCTACTTATTGTTTCTTTTATCTCCATTTTTCAGTCTATATCAATCTATTTGTCTATGCCTTCTCTTCTCAATTTCTCTGTCTTTACACATTTTATTTTGCTGCAGTCTCTCACATTTAAATCACAATTGTGGTTGTCATGCAATTAGCACCCTTTTTAGTCGTTCCCTCTTATTCTGATGGACCTGATGAATTCTGCCTTCAGCTTAAGAGATAGTCACAAGACGCTAATAAATATTTTGTGCAAGCGTTCTGATGGGCTTAACATAGTTCACTTCAATGCACGTAGCTTAAATGGTGATAAAGTTGATATCATCTGCGTTACGGAGACATGGTTCTCTATAGATATACCTGATATTTATTATAGTATCCCTAACTATAGTCTTACGCGTGTTGATCGAACATCAAAAAAGGGTGGAGGTGTGGCTATCTACTACAAGTCCACTTTAAAAATCAATATTTTGGCAGTTTCAAACAACGCTGATACTGAGTTCATAATAGCTGAAATTTCTGATAACACAGTGAAAGTATTAGTGTCCTGTGTATACAACCCGCAAAAGTGTTGCCTTTTGGACTCATTTTTTAATGAGTTATCCTTGTACGTAATTGATTTTGAGTATTTTGTAGTTTGTGGGGACTTTAATGTCAATCTTTTAATAAGTGACTCCTATGCGAACAAACTGCTTGACCATGTCTCTACTGCTGGCCTTACTGTGGTAAACAGAAATTTACCAACAAGATTTGCACACAACTCAACCCCAAGCTTGTTGGACCTCATTATATCCTCAAGTCGTGATCATATTCTTTTGGTTGATCAAATCTCCTTTATCTCTGACCATGCCCTAATGTTCTGCACTCTAGATGTTAAGCTGAATTGTCCCGCCGATACCTCTGATGTTGTGTATCGTGATTTTAAATCTTTAAATATTGATGAGTTATTTGTTGACCTTTCATGTGTCGCTTGGTCTACGTGTTGGTTTAGAGCTAGTGTTGACGAGAAACTTGAATTTTTAAATAAAACTCTATGTGAAATGTTTGACAAGCACGTCCCTCTGCGTAAAGCTCAGGTTAAGAACAGCACTTGCCCTTGGTACAACAGCAAAGTTAGGTCTGCAATAAATCTTCGTAATAGGTTGTACATGAAGTGGAAAAGGACCAACTCTGACATTGCCTGGTTGCAATACAAAACTGCTCGTAACAAAGCCACCGCTGTTACTAGGACAGCCAAACAGATTTATTGTGAACACAAGTTGAATCCGTCACTTCCATCGAAAGACTTATGGCGCAACATGAAAAATATGAAAATACATGGTAAGCAAAGGAGTGAGTGCAAAGTAGATCCTAACATACTGAACAATTATTTTAGTAGCTTGAGTCAAAGCTCGGATAGGGCAGTATCCTTAAACTTTGAAAGTATCTTTGCCCCGGAGACGAAATTTCAATTTAGAGCTGTAATCGAAAAAGAGGTCTTGGAATCCCTTATGCGCATCAAGTCCGATGCCATTGGGGATGATGGGATATCTTTGAAGTTTGTGAAGATCGTGTTACCGTTTATAGTAGGAACTCTCACGCATATAATAAATCACTGTTTTACAACATCCTGTTTCCCAACGGAGTGGAAAAAGGCTGTTATTGTACCTGTTGCAAAGAAAAATACTGCATCTGAACCTTCTGATTATAGGCCAATCAGCATTATACCAGTGTTTGCCAAGGTATGTGAGTCCTTGATGGCAGCTCAAATTTCATCATATGTTCAAGTACACAATCTCCTAAGTCCGCTACAATCAGGATTCCGGCCTCGACACAGCTGCTCTACTGCTATGATTAAGATACTTGATGATATTAGAATATTCTTTGACAATGGGGACCTAACACTTCTTTGTCTCTTAGATTTTTCCAAGGCGTTTGACTCTGTAAGTCACAACCTGTTATGTGAAAAACTCAAATGCTACTTCGGATTCTCTGAGAGCTCTGTTAGGCTTATGGCTAGCTACCTATCTGAAAGAACTCAAAAAGTGGTATGCGACGGCTCTGCATCCTCATCATGTACTATTTCATCTGGTGTGCCGCAAGGTTCTGTACTTGGTCCTCTTCTTTTCAGTCTTTTTGTCAACGATGTGTTCACTGTATGTCAATTTGTAAATGTCCATGCTTACGCTGACGACATTCAATTGTATTTGTCTAGTCGTGTTGGTCTCGTGGATGACCTGTGCTTTAGAATAAATAGCGACTTGGCCGCGATTTCGAAATGGGCTAGTGAAAACTGTCTTTGCTTGAATGCAAAAAAGTCGTATGTGCTGCCTATCAGTAATAGTCCTGTATACGTTGAAGATATTCCAAAGTTGGTTGTTGGTAATAGTGTGCTTTCGTTTACTACCAAGATTAAAAACCTAGGCTTTGTGATTAATTCTAAGCTAAGCTGTGTCGACCACGTGAATAAAGTTGTGAGCAATGTCTATTTAGTTTTGCGCAGATTAAGAATGTCTTCATCGTTTACGCCCTTGGAGACCAGAAAAAAGCTAGCCATTCAACTTTTAGTGCCACATATAACCTACTCAGAGCTTGTTTATAGTCGACTTGATTCTGCTTCGTACCACAAAATTGAGGTTGCCTTTAATAACATAACGCGTTACGTGTACGGCTTAAAAAGATACGATCACATCTCTCCTTGGAAGTGCAAGGTCCTAGGATGTACCATTTTTGACTATATGGCGGCTCGGAACTGTATATTTATGTTTAACCTCATTGAATTTAAAACACCTCACTACCTCTATGAAAAACTGCAATTTTCAAGGTCTTGTAGGCGCCGCAACTTGACAATTCCCAGATATGTTTACCTGTCCTCCTCGAGACTATTTCTTGTAAATGCTGTAAGGCTGTGGAACTCTCTTCCTGAATCTCTTAAAGGTGTCCTGAGTAGGAGCAACTACAGAGGGTTGATTCATGACCACTTCATTTCAGCGTGATTAATGTGTCTTCGAAGCAAATACGTCTTTCATCTCTTTTCTTTACTCTCACCTAATAAAAATGTCACTCCTCTCTTTAGATGTAAGAATTATATTTATTCTATTTTAAGTACTTATAAACTTTGTAATTAATGGCTGATGATGTGCTTTAAAAGACTCTGTCTTACAGACACAACCACTTTATTAAATAAATTGAATTGAATTGAATTGAATTGAATTATATCGACCAGTGTGACATCTAGCGAAATTTCTTGTACAACAGTTTGTATTGTCTTCAATTGTTCATATGTACGCAAATTTTCAATAATCTAGCTTACCGGGAAGTTCCTCAAATATGCGTCCCAAAATTTCAATTTTTAAATGAATTTACCGTATTTCTTGATCTGTGCGCTACCTAGCGGATACCTTTATCGTTCACATTGCATTGTCACAGAGCCCCGAACTATGTTCCAAGTTTCAAGTGTCTAGCTCAACGGGAAGCTAGCTAAAAATACTTCAGAAGATTCCGAAATTTCGTATGAAAAAGGTGGTGCAAACAAGAAAGCTACTTAATATAAAGGTTTTAATAAAAAAGAAAAAAAATCGCATTTTAGTTTTCAGATATGTTATATATGGGCATTTCCTAGCGTTGCGGACGTTACGTTTGAACGATTTTTTTTGAATTTTGAGTAAGAAGTATCGTGAAAATTGGAGCCATTATCTATTATATATAAATGCGCAAACATTACTGGTTCATCCCTTTTTTGCAATAACCACAATTCTAAGGTATATAAAATTTGGTATGTATCGATATGTTTTGCCGAGCAGGGTGGCCGAAAACAAACCAAAAATGAAAAAAAATTAATTATATTATGAAATGCTAAACACGCATTCACCTTATAGAGCCGCTGTTATGTGTGAATGTACGTAGGTATGACCACTAGCATTGTTGTGTTTGCATTCAATGCAATTGTGTGTGTAGTCATAAAAATTGCATTGATTGCTGTTGCTGAAAACGAGAGTTGTTTTGTTTACTATAATAAGCACGAGCCCGTCAACTTCATGGCGCTTACACAAAGTGTTTACAAAAACAAAATCTGTGGGTAGGTAGTCAGAGAAGCAAAAATAAAAAAATAAAATAAAATAAAATAAATAAAAATAAAATAAAATAAAATAAAATAATAAAAGATAAAATAAAA
>CAXKVI010000002.1:111356338-111571338 GCA_964058755.1 Campiglossa producta | reverse complement strand
TGTAATTTTCTGAATATTAATTTTAATTTTCTGAGTATCAAATGGAATTTTCTGAATATTAAATGTATTTTTCTGAATATCAAATGGAAATTCTGAATATGAATTGTAATTTTCTGATTATGAAATGGAAGTTCTGAATATTAATTGGAATTTTCTGAATATCAATTGTAAATTCTGAATATTAATTGCAACTTTCTGAATATAAACTGAAAAAGGTGTAGTAAAAAACCAAATTTTTCCATACAAAAAATAAAATTTTGGTTGACTTTTTCTGGGAAACACCCATATATTAAATAGACCTTTTCAAAATTTTTTTTTTTTTTAAATCGCTTGGTCTTTGAAGTGTTTGCCACTTTGAAAAAAAAAAATTGAAAATAGTAAACAATTTTTTTTTTTAGTGTAATATAGAATCTTTACAGTATATGTTTTGATTTTAATACCTTTCTAACGGTATACAAATTTTGGAAATCGGTTGATTAGTTTACGCGTGATATCAAAATATCAGAAAGTAACCAAGAGATGCATTTACTTAAATAAATTAAAAAAAGAAAGAAAAAAACCGCATTTTAGTTTTCAGATATGTTATATATATTGAATAGACCTTTCTAAATTAAAATTTTATTTTTTCAAAATTTCTTGATCTTTGAAGAGTTTTTTCAGTTTATTTGGAAAACATATTTTGGAAAACATTTTTTTTTTTTTAGTGTATCGTATAGTGTATAATCGATTTATAAACACCTAAGAGACGTGTGCAAAGGTACGAAAACCCCGTTTTTGACCCCTAGCTCAAGATTTTGAGGGTGTCCGGCAAATTTCTTGTACGCAGTTCTTCTTATCTCATTGAGATCTACCAGAAAAATGCTATCTCGTCCCAGGTATTTTTTCGTGTTGCACAGTGTTATATATGCGTTGCGTTGAAATTTACAAGGATCATATTTTTGGTAGCAAAACCATTGAATATCAATTTTTTGAGGAAAAAAATTATTGTGTGGAGGAGAAACATTACTCTCACCATTAAAAATATCACAGGCCAAAAAAGTTAAGCAAAATTTTGGACACAAAAAAAAAAAAGCAATTTTTCATGTATTTGTGTACTCTGAAGTCCGTTTCCCGTCATTAGGTCAGATTTTTAAGTTCTCGTATGCGGTTTGTCAGATTTTCCATGTATATGGGACATTCTATGCTATATGTAATGCTATGGATATACACACGGATATTATCTCCAATACATCTTCTTTAATCATATCAAAATTTTACCCTGACACACAAAATTGAAAATTAACAGCATTGAGGATTACTTATTTGGTTGTTATTGAACCATATTTTTACCTACCTCGGCGACATCTAGCTGTCGATAGTCGCATTTTATAAACCAACGCGACATCTATCAGTTTCTACCCTTAATTTCCTTGTGTTTCTTGCTGTTTTTTTTATTTATCTACAGAGTGTTGCCAGTGCAATTTTTTTTAAACTGCTCAAATCTTCTTTATTTTCAAATACCACGGCTGGCAGAAATCCTTGGGCTGAACCCTCCCAGAGGGTGCCGGCTGGTAATAGACATTACAGAAACCCCTACGCAGGGGAGTGCTAGCTAAGTTCAGAAATCAGTGCCATTGGTGCCTTAGCTCTTTAACAGCTCTGGCATATGGAAATGATTCTTGAACGTGGCCTCAAGGTGGGAACCGGGCCACACCCAGATGAAATGGTGGCCCCCGCTAATCCAGGGTGTTATGCGATTCCGTGCCCATTGCATGGTTTGCAGTCAGGGGTATCCGACTGTATTCTTACGGAGCCTCCCGGATATCGGTCCACCTCCGGGAGTAGCGGTGACTTGCTGCGGCATGGGGCTCTGTCGTAGTCGACCGTTTCATATCCCTCTTTCACATACTTTCAGGCTGCCGAACGGTCTCATCTCAGTAGGCAGCCTACGAACTAGTTATATAAATTTTCCACATGAATAAAAACCAAGCCTCGGAGCCCTGCACGGGTAAAGATGCTGCCTCTGGCACAGGCGTTAAAAAGGCCAATACTTATAAAACCCTGCCACAATCGGGAACCGCTAAGGTGGCACCGATCAGGCCTGCACGGCCTCAAACCACTTTTCGGCCACCTGCGCAAGCTAGCAGCAGTAGGACCAAACCCCCTGAGGGCAAGTCCGAACCTGTAACAGCCGGCAAAGCTAGCCCCAGCCGGCTGAGCAAACGCAGGTGGCCCGTCTTACGGGCACCTCTGCTCAGCATCTGGCGGAAACCAACACCGGGTCCTCCACGCACAGAGTGACTGCCCCCGCCCATGCAAAACAAACTCGTGGCAAGCCGGCTGACCCCCTAGAGGGTTCTAAGGCAAGCAAACGAGTCCCCCTCTCAGTCCGCAATCAGCGGAATCTACGCAATGCCGCCAAAATTGTAGAGAGACTGGGCAAGTCTCCCAGCGATAAGCTGACGGCAGAGCGAAAAAGCTCTCTGGCCTGGGCCAGGAAAATCATTGCGGAAAAATCATCGCGTAACGCCGCAAACACCGCAACAAATCCTGCCAATACGGCGCCAACCGGGTCGGATGTGCCAGCCCTTAAAAGGCAGCGGTCGATAGTAAACGCCTCGAGCGTTCCTAAAAGGAATAGGCCCATAACCTCTGCCCCTTCTCCACCTGCCCTAACAAAACCGTTCAACGAGGTTGCCAAGGGCAACATCACGCTGGCGGTTTTGAACCGCGGCCATTCGGATGGAAACATTACCCCGGACAATTGGAAGGATGTCCCGAACGGTCTTCTCAGGCATGACAAGAACCCGGGTGCTGCTCCCATTATCCGCGATGCCGGCTGGTATCAGGGCAGGATTAAACTAGTTTCCTGCGCAGACGAGCGCTCTTGCCGTCTGTACACACTCGCCATAGCTTCGGTGGGGGAGCTGTGGCCCGGGGCCAAGCTGGATGCCGTCAGTTTGGAAGAAATTCCAAACAGACCGAGAGCTTGGGCCTGGGTCCCAGACGAGGTGGCGGAGCCTGGCGAGATTCTGGGCACCATCGCGCAAAGCAACCCGGGACTACCTTCAAGCGATTGGAGGATAGTCCGCTTGGGCGAGACAAGGGAGAAGCAACGCTATGTCGGTTTCGTCATTAGCGAGGCGTCTCTCCCTTGGCTTGCTAAATATGATGGATTGCCAAGCTACGGCTTCTACTCCATCACGTTGAAAGTCAAGCGGGATGGTACCCAGAGAGAGGAGCCGGAGGAGATGGAGACGAAGCCCGAGCTTCAGAGTGATGTGATGGCAGGAAACACCTTGAGTGCACTTGTTACGCTTGACTCTGAGGCAGCAGCTACCTCCATCGAGTCGGCTCCGATGAATTTGGAGGAGGTGGGCAGCGCCTCGAGTGTACCCACCTCCACTGCAGCAAATCTCACGACCCCATGCAACACCTCGAGTGTACATGAGGTCGATATCGAACTAGCACGTAGTGCTCCAGAGTCCGAGAGTGATACACTCTCGGTATCTGAGCTGGCAGGGCAGTTCTCTACCAGCATGGACGAACACCTCCTCCTGGAATCCGACCAGTCAGATGTTGGCTTCGACGATACAATCGTTGAGGTGGCATCGGGCGGGACGGAGCAGGGGGAGATGGACGTCGATGCTGAGTTTTCAGAACGGTCCTAATGGTCCGGATACTGCAAATTAACCTGCATCACTCTAAGGCAGCCTCCGCTGCGCTAATCTTACGCCTCTGCAAAACATCGGAGGCGGTCGTTCTAGTCCAAGAGCCATGGGTCGTCGGTACCAGGGTCTGTGGGCTGAATACCGATGAGTACCAGCTGGTGACGCCACCTGCAAAAGGTAGACTCAGATCATGTATTCTTATCAGAAAAACTCTTTCTTATTTTCTGCTATCTCCTTTCAGCGATGATGACTTCACCTGTATCAGCCTCGAGCTGCAGGACTATACCCCCTGGCTGATGTCCGCATACTTTGCGCACGATCGCCCCATCTCTACACAGGATAGGCTCAGCAAGGCGGTAAAGGAGGCCCAACTCAAGGGGCTTCCGATAGTCATTGGAGCCGACGCCAACGCGCACCACCTCGCATGGGGCTCAGCCGACACAAATGCAAGGGGTGAGTCTCTTTTTGATTTTATCATAAAAAACAACCTCTGTATCTGTAACTCTGGGGACAAGCCAACTTTTGTCACCTCGAATAGGAGGGAAGTTCTAGACATTACTCTGGTTTCAGGACCTTTCTCTGACTTAGTTAAGGAATGGAAAGTTTCCGATGATAACTCCTACTCTGACCATATGTACGTAACTTTTAATCTGCTTTTGCGACCTCCGCCTATGGCGGTTTACAGGAACAGGAGACGTACGGACTGGGACCTTTACAAAGTGCTCCTGTCCTCTACCCTCCAAGAAAACGCTTCTCACGGTAGGTCTTGCCTACCGATAAGATCTGATGAAGCGCCTCTCTCAGACATATCGTTTGCTTCTCTCGGTGAGCTAGACTCACCGTCTAAGATAGACGAAGCAGTAGATCTTGTCACCAATTCTTGTAACGCTGCCTTCATAGCAGCCTGCCCGGAGATTAAAAAAAGGGGTAGAAAGAAACCGTACCGGTGGACCCCTGAAATCTCCGAGCAAAGGAAGAACAGCAGAAAACTCTTTAATCAGGCAAAACAGACAGGAATCTGGTCCCCCTACAGGGACGCCTTAAAATCTTTTAAGAAGTTAACCAGGAGAGGCAAAAGGGAATCCTGGAAAAACTTCACAAGCAATATTGAGGAAGTCTCGGCGGCAAATCGCCTACGTAAGGTTCTCTCCAAAAACCCTACTCCTCTCAGCTGATGGAGAATGGGCCTCATCTATTGCCGAAATCCTGGATACCCTGGTCACGGCCCACTTTCCGGGCAGCACCTCTCAACCATACCTACCCTCGAACTCGCAATCTAACCCAAGGCCGTCGCGTCCCTTGGACCACATAGTCAGCAGAAAAGGAATTAACTGGACAATCAGGTCCTTCAAACCCTTCAAATCTCCGGGACTAGATGGTATATTTCCCGCCGAACTACAAGCAGCGAGCGATCTTATTAGTCCGCTGCTAACTCAAATCTACAAGGCATGCCTCAACCTGGCCTATATCCCCACGGAATGGACCAAGCCAAAGGTAGTCTTTACACCGAATGGAGGCAGGACATCCTGCAATAACCCAAAGGATCTCAGACCTATAAGTCTGACCTCTTTCCTCCTAAAAATTCTAGAAAGATTGCTAGATGCCTACATTAGGCGAATGGCAAATCCAGGACTAATATCCAACAGCCAGCATGCCTACTCCAAGGGCAAGTCCGTAGAGACGGCTCTACACGATATCACCTCTGGGATAGAGAAGGGACTTGCTTTCAAGGAGTTTACGCTCGGCATTTTTCTTGACATAGAAGGGGCTTTTAACAACGTTCTTCCAACAGCGGTAATGAGCTCCCTGCGTTTGCTGGGAGTGGAAGAGCCTCTAGTGGAGTTCGTTGAACTCCTTCTCCAAAGAAGAACCATTATTTCCGAAATGGGCAATTCTTCCCTTACAAGGTATGCCAACAGAGGAACCCCCCAAGGGGGTTTTCTCTCTCCTCTACTTTGGAACCTGACGGTGAACACTCTTTTATCTAGACTAAAGCACTTCGGCTGCCAGGTCATTGCCTATGCAGACGACATAGCCCTGATGGCTACTGGCAAGCATCCGTCGGTGCTTAGCGAACTCTTGAAAAATGCCCTGAATCTAACAAAAACCTGGTCTGAGGAATGTGGACTAAGCATCAGCAGTGAAAAAACTGAGATGGTGCTCTTCACCCGCAGACGCAATATACCAGTTTTTGCCGCCCCATCGCTGAATGGGAGGGTGATCAAACTCTCTACCGAGGTTAAATACCTTGGCGTAATTCTTGACAAAAGGCTGGACCTCCAGCGTAATATGGAGGAACGCTCCAGGAAAGCCACAATGGCGCTCTACGCCTGTAGGTCGGCAATCGGTAAAAGTGGGGTCTTCAGCCCCACATTGTCCACTGGATCTACACGGCAGTGGTGCGACCTATACTATTCTACGCCGTCACCATATGGTGGCCGGCTCTCGAGATCGAATCTAACAAAACCAAAGCCACAAAGGTGCAACGGATGGCAGCAATGTTTATTAGCGGTGCCCTCCCCTCCACTCCCACCAAGGCTCTTGAAACCATACTTTTTCTTCTTCCCACTGACCTGTATGGGAAATTTACTGCCAGTTGCAACGCAGCTAGGCTCAACGCACTAGAACCCTGGAGGGACTGCAGGTTTGGGCATACCCAAATCCTGAAGCAACTCCCCAACTCTTACTTAAAGCTGGACTACGCAATACCACGGCCTTGCTGGGATAACAAGTTGGAAACGTGGATCCCAGAGAGAAGCGAGTGGAAAAATTGCGTGGAACCGGGAAGTCAAGAAATCTCCGTTTTCACGGACGGCTCTAAATTAGACAACAAAGTCGGCAGTGGAATCTTCTCAAGTAAGCTCGACATTAATATGAGCTTACGCCTTCCAGACCACTGCAGTGTCTTTCAGGCTGAGCTTATAGCTATCTGGGAAGCTGCTCACTATCTGACTAACCTGCCAGTGACTAACTCTATCTCCATTTTTTCCGACAGCCAAGCTGCCATAAAATCCCTGCAAAGTAGTAAGACGTCGTCACTAGTGGCGATTAAGTGCAGGGAAGCTCTAAATAAGCTATCCGATAAGTGCAGCCTGAGTATAATATGGGTCCCAGGCCATAGTTTTGTATCGGGTAACTGCGCTGCCGATGAGCTAGCAAGGAAGGGCACCTGTCTACATACAATCACCTCCGGCAGCTGGGTGAGCCCCCCTCTAAATACATGCAAGCACTGGCTGCGTTCCCGGTTCATAGAACAAGCCGACGCAAGATGGGCCATGGAACCGACTTGCAGAACGTCCAGGCAAATTTGGCCCAAACTTAACGAAAAAAGGTCGCAATCGGTTTAGCTTCATGGGTGTATGAACTCCGGCCCTAAACACATGGAACCTTGGGGGATCCGTCTGTCTGTCATCCCATATAGAGTTGCAACGTATACGTTGCACTTTGTATGGGGGTGACGGGCGGACGGATCCCTTCAAGGTTTTTATGTGTTTTTGGGGCCTCCTGCCTCGACCCGTCCCATCGGAGAGGTCGTATGTCAGAAGGTTTCTTACAAAATGTTTTGGGGGATGCGATCTTTCTGCTGGGTTAGGTCGATCTACAGAAAGGGAAATTAGGGCTCCTTTCGTGGTATCACAGCGGACCAAACTAAGGTCCACGTGAGCCTCCGCGTGGACTGCGGAGGCAGCCACTTTAACATACATACATACATTTCAAATACCACAGTTATTGAACATTAGTCAAGAAACGACTGTCCAATCTACCAGTTTTTATAAAAAAATTTTTTTTCATAATAACCATTTTGACTGGAAATGGAAATGACTTAGCTTAAGTTTAACTTTGTTACTAGTGCAGACGCGAAAAAATGTATCAAAGCCTATAGACAAACAACAAAAAATAAATTAGGCAATTCACAAAATCTCATATTCGCGTATCTGCTATTAGTTTAAAACTGTCATAATTTCCATGCTGTCATGTCTGTTTTACTACACTTGATATTAATGGGGATTTTTGAAGTTTTCTTTCTGACGGCGAACCTAAGCTATCTAAAAAAATTTTGCTCTGTCGCAATTTTTGTTATTTCATATGTCTAATTTGACAGGAAATCAAATCATGAGTTTGGGATTCATATTCCAAATTTTATTTTTTACAGTCACAGACCAAAAAAATTGCACTATCATGTGCATTTCGGGGGGTGTCCGGACACCACGGACACCCCCCTGAATACGTGCCTGCTGCGTTCAGTAGCGATGCTAAATTCAATTCAGCACCAAAATCTCAAACGTTTGAGAAAACATCTATTCTCAACTTTTTCTCAAATGTTGTTTATATAACAGGATTATTTGTTTAACTATATTAATTAAAAAAGTATTAAGTAAAACTTAACGATTATTTGTTTAACTATATTAATTAAAAAAGTATTAAGTAAAACTTAACTGCATAAATGGAAACTCGCTTTTTATTAAAATGGATATTTGTTTTGCATGATTGGCATCTCTGAATAAATATTTCAATGAGGGCATGTGGATTCCATGTCGATCCACTCCGCTCAGTTTGAGAAACGTTTGAAAATTCTACAGTTCTCAATTTGAAAATAAAGGAAAATCCCATATTAAAAATGTGCCTTTTGGGTTGAGAACGCTATCAACGGTTATTTCGCCTCAAATTGAAAACGAACGTTTGAGATTTGAGAAGATGATTGGTTCTCAAATGCATTTCAAATTGAGATTAGCTCAAAATGTTTGTTGGGTTATTGAGCCAGAGTAACCCCAGAAGTAGTGCGAGTGGGCCGTTTTAAGCCGACTCGTCTCCGCACTACCTTAAGGTAAAGTCGTCAGCTCATTATACCTTTCATGAACATGAAATGGTATTATAACTTTGGTCCGATGTTTGTAAATATGAGAAGAAGAAGAGATAGACCCATCAATAAGTATACCGAAATGATCAGGATGACGAGATGAGTTGATTTAGCCATGTCCGTCTGTCCGTCTGTCTGTCTGTCTGTTTGAACGCAAACTAGTCCCTCAGTTTTTGAGATATTTGGCTGAAATTTGGTATGCGGCCACCATTTTCCAATATAGGAATCATTTGTCGGAACCAGCACCCCATATAATCGGTAGCTCCGATAATTTCGGTATGAGCTAAAGTTAAATTCACACAGGCTGTACTGGGGATCAAACAGTGAAAATCGTGACGCTTATTCATGAAAGGTATTTAGCCTTCGGCACAGCCGAAGACAGCTTTCCTTACTTGTTTTTTTAACGTTGTGTGCCCTGTAAGCCTAGTCCACGAATTTTTATTTGAAGTAGATAGAGGTGTGCTGCTGGTTAATCAAAAATACATAAAATTTCAGTTGAGTTTAGCATTTTTAGACGATGTAATGGTATGTGACAGTGCCTTTACACTGTCGCATTAACACAATGATGGCAATGCCTTTATCTGGCAGGGCCTTTAGTGCTACTGCATTATCGGCTCTGCCTTATCGGCAGCCAACTTCTGGCGATAAGTAGTGCCGCCATTTTAACACTAATTCATTTTCGTACTTTCAAACTACGCGCAGCTAAAAATAAAAGTTTCAGTTTTAATAAATCTAAATTGAGGAAAATAAAAGTTTACCAAGCCCTAAGTGGCTACCAACAACCAACCTGGCATTTTTATTCAGTTGGAGTTGGCGGTAACTGGATTTTTGTAAAAACCACCCTTTCGAGCCACGGGCGTAGCCAGAATAATTTTTAGGACTTTTTTCGAGGACAATTTTTCAAAAATCAATGAAAAAACGAGGAAATTTTTTGGAAAAAAGTGAGTCATATTTATTGACATGAATATTGAGAGATACTTTAAAAGTATAATTTTTTGGTTTGGCTTTGAAAAGTCCTCGCAGAATTTTTCAAGGACATTGGCTAAGTTTTTTCTTAAATTTTTTTATAATAATTTTCATTGATACTCCTTTTTTTCGCCTTTTCCCCAAATTATCCTCGTTTTTTACAAGAATACTCTTTGAAAAGTCCTCGTTGTTTCAGCATTTTCTCCAAATGTCCTCGAGGGCAAAGAATAATTTTTTCTTAAAAAACGCAGAATTTTTCGAGGACATTTGGCTAAGGTTGGGTTATTTGCCCCTACCTGGCTACGCCCATGTTTCGCGTAGTAAGTAGTCGGCAGCGGCGCAAGACCGCATAAACATATCCAATTAACCGCGGATATATTACAATGGAACAGGTGGTAGTTTAGTTTCTATTAATATTTTTTCAAAATTGTCAAAGGCATACTCTTATTGCTTCACAACTCAAAAATCGCTGCAATGTGAGCATTTTAAACCATCTTTGAGGTATCCTTTTTGTTCACGACACGTTACTGTTCACGGTTACAAACTGTTCATGTGAAACTTCGGGACTTTTTATTTTGAAACCAGCGTTAATGCCGAAAATAATGTCATCCTAGAAACCCAACGGAGAATCATTCTTCCCAACAAGTGCTACTTCAGACTGAGTATGCAATTAAGAAGTGAAGTCCTCTCTCGAAGAAGAAAGATCACGGTCTATAAGTCCCATGGACAGTGTCAAGAGAAGAGATATGGCCCTTGGAATGTTTGAGGAATAGTTTTTGGTAAAATGTATAACCCTGATTTACCTATGTATGTGTAACCACTTTCACAGCAATCAGCCCAGAACAAATAAGTGCTACATAACACTTCCTGCATCATAACCATAAAGTGCTTCCTCAATCATATCAAGTACAGTCAGTATAAGCGAAAACGAGCAAAATCAATTTGTCTGAATAATGCCAATTACAGAGAACGGCTTCTTCCCTGAATTCTGCCCGTTTTAGAGCTTACCAAAGTTCAATTCTCCAGTGATGCAGCAGTGTCTTAAATTCCATTTTAAATTTTCTGTCATAATAAAGATGAGTACTTGAAAAACAATAACAAATTTTTACTGGCATTAAAGACGAAAACACAGAAATGAATAGGTTCTTATTTATCTTTTTGTAGTCTCCTCACTACTGACACATTTTTAAACTCAACTGCATCATTATGTGGCACAAATTTAGTCATAATCGTAATGAAACCAGAAGATGCAACATACAACATATAAAGTGCGGTATGGGGCATAAAGCAAGTCAAAAATGGGGTCTCATTGTGCAAATGCCGTACAAACGAAAGACTTTATCGAATGAATGTACCACACTTGACAACTCGTGCCAAAAGGAAACGTAAATTGAAAGTGTTGTCAGCTTAAGTGGTGGAGCTAAGTGGAGTAGCATACGAATGATTCACAGAAGACGAAGGGGGACTTGCTTACAGAAAAGTCTGTAAGTGAAAAGGCGAATGCGTAGCAGGCTACAAGCGTAACTATCCAGGAATATGAAATTTACATGCGCACCCCTGTACATATTTACGACATGTGAGAACACACCTACACAGGACTACAGGCCAGGCTAGTATATGCAAACCTAGTTGGGACCATGAATTGGAATGAAAGTCATCACATGCCACCCACTTTATTAATGAGCGACTCCTACGAAGCACATAATTTAGCTTTGAGGAAAGTCAAGTGCTGCGGGCAGGACAATGTTGCGTGTAGCGAAAGGTTTTGTTTTGCAGCAAATATTGTTGGAATGCAACTGATTGTGGTGAGAAATGGAGCATATGCTATTGGCATACCGAAAAATATTGCAAAACAGCAATAACAAAAGCAACACTTGATCTTGTATGCAAATCATCGCACACAGTTTGCAACATCAATAAAAATATAAGCACAAATGGTAGCAGGAGAGAAGGCAACCATATAATTCTTTAGCAAATGTGCATAATTTTACAATAACTGTGGCATGCTAAAACTTGCAACATTGCATTGAAAAGTCAAGCTTTGCAAACTGTCGCCCTTTTAAGTAAAGGAAAAGCCTCAAAAGGAAAGTTTTTGTAGCACGTTCAGCTAGATGTCGCAATACAAACGCTCGTTAAGTGTGCACCTAGATAATGTGGCAAGAAATTGTTGCATAAAGACTTGGCCCAAATGGCAAATAACTATGCCATTGCATTTATTTACTTAGGCAGTTCCAGAATGAATATAAGTGTGTGTTGTAAGTGTATGAGCACCTAGGGCATGGTGAGGCTTTCAGTCAGCATAGAATTTTTCCATGTGTTACCTGTTAGCGACATTGTCATGCATCAGTGTTAGTTGATTTTGCTTTTACTATTGTTGTGACTGCTGCTGAATTTTCCCAAGACTTACAAGACTTGCAGCATGCAAGTTTTAGTGGCAGAGTTTTGAACATGAAACCAGTCGCTAGTATATGCCTACACACACAGTTAAAAAATTGGGCCATTTTTGTGCTATACTTTAGGATTATTAAAGAGCTTCGAAAATGGAAAATCCTTATGTTGTCAGGATTCTCCACAAATCAGAATCCCGGTACTGACAACTCTAAATCGACACCGTCACTCCTCCTCGAACAATTACAATACCAGTGGCGGATTTAAGGGAACAAGCCCGTTTGGCATGGTACCTGGGGGACCCACTTTCGTACTGTAGCAATCAAAAGTGATTTTAATCATAGATAAAAACATAAAAATCATAATTTGTATGATTTACATTTTTTAGGTTGCCCAGATAATTAATATTAATAGAATAGTAAACATTGAATTGAATTACTTATGTCACTTTGAATGCACGCCTAGCTTTACGTTCAGCAAATAATTCCATTGATCGAGATTTTTGAAAGTTTCAGGCATCAAAAAACCGAAAACGTCGTTTAACTACCAGAAATTTCTTTAATTCTTTTAGAAGCTTGATGCCAAAATCGTCAGAGGTTCGTGATGAACTTTCGCTCTGTTTCAAAATTTCTTCCCATCGTCGATGTGGGTGAGCGAAATATACAAAAATGCTTTCAATTGTGGCGAAGAAAGCTTTGATTGAGGAACTTGCATTTTTTTCTGCTGCCTGAATCAAAACTAAGTTCATTTGATGACTGAGACAATGAATATACGATGATCCATCGCCGTCGTCGATAAATTCTTTTAAATCACTTGAACACCTCCGCTACCCCCAGACATGACAGGGGCACCGTCATAGCTTTGAGTACACAGATATTTTTTCTCAAAATAAAATTTTTCAAACAAGATTGCTGTGATTTCATTGCAAATGGAGGTTGGGATGTGAATGTGTGTATGCGTGTGTGCGGAAATAGACAGATTTCATTTTTACTAGAAGGCAATCCCGTACCTCTACATTTTGCATGTTAACGCAACAACAACGATTTGAGCCAGATAAATCCACATAGATTTCTGGTTCTGGAAAGGTTTAGGGCCTTTTTTCTCCTATTTTTTTAGGTAGGGGCCAGTTGGCAATGTCCCATTTGCCGCCCGTTAAATCCTCTACTGTACGATACCATACCTACATAGCAAAGAAAATGTTGACGCCTTTTCAAAGTGAGAAATATGGTGGATAAATCCAAAAAATTGAGCGATTACTGGAAGTTTACAAGCCGGGTTGAATGCTTGTAATATGCAAAATGTCAATCTCGTGACCAATATTCAGAGTATGGATGGAACTTTGTGTAGTTTTCCAGCTTTTAACCCCATATTTTGTTTATATGTAATAGATTTCCCTGCAGGGTATAAACTACCGACCACTTAGGTTAGGTTCAAGTGGCTGCCGCTTAATAAAATTACCGATTTCGGAAAAATCCTAAAGATAAATCTGAAAAATTGAAAAAAAACTGAAGTTGCCACTTTAGGCGGCGTTGGTAACTTTCAAATGGGTCACTTCAGCGGTTTATTCTACATAAAAGTGGATGAAACCATTTTTGCTCTCGAAAAACCAAAAATTTTTAGGTTTACGGAACTAAATCCATCATCAAATATTTTAAGAAATCGCGGTTTTCGGAGTAGCACTCTCAGTTTTTGCAAAAGTCAAACTTTTTTTTTGCATATCTCCTCTACATCATCCTATTTTCATAATCTGTAATCGGAGGGAGGATCTGGAAAACTTCAGAAAAAAAACTCATCTAGTGCACATACTTCGCAAATATGGGTTTTCTTTTTCTATTGTTTTAGGCCATAACATCCTGCTGCTTCACTTGCAACATCTGTTGTCATTACAACATTCTTAAGCATATGTGTGTAGGTATATCTGTGCATATTTTTGCGATTAACAACTTTAATTAAATTTTTGCGCAAAGTTCTTAAATTAAATGCAAAACTTTCAACAACACTTCACGCTGCCAAAATACCTATCAACAAGCGATCCAGCTAGCCGTCACACATTCAATCCACATTAATACGAGTATATTGCATACAAGTGTTCGCAATGTAGTTGCTTTGTAGTTTAGTCGTTTTAGTGTTTCTAATGCATCTAGTTGTAATTGTTGTTGTTTACTGTGTTTCTGCTGTTGCTGTCTGTTTTAAGTTTATCATTTTACTCTTATGTTGAGTTCTTTAGCAGAATTTTGTAGACTTTTCGGAAATTTCCTGCTTTGTTTTCAAAGTGTGTATCTTCTTCTGCAGTTGTTCAAGCGGCAAGTTACTTTGGTTTATTCATATTTGTTTTTGCATTATGTCTAACCACATCGAATTATTAGCAATAAGTCTTTGTGTGAAATTTGAATAGAAAGGGGTTGTACTACACGAAGTTCATTTCAAATTTTAGCAATATATGAACCGGTAAGCCGCCTTATGATAATTTCGAAATGCTAAGCATCCTTCAGTAAATAATTTTTTCGAGTACTTTATTTAGTTACACATAACGTTCAAGCTCCGAGTGAGTTATCTATCAGTTTCTAGAATTTATTTTCTTTGGAATATTAATAATATTAATATACACACACCTCTCCCGACCTAACTGTAACCCTGTTTCGTTTGTTTTGTCACATTCCGTAAGTATCATTCTGCCCCCTAGCAGCAAGGCTGCAAGATAATCTATTGTTATGCGCAGTCGTTGAGCCGAACCCCGACCAAAAGAATGGATATGCAGTGTCTGCTGCAAAAAGATATACATTAAACGGTCGCATTCTGTGCAATGCTTCTCGTGTAAGAGATTTCTCCATAATACGGATGTTCAGGGCTTAACCCTAACATCCACAGACCCCGTACTTTCTTTAGTACTTTCGTGGCCCCTTGTTTTTCGCGCCTTCGGGCGTCCCGCGGTCACTTCCGATCAAGCGCACCCCTACCTCCTTCTAGTAGCAATACTAATAAAAAGGTCTTAATGACTAGCAGCACTTCTGCTATACCCGCCACACAAATTCCAGACTGTAGCTCGTGCCTTACGGCGTTAACATCACGCGCAGCAGCTCAACACTCTCGCTTCCACCGGAGCAGTTTAGATATGAGCAATGCCGAGCACCAGTCTCCCTCTGTTCCTCCATCGCACCCCCCTCCCGTTTAAATTCACACGTGAGTCAGGATCAACATCTTTTCGCACCTGTCTCTACATGTACTGTTTGTCGGCAAAGACTATACACGCTCGCGTCATCGGTCAAATGCAATACATAACTGCTTAGGCCAATGCCACGTACATCTATGCTCTGGGCTCGAAAACAGGAACCTTTGGACGGATGCGTTCATCGCACCATGCTGTAACACGCCTCAACCTATGACGCCAGCCAACCCGGTCGCACCAGGTCCACAGCTAACAAGGTTGAGGCACAGCCTTGGTACCAAGGCGGCCTGGGACAGTTTTGAGTCATAAACGGACGAATCCTTGGCTGATCTACCCATTCCTACGGACGTACGGAAAGGCGAACGAGACTTCCGCAAAGTCATTGACTTGGCCTCTAAACGCTTCATTCCTGCAGGTCGAATATCCCAAATAAGACCAAATTTACCCGCGGTGGCAGCGGCAATCCCTAGAGAAAGAGATGATGTGCGAAGTCTCAATCTCGCAGACACCCGCATAAGGTTGGTCGATAAACACACACTGGCCAAATGGAAACAACTCCTAGAGCAATGCAACCTCTCCGATGGTGCTAAACGTAGGACCATGCGACAGGTGCGTAAATACAAAAACCAAAACACTCCCATTGTCATCATTGCCTCGGAGGTCAAGGAAGCCATCAGACAGGCTAACGCCTCAAAATCCATCGGCCCCGACGGCATTGTCATGGAGATACTGAAACATCTAGGTCAGGAGGGACACAAATACTTAGCGACTCTATTCAGTCTTTCATTGAACACGTTCGTCATTCCTGAAATATGGAAAATATGGAAAAAGGCGAGAGTGGTTCCACTATTAAAACCTAGAAAGCCGGCAAACATAGGCGCCGGTAGTGAAGACGCTAGAGTCCATTTTGCTCCCGTATTATACTGCAAATCTGCACCTGGCTAGTCATCAACATGGCTTCCGTAAGCTACATAGCACCACCACCGCACTCAATGCCATTACAACGCAGATAAATAGCGGCCTAAATCAAAACCAACCAAATCCCAGGACTGTGTTAGTAGCACTAGACTTGTCAAAAGCTTTTGATGTAGTCAATCACGCCAGGCTCATACAAGATCTTCCTGAAACACAGCTCCCTGATGGGTTAAAGAGATGGACGGCAGGCGTTGGTCAACTTTAGAAATGCTACATCAAAACCTATACGTATTAGACAGGGGGTGCCACAGGGTGGTGTCCTATCCCCGACACTGTTTAACTTCTATCTTTCGAAGATGCCCCCATCAGCAGAGGGTGTCACCGTCGTTTCATATGCCGACGACTGTACAATAATGGCGATGGGGAAGGGCCCCTATACTGATGAACTCTGTGCGAAAATCAACAGTTACCTCTGCGACCTTTCCAGGTTTTTCACTGAGCGAGATCTGACGATACACCGACTAAATCCACGGCGACACTTTTCACGACATGGACGCACCAGGTGAGAAACGAATTAGACATTTACGTTGATGGCACTAAGCTACCAACTGTCAGCAACCCAAAGTTACTGGGGTGATACTGGATAATACTTCTCATTTGCTGGTCATGTGTCTGCAATGGTCTCAAAGGTACGAGGTCGCAACAAGACCCTCAAGTTACATGCCGGCAGTACCTACACAGCTAAAAATTTGAACCTAAATTTTAAACTTTTTTGGACTACATATATGACCAAACCAAATTTGGATTCAAATTCAATATAGACCAGTTTTCATGAAAATTGGCTAAATGAATCGGGTTTCAATTATAAACAAGAAATGTTTTAACAATTTTTTAAAGATGAAATAAATTTTTTGTCCGTTGGCGGGAATTCGAACCAAGACTCCCCGCATCATGCCCGTCTGCTCTACCACTGAGCTACATCGCACACATAAATATTGTTGGGAAAATTCAATCTTGAATAAGCTTTCAAAAATAAATTTGAATGTTCAAACACAAAAGTTTACATTTTAGACCGAAAAGTTTTAAAACTAAAAAAATGTGGCAGCTGGCAGGATTCAAACGAAAACGCTCAGGAGTCACAGCCGACTGCTCTACCGCTGAGCTATGACGCACATGAAAATCTTGTGGGCAAAATTCAATTATATTCAAACAAAACAAAAATAAACAAGTAAGGAAGTCTAAGTTCGGGTGAAGCTGAACATTACATACCCAGCTGTGCACATAAAGTGGGCGTGATCGTTCACCGATTTTTCTTATTTTCTGTGGTAGTACTCTACATAAACATAACATGCCTGGTACCTAGTTTCGTAAATCTATCTCACACCGTTCTGAAGTTGTTAGCAGTCGAATTTAAAAATTGCTTGACTCATAAGTGGGCGGTGCCACGCCCACTTTCCAAAATTTTGAAAAAATTATGTAAAGAATATGAAAGTTGATGTATGTACCAAATTATATTATTATAGCGAAATCAGTTAATTAGATATGGACTTTTCAATATTTCCACCTCCTTTCAATATAACTTTTATGAAAAAGTAGGCGTGGTCGCGAAGCGATTTCGTTTATTTTCTATAGCTGAATTTACCACAACAATAGTATGTCCTCTACCAAATTTCGTTATACTAGCATAAACTGTTCTGAAGTTATTAAGAGTCAAAATTTTAAAATTTCTTCAAATATACGTGGGCGGTACCACGCCCCCTTTTCAAAATTTTTTATAAAATCGGCCTTAGAACATCTAAATCAATACATATTGCAAATTTTATCATTGTAGCTGCTTCTAATATTGAATTAACCCATTTTATACGTTTTTCGAAATTTTCGATATCGAAAAAGGGGCGTGGTTATGGTCCGATTTTACCCATTTTCAATAGCAATCTATTCTGAACCCAAATAAGTACGCATGCCAAATTTGGTGAAGATATCTCATTATTTGCTCAAGTTATCGTGTTAACGGACAGACGGACGGACGGACGGACGGACGGACGGACGGACGGACGGACGGACGGACATGGCTCAATCAAATTTTTTTTCGATCCTGATCATATTGATATATGGAAGTCTATATCTATCTCGATTCCTTTATACCTGTACAACCAACCGTTATCCTAACAAAGTTATAATACCCTGTGTACAAGTACAGCTGGGCATAAAAATTTAGACTGCTTTTTCATTTAGATTTTAAATCGAAACCAAAAGAAATTGAAAATCTTTGTAGGTATTTGGACGGTTTGAAATATTGTACAAAAAGGTTTGAAAAATTGATTAAACTTTATACGGGTTTAAAATTTAGGTTCATTTTTTTAGCCGTGTAGGGAAAAGACAAAGAAACGTTGCTGACTATATATAAGGCCATTGGCCGACAAGTTTTTAACTATGCCGCACCCATATGGTCGCCTAACGTGCATAACACCAACTGGACGAAGTAACAAGTCTGTCAAAATACCGCTATCAGAACTGCTACGGAATGTCTCCTGAGTCTCACCTCAAGAGGCAAAACTGCTCAATGTAAGAGAGCACGCGGAAATGCTTAGTAGGCAATTCCTTCTGAACTGCCACAAGCCAGCACATCTTTGGACACAGATCCGCCCCCGAGAGACATAAGGAGTCATCTCCGTAAGCATAAGCGGGCTCTAACCGACATCCACACCGAGTCGGTTGACACTTTTGTCAGATCTCTACCTATGCATCCCGTTCTAAACAGTCTTCCACCCGATATTGCTGAAGAAAAACGCACCTTACGAAGGGAGACAAGAGTCACCATGGCATAGCTTAGGTCTGGATGCAGTGTGAGGTTAAACTCTTACTTATCCAGACTGAATGATACAATTTCAAAAACATGCACTGCATGTGGTAGGACCCCCATGATACCCTACATCTCTTCAATAGAACCTACTCTTCTAACCCCTTTGTCCCTCTGGCCCAAACTTGTTGAAACTGCGCGTTTCCTTGGACTCCCGTTAGAAGAGCTTGATCAAGATCTTCGGAATGATCATACACTCTGGGCAGGACAATGCATTGTTAACAACAACAAAACCAACAGAGAAAACTTCTACTTCTAAGGTATTTGTATCATATGTATATACGGTGACCATACTTTTTTTTGAGAAAAAAACAGCACTCTTTTTACTCAAAGCTTGGTATTGTCCTCACGTGAAAATTTCGCTACTCGCCTAAACTATTTGACGTTACACTTTCAATGTTTGGAATACAAAAGTGTTTCTGATTTGCATGACGTATTCATCTTTTTGCAGTAAAAAATGTTGCCAACGTCTGTGAAACAATGAAATTGTAATCTCAAATAATTTCAACCAAAGTGCATCAATTAAAAGTCAGTATTTTTTGAAGTACCTATATTTCTCCGTTTTGTGAATAGTATTTCTTGATGGTGAGAGACATTTTCCTTGTTAATATAAAACCTAGAATAACTGGTTTGTTTGTGCTAAGAAAGTTCAACTATGAATTTGCGTCTTTCTCGACTGGTATGTAAACTCTAACCCTCATATTCATAAAAAATAAAATTCGTAAGAGCTGATTAAACCTTTTATATTATTTATGAGGGGGTAAGCATCTAAGTTCATATTTGCACCTTAATATTAAAATCGATTTAATATGAGTACTAAGTTTTGATTTTAAGCGCTTGACCGTGGTAAAAACCAACCAAATCATTCTGATAATATTTTGAATTTTTCATAAAATTTTTAAATTATTGAGCCCATTTCCTGTCGACTAGCTTTACAGAGTTACTCATTACATTTGTTAAAAGGGTTGCCGGTACAAAAAAGCAGAACAAAAACAGAACGTTTGCTTAAAAACAGGTCTTCTCTGTTATTTTCGATAGAAAAAAAAAAAAAAAATACGCAGAACAAGCTTCTTAAAAACAGAACGGAAGGTCACCGTGCTCATATACTTACTTATTTATGTACAAACTAATGAAGATATTTACGATATCAAAGGAACCATAAATTAACAAAGTTATTACTATTAATTAAACAAAACGAAGGAGAATATTCTTCAGCGCCAGATGAAGGCGTGTGTTGCACTTTACCCGTGCAAAAGAGCCATTGGCAAATAGTGGGGTCTCAGCCCTAAAATATGCAGATGGATCTACACTGCAATTATTGGACCTATCATGCTACATGGATTCGTGGTGTGGTGGCCTGCGCTGAGCAGGGCCACAAATCTGAATCTGTTAGGTTATGTCCACAGATCTGGCATGATCTGTATTAGCGGCGCGCTAAGAACAATACCCAACGAAGCTCTTCAGGCCATTCTAGTCATTTTGCCACTCGATCTGAAAGCGTACCGGGCAGTAGCGGCAGCGGCTCTGCGTCCAAGGGAAACGTCTGGCTGGGGCGCAAGCACAACTGGACACTCCAGTATTCTGGGATCTTAGAGTTTTCTCCCTCTGAGCAAAGATCGATGTGCGGCCACAACAGTCGGAGACAGACATTTCCAGCAGGGAAGAATGGGAGAGGATGGATCGCTGTCCCGCTACTAATGGCGGCATTTCTGTTTACACTGACGGCTCGAAGCTAGACGGCAGAGTTGGAGGAGGCGTTTATTCAAGGGATCTGGAACTTGAGCTCTCATTCAGACTACCTCATCACTGCAGCGTCTTCCAGGCTGAAGTCTCAGCAATCTTGGATGCCGCAATTTGGATAAGTAAACGCGCTATCGGCGAGGACATCGTTATTTTCAGCGACAGCCAGGCGGCCGTCAAAGCTCTTGGCTCTTATTCGTTCAACTCTAAACTGACGCTCAGCTGTCGTCGATCTCTTCAAGATATGGCCCAACGGAACCGCGTGAACCGGCGGCGCGAGAACGCGCTTTTTGGGAGTTCCCTTTCTGGATAGCCTACGTCAGATCGCGGAGCTGGACATAAAGGACTTGATAGCCTTCATAAAGTCATCTAAGTGGTTCGAGGAGAAGTAACGGTGTCGGTTTAGGAGTGTCACTCCCGGGATTCTGCTATGTGGAGAATCCCAACAACACAGGGATTTTCCATATGGACGGGTCCCAGGACTGACATTCCTGGTGTTGATGGTATCGCAACGGGCCATTTAAAACTGGCCTAAGTGTGCCTCTGCGGCAGCCACTTGAACCTAACCTAATTAAACAAAGAAGAGAAAATACATTAAAATTTTGCACTTAAAACTTTGTGCAAATTTACAAAAAAATTCGCGAAACTCGACGAATCTCATCAACAATTTTTTTAGATTTTTTTCGAGTATGCAGTAGTTTGTAGATCATTTAATTTTAGTATAACTAGATACTAATACTAATCTTAAGACATTTCTGCACTTTTTATTTTGGATGGACAGGGAAGGACATTGCAATAAAATGAAGGGCATGTCCTTCCGAAAGGAGGATGTCTGGCAAAAATCCATCAGCAACTTGATTGAAAATAAAAAATGAGTTAGGGCCTTTCTAAATTAGTGTAACGATATCCAGTATCATCGAAACATAAGCGTAAATTATCATAAAGTAAAGCCAGAAGTTTTGACCTCGGACTTTGAAGTTAAAGTCGATTCAGGCGGGCCGTGCAGAGCCAAGAAGTTCACCTATAATCAAAGAGATCGACGTCTAAAAAAGCTTTTTGGCCGGGGAGAGCGAGTGGGGACAAATTTGAAGAAATTTCTGCTAGGAAATCTTTTTGATTTTAGCTTGAATTTCTTCTCAAAATTATTGAAAAGGAAATCGGCCAAAAAGAAGGAGTTAGCTTCTTATTTATGAATTTTGTATGTACTTTTGTCAAAAACGTTTAATTGTTAGAAGAAATCTGCTTGTTTTTATGAGATATCTTATTTTCACTAGATTCATATAGAATTTATTGAAAAGGAAAACTATTTATTTTTAAAAGACCCCTTATTAATTCAAATTTTGCTATTAACGTCTCAGCATATGTACATATGTACAACATAATGTGTAATTCGACGCTACCAAGCACAAGTACACGATAGCATCATGGTAGAGATCTCCGTTCAGCAGTTAATAATTCTTAGTTCGATTCGTGGTGAATGCAATAAGGCAAGTGGACATGTGGTGAGGCAAAAAGAACAAAGGTGTAATTAGCCGTTGACAAGTTAATATACGATGGCATGGTAGTGTAGATTAGACTAGACTAGACATCTGGGTTGAGCGTTTTTTTTTTTTTTTTTTAATTTGAAATATTAAAAAGAAAATCTTCTTAATATTATGTGATTATCTACTTAGTTTTATTAAAAAGAAACACCCAGTCATAATAAGACGGGTATCTTATTGGAAAAATATCATAGAGAAATCCTTCTGATTTAGAGGGCATTTTATGTGACTTTTTGCTCTGTGTATAAAACTGCATACTCAAATTATAAAAATAAAGACTTCTAAAGTTTCTCTATAACTATCAAGATTTCGGCAAAATTATGATTTTGGCTGAAAAAAAAGCTTAAAGTTTTAAGTCAACTTTTCACACGTTTTATTCACATTTTTCTAATTTTTAGCCAAACTGCTGATCCAATCTTCCCGCATCGGGCTCCTTCGCTTCCTCTTCCGGTACTTTGATTTCTGATTCCTCCGGATCAGCCTAAAAGGCAGCGCGGTGTGCATTGCCACGTTATACGTGGATCACAATCTAGCCTACTCCGTAATACACTAGTTCATTGCACCTTTTAAGAGGCTCGAGTGCCCCCTTATTCAAGGTGAAGACCTCCTGTCTATCAGGTCTCACCGCACCCCGATCAGATTGACACTCCAGTCACGCGTCGGGAGAGACGGACTCATGATCTGCAGTATCGTGAGAATTCTCTCAGGTTCTGCGGGGGTGGCAGGAATCCATGCCCTTATTCTTGGCCGATCCGGAATGTCCTTCCAGTCGACGACCTCGATTCTTGCCTCCGAGTAGACTTCAGCCAGTCTTCCAGCTGCTGCCTTGTACAGTACAACAGTTCTTGCATATACTTTAATGCAGGTCTGCATAATAACGTTATTTTCATAAAAAAAAAATATATATCGTTACCTTAATTCACAAAGGCCCTAAATGACACATTTCTCGAAAATGACTTTTCACATATTTAAGTATGATATAGTAAAATACACACTCACTACAATTTTTAAGGAGTTACTAGCAGTAATAACGGAGATATTCCAAATTTACAAAGCTATCTTTGCATGCGTTCAATGTAAACCAATTTTTGTTTTTTGCTTCTCCTGTAAAATTTTTATACCTTTCATGAACATGAAATGGTATTATAACTTTGGTCCGATGTTTGTAAGTATGAGAAGAAGAAGAGATGGACCCATCAATAAGTATACCGAAATGATCAGGATGACAAGCTGAGTTGATTTAGCCATGTCCGTCTGTCCGTCTGTCTGTTTGAACGCAAACTAGTCCCTCAATTTTTGAGATATCTGGCTGAAATTTTGTATGTGGCCACCATTTTGTAATATAGGAATCATTTGTCGGAACTGGCAAGATCGGACCAGTATAACATATAGCCCCCATACAACCGATTGTTCAGATATAAGGTTTTTTGACCAAAACTTCTGCAATTAAAAAGTTAGGAACGTAAAATTTTGCAACTCGAGTACTTTCTATTTATGTAGTGTATATAGTGAAAAAGAACAAGATCGGGCAAATGTAACATATAGCCCCCATACAACCGATTGTTCAGATATAAGGTTTTTTGGCCAAAACTTCTGCAATTAAAAAGTTAGGAACGTAAAATTTTGCAACTCGAGTACTTTCTATTTATGTAGTGTATATAGTGAAAAAGAACAAGATCGGGAAAATGTAACATATAGCCCCCATACAACCGATTGTTCAGATATAAGGTTTTTTGGCCAAAACCTCTGCAATTAAAAAGTTAGGAACGTAAAATTTTGCATCTCGAGTACTTTCTATTTATGTAGTGTATATAGTGAAAATCAAAAAGATCGGGAAAATGTAACATATAGCCCCCATACAACCGATTGTTCAGATATAAGGTTTTTTGGCCAAAACCTCTGCAATTAAAAAGTTAGGAACGTAAAATTTTGCATCTCGAGTACTTTCTATTTATGTAGTGTATATAGTGAAAATCAAAAAGATCGGGCAAATGTAACATATAGCCCCCATACAACCGATTGTTCAGATATAAGGTTTTTTGGCCAAAACTTCTGCAATTAAAAAGTTAGGAACGTAAAATTTTGCAACTCGAGTACTTTCTATTTATGTAGTGTATATAGTGAAAAAAGAACAAGATCGGGAAAATGTAACATATAGCCCCCATACAACCGATTGTTCAGATATAAGGTTTTTTAGCCAAAACTTCTGCAATTAAAAAGTTAGGAACGTAAAATTTTGCATCTCGAGTACTTTCTATTTATGTAGTGTATATAGTGAAAATCAAAAAGATCGGGCAAATGTAACATATAGCCCCCATACAACCGATTGTTCAGATATAAGGTTTTTTGACCAAAACTTCTGCAGTTAAAAAGTTAGGAACGTAAAATTTTGCAAATCGAGTGCTTTCTATTTATGTAGTGTATATAGTGAAAATCAACAAGATCGAGCAAATGTAGCATATAGCCCCCATACAACCGATTGTTCAGATATAAGGTTTTTTGGCCAAAACTTTTGCAATTAAAAAGTTAGGAACATAAAATTTTGCAACTTGAGTACTTTCAATTTATGTAGTGTGTAGAGGAAAATCAAGAAGATCGGGTAAATATAACATATATGTAGCCCCATACAACCGGTTGTTCCGATATAAGGTTTTTTTGCCAATACTTTCGCATTTACAAAGTTAGGAACGTAAAATATTGCACCTTTAGTACTTTCTACATATGTAATGTGTATAGTGTAAGTCAGTATAATTGAACACGTATAATATATAGCCTCCATACAATCGATTGTTCCGATAACTCGGATCCTATTATTTTGTTAGTTTTTTTAAATTATAACAAAGATGTGTAATGTGTATTGTAAATATAGTTAAATTGAAACAGGCTGTACTGGGGATCGAACAGTGAAAATCGTGACGCTTATTCATGAAAGGTATATAGCCTTCGGCACAGCCGAAGACAGCTTTCCTTACTTGTTTTTATGTCAGTTAGGGCCTTTGTGAATTAAAGTAACGATATATTCTGCTATCAATTCTTTATTCCAAAGGTTAAACGTTTTAAGGTCAACGAAAAGCTTTTCCTTTCATTCAAATCAAAATCAAAATCTCAAAAATGTTGTTTATTTCGATTGATTGAGCTAGAGAATATCATCGTTCTGACATGTTCTAAGCCCTTATGTCATTTTATTTTAATTTAAATTTTTTGCTTATAGAATTCTAATTGAAAACAGTAATAGTCTCTGCTCTAAGCGTTTACTCTGATATTTTAAAGTTAAAAAACTGTTTGATAAAAGTACAATTTTTTTTAAATATATTCTCAAATTCAAATTCAAATATTGAATAAAAAAACCGAAAATGCCATTTTATAGCCCGTTCAATTCTAGTCTAACAAAGAGTGAGTTTTAAGTATCTCCTTTAATTGTTAAACATTTTTTTGGAGGGATCGGACATTTTTTTCATAGAACTAAAAATGTTGATGGAGTGTAATGGGGTGTGGTTGCTGAGTGACCGCGCTCAATCCCGACTCTTGCGTCCTCGTTCGTGCACTCTGGGCAACGTTGAGCTACCTAGGCTCGCGGCAGAAAGAGAGGGAGCCCCGGGGGGCCACTCTGACATACTTGGTTTAAGGGCTCACCGGGGTCTTTTTCGCAGCGTCTGTACACCAAGAGGTGCGGCTGTAAGCGGGCGTCTGTCTTGAAGCAAGCGGCTCGCTATATAAATGTGCAATACTTTTCCCTCCCAATCCAGGGTGTTATGCGATACCGTGCCCATTGGACGTTTGCAGCCGGGAGGCAAATCGTGGCTGTAGTCGAACGGAGCCTCACTGATACCGGGCCGCCTCAGGGAGTAACAATGGTCTTACCGCGGTATGGGGCTCTGCCGCGGCGGACGACACACTTCCCCTCACACTACCCTTGACCCTAAGCTGGCCTTGTCCGGCGAGGGGTCGTACGAACAAGATGAAGAACACACAAAATACAAAGCAATTAACGACTTCGTTTACTCCGCAGCAGAGAAGAACTATGCTGGAGCAAGCGAAAACACAACGCCGGAGGACAAACTCCGCCTCAAAGTTAACTGGGAGGCCGACAGCGATGGAAACTACGGGTCAGTCATCCCCCAAACTGCTATCAAGTAAGAGTGACTTGATGGGAGCAAGCAACAGTGCGGCTGCCTACGCAGTCAAGCAGAAAACGGCGGAAGCTAAACTTCCATCAGGCGCTGGTACGAAACCCAATCTCTTCACATCTGGGGCAATGGTCTCACGACCTGGTTTCAGAGTTTCGAAAGAGAAGGAAGACGCCGCAAAGGGAGAGACCGCGATGGCAACTACGAGTCTGAATCCCCCCCAAGAGGCATCTCCCCGACGCCCTGCGTACTGGGATAAAAGAAAGGCCGCAAGGATCCTTAAAAAATATGAGGGAGCATCGCAGGAGAAGCTGTCGCCGGAAGAAAGGAAGATGGTGGAGGAAGCGAAAGCTCTGATACCAAATTTCCAGAGGCCCTATGTACCTAAGAGGGTGAACGGTAATCCCTTCAAACGCCAGAGATCGGACGGAGAGGTAGACCCCCATCAGGTCAACCCCGTAGTGGGAAAACTCAGCTTTGCTGAAGTAACCAAGGACAGAATCCTTATAGGTTTCATTGACCGAGGTAACGACCGTCACGTCAAATTGCGATGGTGCTGCGAACAACTCGGCGATAGAAGAAAGCCTAGGTAGGTAGGTAGGTTCAAGTGGCTGCCGCAGAGGCACACTTAGGCCAGTTTTGAAGGCCCGTTGTGATACCACCAACACAAGGAAAGTCAGCCCCGGGACCCAGCCATATGGAAAATCCCTGAGTTGTTGGGACTTTCCACATAGCAGAATCCCGGGACTGACACTCCTAAACCGACACCGTTACTCCTCCTCGAACCACTTAGATGACTTTATGAAGCCCATCAAGTCCTTTATGTCCAGTTCCGCGATCTGGCTTAGACTATCTAGGAACGGAACTCCCAAAAAGCGCGTTCTCACGCCGCTTAAAGCCGGACAGTTGCAGATGAGGTGCTCCACCGTTTCCTCCTCCTCATCATCTTTGCAACTCCTGCAGCATCGTCGGTAGGGCACACTTAGCCTTTCTGCATGCCTACCAATGAGGCAGTGACCGGTTAATACCCCTATCAATATGCAGATTTCCCTCCTAGTTAGGGCATAAATGCGTCTAGACCTTTTAAGATCCCATTTTGGCCAGGTTTGTTTCGATATCCGACACCCTGGGGATTGCAGCCATCTTTCGTTGGCTTGACGGAGTGTGTGCTCCTTCAGCATTAGTTTGCATGTGGCAAACGGCATACCTAAGCGCTCTTTATCCCGAAGAACCTGCTTGGTCGTGCCCTGCCTGGCAAGCTCGTCTGCCTTACAGTTTCCCTCAATGTCCCGGGACCCATATGAGGTTTACGCGGTTCTGTTGGGCCATCTCCTGAAGAGATCGACGACAGCTGAGCGTCAGTTCAGAGTTGAACGTGTATGAGCCAAGGGATTTGATTGCCGCCTGGCTATCGCTGAAAATAGTGATATCTCCTCCGATAACACGTTTGCTTAACCAGGCCGCGGCGTCCCGGATTGCCGAGACTTCCGCCTGGAAGACGCTACAATGATCAGGTAGTCTGAAGGAGAGTTCCAGGTCCAAATCCCTTGAATAAACCCCTCCTCCAACTCTGCCGTCCAACTTCGAGCCGTCGGTGTATATGGAAGTGCCACCATTTGTTTCGGGACACCAATCCGTCCTCTCCCAGTCTTCTCTGCTGGGAATGTTTGAAGCAGCTATCCCCGACTGTAGTGGTCGCACAACGATCTGTGCTTAGAGGGAGAAAGCTGTAAGATTCCAGAATACTGGAGTGTCCAATAGTACCCGCACCCCAACTGGAGGTTTCTCTTAGGCGCAGAGCTGATGCCGCCGCTGACCGAAACCCTTCCAGATCAAATGGCAAAATGCCCAGAATGGCCTGGAGGGCTTCGTTGGGCGTTGTCCTTAGCGCACCGCTTATACAGATCATATTGGATCTATGGACTTTCCGCAACAGATTCAGGTATGTTGTCTTGCTCAGTGCCGGCCACCATACGACGACTCCATACAGCATGATTGGGCGAATGATGGCCGTGTAGATCCAACTGCATACTCTAGGGCTGAGCCTCCATTTTTTGCCAATGGCTCTTTTGCATGTGTAAAGAGCGATGCAAGCTTTCTTCTGGCGCTGAAGAACATTCTCCTTCCAATTCAGTTTCCTGTCCAGAACTATGTCTAGAAACTTGGCCTTATCCGACAAGCCCAGGCGCGTGCCATCTAGTTCTGGTAGGCTTAGTGGCGGTATTTTGTACCGGTTGGTGAAGAGGACAAGTTCCACTTTCCCCGGGTTGATACTAAGTCCGCAGCGAGAGGACCACCTCGAAACCTCTCGCAGTGCTACTTGCATCAGGTCACACAGAGTTTGTGGGAACTTGCCTCTGAATGCAATAGCTAAATCGTCTGCGTATGCCACTATCTTCCCGCCCCCCAGCTTGTGTCACGTAGCAACGAGTTGACTGTGAGGTTCCATAAAAGCGGGGAAAGAACACCACCCTGGGGCGTTCCCCTTGTGACATAGCGTGATAACTCGACCGTACCAAGTGAAGAAGCTATTTTCCTTCCTCTTAGAAGTTGGTCAATTAAACCAGTTAGAAGTCTATTAACGCCCAGATTAGTTAGAGCGGAGTTGATCGCCTCCGGGCTTATATTGTTGAAAGCCCCCTCAATGTCTAAGAAGGCCACGAGACAGTAGTCCTTTTCACACAGCGATTTCTCAATGACAGATACTAGGCTGTGCAGAGCAGTTTCTGTTGATTTACTCTTGGTGTATGCATGCTGATAGGTAAGGTTGCTATCAATAGTCGTTGAAAGGTAGTCGCTTAGTATCCTCTCAAAGGTTTTGAGTACAAAGGACGAGAGACTGATCGGTCTGTAATCTTTTGGCTCGTAGTGGGATGCCTTCCCAGCCTTAGGGATAAACACTACCGTGGCGCTTCTCCAGGAGCCCGGAATGTGGTTGAGAGCCAGGCAGGCTGTGAAGAGAAATACCAGCCATTTAGCTGATGTCTCCAACGTGTTTATAAGTTGCGCGGGGATAATCCCGTCCGGCCCGGCAGCCTTATACGGTTCAAAGCTCTTAACTGCCCACCTTACCCTTTCCTCAGTGATGGGTATATTTACTGCCAGGTTTGTTGCAGATGCGAGTGGTGCGTCATGCAGATTCCCCGGAAAATGTGTATTCAAGAGCAGCTCAAGGGTTTCCTCTTCCGTGCTGGTCCAGGATCCGTCAGGTTTTCGCAAATAGCTGATGGCTGTTTGACTTTTCGAGAGAACTCGTCTAAGTCTCGCTGTATCGTCGACCTTTTCGACGCCAGTGCAGAAATTTCTCCACGAGGTCCTCTTCGCCTGTCTCAGAGCTTTTTTATAGGCCCTTAGTTTAGCTTTATATTCGTGCCAGTGAGGCTCAGAGCCGAGGGTCTTGGCCTTGTTAAATTGTTTCCGGCATGATTTGCGGAGCGAGTCCAAATCGTAGGACCACCAATGTGGCCTGTGTTTACCGCGTGGTTTTGGCACTGGACAAGCCTGTCCTAGAGCATTTGAGAGCGCCGATGTAAATGTAGTAACAAGATCCTCCATCTCCTCTACTGATGAGGGGGCCTGTGAGGGCAGTACTGGCAGGTCTCTGTCTAATATTTCATTGTGTAACAGCCAATTAGTGTTACGTGGATTACGCTTCATAATAGGTTGTTCTACAATAAAGTCTAGAACCATTTCTATGTAACGGTGGTCGGAGAATGAATGTTCTTCCAGAACCCGCCATTTTCTGACCCACTCATAAGCGCCTTCACTACAGATAGTGAGGTCTATGACCTCCCTGCGGGTCTTAGTGATTAGTGATAAAAGTAGGCTCATTACCCACGTTGCAAATTACCAGGTTAGTTGTTAAGAGGTAATCAAACAGAGACTCGCCCCTGGCATTGATATCGGAGCTCCCCCATTGGACATGGTGAGCATTAGCGTCCGCTCCAATAATAAGATTACCTGTGCAGAAATTTGACACCAGGTCTTTCACCTCCGTTTGTGGTGGGGGTTCTTCGGCGTCGTAGGGCATATAGACCGACGCCACCGTCAGGCGGGTGCTGTCGACCGTTAGACTGATAGCGGTAATATCACCATTGGTGTAGTTAGGTAGGAGAAAGGAGTTCAACTCAGACTTGACCAAAATACACGTTCTGACTTTGCTCTCCTCGCTGGCTCGAATGAGCTTGAAGCCCTTAGTCCCCAATCCGCAGATTCTCGAGCTATTGACCCAGGGTTCTTGGATGAGGACCACATCCACGTCGCCTTTAGAAAGACGACTACTTAAAGCAGCCGAAGCCACTTTAGATTTGTGCAAATTAGTCTGAAGCACCACCAACATGAGAGCGCACAGACTTCCCTGCCGTCCCCATATCGTCGAGGTTTGCTCCATCCAGGAGGTTGCCTATCAACGACGAGTTGTTCCGATTAACTGCCCGATGTGGCGTTGCAGGAGTCCTGCTGCCTGTAGCGTTAGATGTTAGTCGCTCAGCGTTGGCTGCTACCACCGTGACGTCGAGGACTTCCTCGTCCTGTAGGCTGTCCTCCATCTCCGAGTTGTTTACAGCACTATCGCCAAGGGACGTGGCGGATAACATGCTTTCCGCATCGGAATCCTCCGCTTCCTCTTCTGGTAATAAGTTTTCCGGTTCCCCCGGAGCAGCCGAGAAGGCAGCGCGCTGAGCATCACCACGATATACGTGGATAACGATCTGGCCTACGCTGTAGTGTACTAGGCCATTGCACCTTTTGAGGGGCTCGATTGACTCTTTATTCATGGTGAACACCACCTGTCTGTCGGGCCCTACCGCATCCCCGACCAGATTGACACTCCAGTCATGCGTTGGGAGGGACGGATTCATTAGCCGTAGCATCCCGAGTATTCTCTCGGGTTCGTCAGGGATGGCCGGAATCCACGCCCTTGCCCTTGGACGAGCTGGAATGTCCTTCCAGTCGACGACCTCTATCTTTGCGCCCTGGTAGACTTCACCCAGTTTAGCAGCTGCTGCCTTGTACAGTGCTACGGTTTTTGCATCCTCGCATGCGAGTAATTTAATTTGACCCTGGTGCCAACCCGCATCCGTTACTCGTGCCGAACTACCCGGAAACTCCGGAGCAACGTTGAGAAGAATGTTGCCGAGTTCATTTCGCACGTAACGCCACCGGTCCTTGGGGATGGCCAGACGGTCATTGCCTCGGTCAAGGATGCCTATAAGGATCCTGTCCTTGGTTACCTCAGCAAAGCTTAGTTTGCCCGCTCCAGAGGTATTCTGATGCCGCTTGGGAGGGGGAATAAACTCCAGATCCGATCTCTGGCGCTTGAAAGGGTTAACTTTTAACCTCTTTGGCATGTAAGAATTTTGGAAATCCGGTATCACAGCTTTCGCTAGCTCTACAGATTTACTGGAATTCGGCGACAGTGATTCCTGCGGTACCCCTTCATACCTCTTCAGGATCTTTGCAGCCAATATTTTCTCGTGGTATGTGAAGCGGCGGGGAGATGTCTCCCTGGAGTGCGGACCCGTAGTTGCCATCGCGGTCGCTCTCCTTGCCGACATCTCAGTTGCAGCTTCCTTCTCCTTCGAAACTCCGAGGCCAGGTCGTGAGACCGCTGCCACAGACGTAAAGATACTGGTTTTCATATCAGCGGTTGATGGGAGTTTAGCATCCGCCGTTGTCCGCTTAGCTGCGTTGGCAACCGCACTGGTGCTAGCTCCCATCAAGTCAATCTTATTCGATAGAGGGTTGGTTGACCGACTCGTAGTTGCCATCGCTGTCGATCCCCCCCTTGATTGTGGAACGGAGGTTGTCCTCCGGCGTTGTTGTTGCTTCCTCGCCTGCTCCTCCATAGCTCTCCTTTGCTGAGGAGTGAAATTTGGCGTTGTTTGTTTTTTAGATTTTTCGTTTTTATTCAGGTTATTCGAGTTCATCTTGTTCGTACGACCCATCGCCGGACAAGGCCAGCTTAGGGTCAAGGGAAGAGTAGGGGAAAATGTGTCGTCCGCCGCGGCAGAGCCCCGTACCGCGGTAAGGCCATGCTTACTCTCTGAGGCGACCCGGTGTCAGAGAGGCTCCGTTCAAATACAGCCACGATTTGCCTCCCGGCTGCAAACGTCCAATGGGCACGGTTTCGCATAACACCCTGGATTGGGAGGGGGAAGATCTTTGTCGTCGCGCCAGAGAGGCTAGGCTGCTCTCGTGATGAAGTGCCGTACGGAGCTATGATCACAAGGGCAGCGTAGCCCTGTGGCTATCGACTTAAGCCCTCGTACCGCGGCAAGGTATCCACCCTTCACGAGGGAGAAGAAAGCCTGCTTGACGAAGAAGGCCTCGACGTCACGATCGTGGCTAAACCTGAGCACACTAACGTTGATGCTGCTTCAGACAGCAGGGTTCCCGCCACGCCAAATCGTGCAGGTGCTCTGAACAACTCCTCGTTGAGAGACAGCCCCCGGAACAGGCCAGACCTCGACGACACGCTGGCGGCAGGGAAGTCTGAGCTCTCTCATGTTGGTGGTGCTTCAGATAAATCTGCACAAATCTAAAGCAGCCTCGGCTGTTTTAAGCAGTCGTCTTTCTAAAGGCGACGTTGACGTGGTCCTTATCCAAGAGCCCTGGGTCAATAGCTCTAGGATCTGTGGATTGGGGACTAAGGGGTACAAGCTCATCCAAGCCAATGATGAGGGCAAGGTCAGAACCTGTATTTTGGTAAAGTCTGAGCTAAACACCTTTCTATTACCCAACTACTCAAATGGTGACGTTACAGCTGCCAGCTTAACAGTCGGCAGCACCAGCCTAACGATGGCGTCGGTCTATATGCCCTATGACGCCGAAGAACCTCCTCCACAAAAGGAGGTGAAAGATCTGGTGGATAATTTCTGTACGGGCCATCTTATTATTGGAGCTGACGCTAATGCTCATCACGTCCAGTGGGGAAGCTCCGATATTAACGCTTTAGACGGATGTAAAGAATAACTTAGCAAAAACAAATATCAAAGAATTATAACGGAAATTCTTTTGTCATTTGAAGAGAGCAATACAATACTATTGTTAAGCCTAAAATTTTTTTGTGCAATTCGTATTATCTTGAAAGTTACTGTACTATTTTTCAGTACAATGGAAAGTGCGCTAAATCTCTGACCATAGCTGTATATGTAATATCGGTCCGATCTTGCTGGTTCCGACAAATGATTCCTATATTAGAAAATGGTGGCCGCATACAAAATTTCAGCCAACTATCTCAAAAACTGAAGGACTAGCTTGCGTTCAAACAGACAGACAGACGGACATGGCTAAATCAACTCATCTCGTCATCCTGATCATTTCGGTATACTTATTGATGGGTCCATCTCTTCTTCTTCTCATACTTACAAACATCGGACCAAAGTTATAATACCATTTCATGTTCATGAAAGGTATACAAAGTTTTGTAACTCCATCTAAGTAAATAATAAAATATAAATTGCATTTATGCTCAGTGTACCTATTAATATAATCAAGCAATGCGCTATCAACCTGATTCATTCAATGCTTGCATAGAACCATAGTGTACCAATAAAAGTGTAACCTCTTCTGCATAGACGTCAAAATTCCAAAATGAGCTTTACACCTGATGATTAGAGTTACTTTTTGGTGTAGGAGCCATCTATTTAGCGCTGAGTTGCATTCAAATGTCTATAAAAAATTAGTAGCAAACAAAGGTATACTTGTTTCCTAAATTTATAAGAAAGATGGAAAATAATGGTTGAAAGTTCTTAGAAATGTAATTAATAAAGTTTACCTTTAATTTAAAGAAAGCTGCAGACGAACAATTGGAAAAATCGTGAACAAGACTTTGAAACCTTGCAATTGGAAATCGATGAGTTGAATAAAGTTTTATTATAAAGCATATCACGGAGGGAAATCTATGGATGGAACATCCATAATTATTGATATCACATTAAATAAAAATTGATAATTCTGTCCCATCAATGAATATGGATGTTTCATCAATGCTTCTTTGATAAATCACTATTGAAATGGTATCCATATAAACTATTGATAAATTCTGAATAGTTTAAAAAAACAAAATTTTATATAATTTAACATCTGGTTTCAGTAAGATTCGAACCCTGCTCCTCTGGCACGTTAGCCCAGTATTCTATCATTCGGCCACGGCATTTTATAAAATTTTTAGAAAAATGTTCAATCATAAGAAATTCAAAAAATTTTGATTTTAAAAAAACGGCTCCAACAAGTTGGAATATTGTTAGAAAATCCATAGTAAAAATTGTTGAACTATTATGATTATGCGTCCCAGAAAAATTTACATTTCGTCCATATATATTAATACGCTGTCTCTACCATTATTACTATGCAGTAAATTTGGATATGGATATACCGACAATAGAAATTCATATCACGGCCATATATATTGACGTGCCGTTCAAATATAGTAGCATTCTATCCATAAATATAGAAAATAGTACATAATTTCGAAATGGTTGACATGTCATTTTACTTTTTATTGGGAGCAAATAATATTTGATAACTCGCTCATTCTGAATGAATATTGCATCAAACTCGTCGCTATCAATAGCGATATTGTCACAACATTCAATGCATTTCTCTCAGTGATTAAATGAAAATTGTGGCACGTCGCCGCCTGAAGAAAACGTTGAAAAACGTTTTAAAAATGTTGAGTATATGTATGTGTGTTTGCACAAGACAGGGTTGCATAAAAAAGTAGTTCGCTAAAACTTAGAAAGATATTTGATTTTTTTAGATGACAGCGAATTATTTAAAATTATTAATTAAAATAACTCTTTCGAGTCTGCTCACTATTTTCTATTAAACAAATAATACCATTGAAAGAAAATGTTGGGTATTTGTTTCCTTTAGGGGTCAACTGCTAATAAATTAGCTAAAATTACAGAAGATAGCTCAAAAGACGGGGTTTGGCCTGAGGATCACACGGAGGGAAATCTATGGATGGAACATCCATAATTATTGATATCACATTAAATAAAAATTGATAATTCTGTCCCATCAATGAATATGGATGTTTCATCAATGCTTTTTTGATAAATCACTATTGAAATGGTATCCATATAAACTATTGATAAATTCTGAATAGTTTAAAAAAACAAAATTTTATATAATTTAACATCTGGTTTCAGTAAGATTCGAACCCTGCTCCTCTGGCACGTTAGCCCAGTATTCTATCATTCGGCTACGGCATTTTATAAAATTTTTAGAAAAATGTTCAATCAAAAGAAATTCAAAAAATTTTGAATTTAAAAAAATCGCTCCAACAAGTTGGAATATTGTTAGAAAATCCAAAATATTTTAAATTAAAAAAAAAACGCTCCAACAAGTTGTAATTGTTAAAAAATCCATAGTAAAAATTGTTGAGCTGTTATGATTATGCGTCCCAGAAAAATTTACATTTCGCCAATATATATTAATGCGCTGTCTCTACCATTATTACTATGCAGTAAATTTGGATATGGATATACCGACAATAGAAATTCATATCACGGCCATATATATTGACGTGCCGTTCAAATATATTAGCATTCTATCCATAAATATAGAAAATAGTACATAATTTCGAAATGGTTGACATGTCATTTTACTTTTTATTGGGAGCAAATAATATTTGATAACTCGCTCATTCTGAATGAAAATTGCATCAAACTCGTCGCTATCAATAGCGATATTGTCACAACATTCAATGCATTTCTCTCAGTGATTAAATGAAAATTGTGGCACGTCGCCGCCTGAAGAAAACGTTGAAAAACGTTTTAAAAATGTTGAGTATATGTATGTGTGTTTGCACAAGACAGGGTTGCATAAAAAAGTAGTTCGCTAAAACTTAGAAAGATATTTGATTTTTTTTAAACAACGTAGATAACAGCGAATTATTTAAAATTATTAATTAAAATAACTCTTTCGAGTCTGCTCACTATTTTCTATTAAACAAATAATACCATTGAAAGAAAATGTTGGGTATTTGTTTCCTTTAGGGGTCAACTGCTAATAAATTAGCTAAAATTACAGAAGATAGCTCAAAAGACGGGGTTTGGCCTGAGGATCACACGGAGGGAAATCTATGGATCGAACATCCATAATTATTGATATCACATTAAATAAAAATTGATATTTCTGTCCCATCAATGAATATGGATGTTTCATCAATGCTTTTTTGATAAATCACTATTGAAATGGTATCCATATAAACTATTGATAAATTCTAAATAGTTTAAAAAAACAAAATTTTATATAATTTGACATCTGGTTTCAGTGAGACTCGAACCATGCTCCTCTGGCACGTTAGCCCAGTATTCTACCATTCGGCTACGGCATATTATACAATTTTTAGAAAAATGTTCAATCAAAAGAAATTCAAAAAATTTTGAATTTAAAAAAACGCTCCAACAAGTTGGAATATTGTTAGAAAATCCATAGTAAAAATTATTGAACTATTATGATTATGCGTCCCAGAAAAATTTACATTTCGTCCATCTATTATATTAATAGGCTAACAAATTTTACATATAAATAATTGCCAAGCTTAAACCCATACTAAATATGCATAAATATTTATGAAATGCATATGGATTTGTTGGCATACCTCTAAAGCAGTGCACAATTATCTAATATATAACCAATACTGCTTCATTTCTCTGTAATAAGCGAATGAAAATTTCTCATGCAACTTGAATTGGTTATCTGACAATCAATTTGTAAATAAAGCGATAGCCCAGTGGGAAGCGTCAGGGGGTAGTGGTCGAGCGGTTGATGGTTCAATTACAGTTACACAGCTATCGCCCAAATTTTTTTCCTTTTTTGTCATTGAAAATTTTTTATATTTTTTATATATTTTTATATTTCTAATCTTGACTTCTTAAAATTTTTATAAACAATATTTTTATGTTTGTGATTTCTATTTTCGAGAAAAAAAAATTTGGGGCGAATATTTTTAGTTTACGGAAAGCCATGTGAAATAATAATTTTAGATCATAAATATACATACATACCACCCATTATAGAAATGCTATAACCGCTAATACAATTTCTTTTTTTTTTTTTGGTAAATATTTCAAAAAATTACCATTAATATAAGTCTGACTGCTCTAATTTTTGAAGATGTAAGCTGCAATTTGCGAATTTTTTTCAAACATAGTGGTCTGTTTATTCAATTTCTGTAGATTATTTCGATAAATTTCACGATTTCTATCGATTGAGATAGAGTTGCTGATAAATTCCTTATTTAAAGTATAAAAATCGAAAACATATTTTATGGATACTTAAATTTTTAACTAAACCAAGTGATAAGCGGAAATCTTAAATTTTACTGAAGACAACAAATAATTTCTTTTCATATGTTAATATATGAAGACATGCATGGATGAAGGGGGTATGTCGCATTCTCACTCAATTTCTGTTTTTGGCATTGGTGAATAGTGTTTATGCAGATCTATATTTCTGTCTTATCAGAATCTGCCTATCGTGAAAATTGTAGAAGATAATTCATGGATGAAGGGGGTATGTACACAACTTTTCAATATGAATTGTGGAAGAAGGGGGTATGTTCCGATTTTTTCATATAAAACACTAAATATAAACTTATGCTTTTTATTGCATATTATGCAAAGTCTTTTATGGCTTTGCATAATTTTTTTGTCAGTTTTTCATAAAGATTCGAAAAAACCTCAAATGTTTAAGCAAAACTTTAAAGCCGATTTTCTCGTTTCACTCAAAATGCGACATACCCCCTTCATCCATGCATATCTTCATATATGTATTAACTTTTAAAAGGGCAGATTTGCAACCCGAGCCCCAAACAAGTCTAGACCAAATAGAATAGAATTTTTTTAAAAATCAATATACATTTTTTTTCTTTAAATCAAAGGAAAAATCCATATAAAGTGTCTTTTAAATATTGCTAAGTTATGGTTAAAGAAAAAAGCTAGAAAACCCTCAAACTTTTTTTCACCTAACCAGAATTTGTAATTTACTCCCACTAAAAAGTTTTAAAACCACGAGATATATAATACATTTTTTTAAAATACAACCCATACTTCTCTAAAATGAATGTGTGACTATTTTCGTTCTCTCGCTCATTAATATTCTTTAATATTACACGAACTCATATTTCCAAATTTCCACCCCTTCAAAATAAACGTCAAACCAATTTCCTACTCATATCTATTTGCATACACATATCCATACTTGCGTAAACACTCCAATTCTCTCGCTCATTGAGTTCAAACAGTAGATTCGGCGTTGAACTCATATGAAGACATGCATGGATGAAGGGGGTATGTCGCATTCTCACTCAATTTCTGTTTTGGCATTGGTGAATAGTGTTTATGCAGATCTATATTTCTGTCTTATCAGAATCTGCCTATCGTGAAAATTGTAGACGATAATTCATGGATGAAGGGGGTATGTACACAACTTTTCAATATGAATTGTGGAAGAAGGGGGTATGTTCCGATTTTTCATATAAAACACTAAATATAAACTTATGCTTTTTATTGCATATTATACAACGTCTTTTATGGCTTTGCATAATTTTTTTGTCAGTTTTCCATAAAGATTCGAAAAAACCTCAAATGTTTAAGCAAAACTTTAAAGCCGATTTTCTCGTTTCACTCAAAGTGCGACATACCCCCTTCATCCATGCTTGTCTTCATATATGTACATATATTGAAATGTTACACTCCAAATAGATGGCGTCGGCGCGAATAGCCAATTTGTTTCCGCATGAGAGTTGCCCCAATATGTGTTGTTATGTACCAAAGGATTAAAAAAAAGTGATAATTTGTTTTTTCTCATATCTCGCACGCTTTAGTAAGTTTAGTTTAAAAATAAAATTTTTAGGAAAGAAGCAATCAATGTTTTAACTTTCTGTATTGAAATTCATCAAGGAAAAAAAAAAAAAAAATTCGATTGAAATAGATACACCTATTGCCGTCAATTTTATATAATATGAAATTTTGCTTTTTTAAAAAAATAAAAATCAAACATCTTTTTCGTAGAATTCTATAATAAATATGAGATAACTATAGTCGCCATATATTCCAAAGTATTAATAAACAAATGAAAAACTAAAAATTTTATATTGTTGCGCCATAAAATCCTGAAAATCTTATATTTTCAATTACATATATTTATAATAAAATGTAATTTAACTATACAATTTTTTGGGAAAACGTAATCAAAATTATATTTTTCCATAAAACTCTAATATGTATGTATATATCTAAATAGAGATTCAAAAGCCCAATAAAGCTTCACTTAATTGTAGAATTCCATATTAAAAAAATTTATTCAAGGAAAAATTCCGATGTAATAGATTTGTTTAAAATGAAATTCTACAAAGTTTTATGTTTTCATAACACCATTATTAAAGTGTGAAATAGGGCAACCATGGTCAAACTTTTAATTTGAAAAAATATGTCGCAATCAAAGTTGGCTTGCGTACCACCATACAAAAAAAATGTTTCAAAAAAATAAAATAATAATTCAATATGGCTCCTGTTGTTGGAGTACCAAGCTTATTTTGAGAAGTTTGTATATGTGTGTAAAATACCAGCAATGGAAATATTTTGATTCTCTCGCTCTTTGAGAGTTAGAGTAATAGCGTCAAACTCATATTTCGAAGTTGGCTGAACTTCAAAGGAAACCACTCTTTATCTTCATTCTCTCCCTCATTAAACACGTCCTATTATGAGAGAGAAATTATTTTCATTCCCTCGCTCATTGAGTACTTTGGTCCATTATCTATTATATTAATAGGCTAACAAATTTTACATATAAATAATTGCCAAGCTTATACCCATACTAAATATGCATAAATATTTATGAAATGCATATGGATTTGTTGGCATACCTCTAAAGCAGTGCACAATTATCTAATATATAACCAATACTGCTTCATTTCTCTGTAATAAGCGAATGAAAATTTCTAATGCAACTTGAATTGGTTATCTGACAATCAATTTGTAAATAAAGCGATAGCCCAGTGGGAAGCGTCAGGGGGCAGTGGTCGAGCGGTTGATGGTTCAAGTACAGTTACAGCTATCGGCCAAAATTTTTTTCTTTTTTGTCATTGAAAATTTTTTATATTTTTTATATATTTTTATATTTTTAATCTTGACTTCTTAAAATTTTTATAAACAATATTTTTATGTTTGTGATTTCTATTTTCGAGAAAAAAAAATTTGGTGCGAATATTTTTAGTTTACGGAAAGCCATGTGAAATAATAATTTTAGATCATAAATATACATACATACCACCCATTATAGAAATGCTATAACCGCTTATACAATTCCTTTTTTTTTTTTTGGTAAATATTTCAAAAAATTACCATTAATATAAGTCTGACTGCTCTAATTTTTGAAGATGTAAGCTGCAATTTGCGAATTTTTTTCAAACATAGTGGTCTGTTTATTCAATTTCTGTAGATTATTTCGATAAATTTCACGATTTCTATCGATTGAGATAGAGTTGCTGATAAATTCCTTATTTAAAGTATAAAAATCGAAAACATATTTTAAGGATACTTAAATTTTTAAATAAACCAAGTGATAAGCGGAAATCTTAAATTTTACTGAAGACAACAAATAATTTCTTTTCATATGTATATATGTATTAACTTTTAAAAGGGCAGATTTGCAACCCGAGCCCCAAACAAGTCTAGACCAAATAGAATAGAATTTTTTTAAAAATCAATATACATTTTTTTCTTTAAATCAAAGGAAAAATCCATATAAAGTGTCTTTTAAATATTGCTAAGTTATGGTTAAAGAAAAAAGCTAGAAAACCCTCAAATTTTTTTCACCTAACCAGAATTTGTAATTTACCCCCACTAAAAAGTTTTAAAACCACGCCATGTATAATACATTTTTTTTAAATACATCCCATACTTCTCTAAAATGAATGTGTAACTATTTTCGTTCTCTCGCTCATTAATATTCTTTAATATTACACGAACTCATATTTCCAAATTTCCACCCCTTCAAAATAAACGTCAAACCAATTTCATACTCATATCTATTTGCATACACATATCCATACTTGCGTAAACACTCCAATTCTCTCGCTCATTGAGTTCAAACAGTAGATTCGGCGTTGAACTCATATATGTATATTGAAATGTTACACTCCAAATAGATGGCGTCGGCGCGAAGAGCCAATTTGTTTCCGCATGAGAGTTGCCCCAATATGTGTTGTTATGTACCAAAGTATTAAAAAAAGTGACAATTTGTTTTTCTCATATCTCGCACGCTTTAGTAAGTTTAGTTTAAAAATAAAATTTTTAGGAAAGAAGCAATCAATGCTTTAACTTTCTGTATTGAAATTCATCAAGGAAAAAAAAATAAAAAAATAGATTGAAATAGATACACCCATTGCCGTCAATTTTATATAATACACGGAGGGAAATCTATGGATGGAACATCCATAATTATTGATATCACATTAATTAAAAATTGATAATTCTGTCCCATCAATGAATATGGATGTTTCATAAACTATTGATAAATTCTAAATAGTTTAAAAAAACAAAAATTTTATATAATTTAACATCTGGTTTCAGTATGATTCGAACCCTGCTCCTCTGGCACGTTAGCCCAGTATTCTACCATTCGGCTACGGCATTTTATGAAATTTTTAGAAAAATGTTCAATCATAAGAAATTCAAAAAATTTTGAATTAAAAAAAAAAAACGCTCCAACAAGTTGTAATATTGTTAGAAAATCCATAGTACAAATTGTTGAACTATTATGATTATGCGTCCCAGAAAAATTTACATTTCGCCAATATATATTAATGCGCTGTCTCTACCATTATTACTATGCGGTTAATATGGATATGGATATACCGACAATAGAAATTCATATTACGACCAAATATATTGACGTGCCGTTCAAATATATTAGCATTCTATCCATAAATATAGAAAATAGTACATAATTTCGAAATGGTTGACATGTCATTTTACTTTTTATTGGGAGCAAATAATATTTGATAACTCGCTCATTCTGAATGAATATTGCATCAAACTCGTCGCTATCAATAGCGATATTGTCACAACATTCAATGCATTTCTCTCAGTGTATGAAATTTTGCTTTTTTAAAAAAATAAAAATCAAACATCTTCTTCGTAGAATTCTATAATAAAAATGAGATAACTATGGTCGCCATATATTCCAAAGTATTAATAAACAAATGAAACAATAAAAATGTTATATTGTTGTGCCATAAAATCCTGAAAATCTTAAATTTTCAATTACATATATTTATAATAAAATGTAATTTAACTATACAATTTTTTGGGAAAACGTAATCAAAATTATATTTTTCCATAAAACTCTAATATGTATGTATATATCTAAATAGAGATTCAAAAGCCCAATAAAGCTTCACTTAATTGTAGAATTCCATATTAAAAAAATTTATTCAAGGAAAAATTCCGATGTAATAGATTTGTTTAAAATGAAATTCTACAAAGTTTTATGTTTTCATGACACCATTATTAAAATGTGAAATAGGGCAACCATGGTCAAACTTTTAATTTGATAAAAATATGTCGCAATCAAAGTTGGCTTGCGTACCACCATACAAAAAAAATGTTTCAAAAAAATAAAATAATAATTCAATATGGCTCCTGTTGTTGGAGTACCAAGCTTATTTTGAGAAGTTTGTATATGTGTGTAAAATACCAGCAATGGAAATATTTTGATTCTCTCGCTCTTTGAGAGTTAGAGTAATAGCGTCAAACTCATATTTCGAAGTTGGCTGAACTTCAAAGGAAACCACTCTTTATCTTCATTCTCTCCCTCATTAAACACGTCCTATTATGAGAGAGAAATTATTTTCATTCCCTCGCTCATTGAGTACTTTGGTCCATTATCTATTATATTAATAGGCTAACAAATTTTACATATAAATATTTGCCAAACTTAAACCCATACTAAATATGCATAAATATTAATGAAATGCATATGGATTTGTTGGCATACCTCTAAGGCAGTGCACAATTATCTAATATATAACCAATCCTGCTTCATTTATCTGTAATAAGCGAATGAAAATTTCTCATACCACTTGAATTGGTTATCTGACAATCAATTTGTACATAAAGCGATAGCCCAGTGGGAATCGTCGGGGGTAGTGGTCGAGCGGTTAATGGTTCAAGTAGAGCTGTCGGCCAATTTTTTTTTTTATTTTTTCAATATATAAAAATTTCTTATCTTGACTTTTTTAAAATTTTTATGTTTGTGATATCTATTTTCGAGAAAAAAATTGCTGAATATTTTTAGTTGACGGAAAGCATATGCATACATACCACCCATTATAGAAATGCGATAACCGCTTATTCAATTTGGGTTTTTTTGTCTAATTTTTGATGATATAAGATCGAAGTTGCGAAATTTTTTCAAACACAGTAGTCTATTTATCGGACTTCGGTAGATTACTTCTATAAATTGTAGTGATTTCTACCGTTTGAGACAAAACGATTGCATAAATTAGTGGCTATTTGTTAAGCACAATCTCATCATCCGATTATTCAAGTGCAAATTAAAATCTCGAAATCCGAATATTTGCATGGCATTTGCCATAAATAATTTTGGAAAGGGCTGCTGTAATTTAATATTTTTATTATATAATAACAGCCACTATTTTTTAAATTCTTTTATGGCCTCATTTTGCCTATAGATGAGTTTTTAATGTATACATTTAAGTTGGTCGAGGTTCGGCCACGGGCCTAAAGGCAGCTAATGACAAAAAGTTGATCAGATGTTTGAATAAGTTCAACTATTTTAAATTGGTCGAATTTCGACCACGGGATATACTAGTATATATTAATACGCTGTCTCTACCATTATTACTATGTAGTAAATATGGATATGGATATACCGACAATAGAAATTCATATCACTGACCATAGATATTGACATGCCGTTCAAACATATTAGTATTCTATCCATAAATATAAAAAATAGTGCATCATATCGAAATAGTTGACATGTCATTTTACTTTTTATTGGGAGCAAATAATATTTGATAACTCGCTCATTCTGAATGAATATTGCACCAAACTCGGCGCTATCAATAGTGATATTGTCACAACATTCAATGCATTTCTCTCAGTGCACGAATCCGGAAGCGCTTTTTTAATTTTTTATGTCTGTAGAAAGTTATGGTCAAAAAACCGAAAATTAACCCGGGTCCGATACCAAATTTGGGGCGGAATCTCTTCAGAGAAGCAAAATATTAAAAAACCGCTTCTGGATTCGTGATTCCTGAGGCCAAACCCCGTCTTTTGAGGTATCTCCCATAATTGTTGCTAATTTATTAGCAGTTGACCCCTAAAGGAAACAAATACCTAATTTTGGGGTTTGAAGCCATCTTTGTGCAGCTGTACTGTTACATAGTTATAGCCTCGTTCCATTCATTTAAGTCAAACTATTAAGATATGTATTTGATAGTAAATCTATCCAAAAACATCGTACATACATGTTTCCAAATACAAAAAGGTAACCAGATTTTTCCAGTGCGACTTTCACCATTTCCCAAAGGTCCAACTTAAAACTGTTGGCATCTCCCATTAACTCTAGCCGCCAGTTTAATGTACAGAAAGCGTTTGTTATCTATCATAAAAAGTGTTGGTTATTGCTAACGGGATATTGAAAAAAAAAAAAACATTCGCTTTCATTTTCTGTCTAATTTCTCATTTCGAAGATACTTAACTCAAAATTTTTCTGTAAAATAAATAAAATTTACTAGTCTTAAGTTTTTATTTTGCGTTTTTTTCCTTCTTTGATATAAAGTATAAACTGAAAGATTCGCTTAAACGTTGCCCTACAAACTGGAGTAAAAAAGTTGTGCAACACAGCAACACTTTTGTGCAAACAAGAACCCTGTCTCATTCATATTCGGTCCTGAACAAACCCCTGTTTTGCCGAGTGCAACGAAAGCAACAATACCAAACAGATTTTCCCGTTAAAATTTGCCAATTTTTGACACCGATTTGTAATCCAACAACAATTTTTTGACGACGATTTGTGCTGTCAAAATTACAGTTCACAATTGTACTGATACACTACGCATAGAACTAAATAAAGTTTGATTCTCTTGTGCTCTGCTTGTTGACGTCCATGTTGTGTGCGTGTTAAGCGTTCAGCATAATCAGTCCGTCAGTACGTCGAAATAACTGACAGCAAAGTAGACTGCGGGTGTTTGTATGAGTAACTCCAGGAACGACGGATGCGTCAAAATAGAATTTGCTCTAAAATTGACGTACGTCACGCAACTGACGTATTGGCGGACTGATTCTGTTTCCCGCTTAGTTACGAACTGTCAGAACCTGTATTTTGGTAAAGTCTGAGCTAAACACCTTTCTATTACCCAACTACTCAAATGGTGACGTTACAGCTGCCAGCTTAACAGTCGGCAGCACCAGCCTAACGATGGCGTCGGTCTATATGCCCTATGACGCCGAAGAACCTCCTCCACAAAAGGAGGTGAAAGATCTGGTGGATAATTTCTGTACGGGCCATCTTATTATTGGAGCTGACGCTAATGCTCATCACGTGGGGAAGCTCCGATATTAACGCTAGGGGCGAGTCTCTGTTTGACTACCTACTAACAACTAACCTGGTGGTTTGTAACGTGGGTAACGAGCCTACTTTTATAACTAAAGCTCGTAGGGAGGTTATAGACCTCACTGTTTGTAGCGAAGGCGCTTATGAGTGGGTCAGAAAATGGCGTGTTCTTGATGAGCATTCATTTTCTGACCATCGGTACATAGAAATTGTGTTAGACTTTATTGTTGAGCAGCCAGTTATGAAACGAAATCCACGCAACACTAAATGGCAGCTACATAACCAAATATTAGCTAGGGACCTACCAGTATTACCTCCACAAGCCCCCTCATCAGTGGGAGAACTGGATGATCTGGTAACGACCTTTACAACGGCGCTCTCAAATGCCCTAGAGCAGGCTTGTCCAGTACCAAAACCACGCGGCAAACATAGACCCCACTGGTGGTCTTACGACCTGGATTCGTTCCGTATATCATGCAGGAAGCAATTTAACAAGGCCAAGAGCATCGGTACGGAGCCTGAATGGCTCGAATATAAAGCTAAACTGAGGGCCTATAAAAAGGCTCTAAGTAAAGCGAAGAGAACTTCGTGGATAAATTTCTGCACCGGGGTCGAAAAAGTCGATGATACAGCGAGACTTAGACGAGTGCTATCAAAAACTCAAACAGCCATTAGCTATTTACGGAAGCCTGACGGATCTTGGACCAGCACGGAAGGGGAAACCCTGGAGCTGCTCCTGAACACACACTTTCCGGGGAACTTGTATGATGCACCTGTAGCATCTGCAACAAACCTGGCGGTAAACATACCCATTACGGAGGAAAGGGTAAGGTGGGCAATCAAAAGCTTTGAGCCGTTCAAGGCAGCTGGGCCAGACGGGATTTTCCCCGCACAACTCATACAAAAAAAAAAAAAAAAACTAATGGCGGCGATATACCAACAGGTTATCATAACCTCTAACGAGATTTTTAGCCGAGCTTCTCTTTCCAACTTGTGGTGTGTTGCTTTTGAGTTTTTCCTACAAGTTGGCGGGACCTACAGTTTTTTGCCGACTCCGAACGGCACTTGCAAAGCAAATGAATTTTTTTTGCTGAGAAGCTTCTCATGGCAGAAATACACCCGGAGAGTTTGCCAAACTACTGCCGAGGGGCGACCCCGTTTAGAAAAATTCCTTTTCTAAATAATTTTTGATGTTACTTTTGTCGGGCATCGAACCGCCACGACTTGGTGTAGAAGGCCGAACACTTAACCGCTACACCACGGCGGCCGCCAACTCATAAACACGCTGGAAATATCAGCTAAATGGCTGGTAGTTCTCTATTCAGCCTGCCTGGCTCTTAATTACATTCCGTGCTCCTGGAGAAGCGCCACGGTAGTCTTTATTCCAAATGGCTGGGAAGGCCTCATACTATGAGCCTAAAGACTACAGATCGATCAGTCAGTTTTGCACTTAAAACCTTCGAGAGGATAATTAGCGATTATCTCTCCTCTACTATTGATAGCAACCTTATTTCTAGCTATCAACATGCATACACCAAAGGTAAATCAACGGAAACTGCGCTCCACAGCCTAGTCTCTATTGTTGAAAAATCATTGCATGAAAAGGAGTACTGTCTGGGGGCCTTTCTGGACATCGAAGGGGCTTTCAACAATATAAGGCCGGAGGCTATTAACACTGCTTTAACAAACCTGGGCATAAATAGGTCTCTTATTGGACTAATTGATCAACTACTAAAGGGAATGAAAATAGTTTCTTCACTGGGAACAGTTGATCTTTCACGCTATGTCACAAGAGGAACGCCTCAGGGTGGTGTTCTCTCCCCGCTCCTATGGAACCTCACCGTAAACTCGCACTTACGAGACACAAGGTGGGGGGGCGGGAAGATAGTGGCATATGCAGACGATTTAGCTATTGCATATAGGGGCAAATTCCCACAAACCCTGTGTGACTTGATGTAAGTAGCACTGCGAGAAGTTTCTTCATGGTCCTCTCGCTGCGGACTTAGCATCAACCCGGGAAAGGTGGAGCTTGTCCTTTATACCAGGCGGTACAAGATACCACCGTTGAACCTACCAGAACTAGATGGCGTGCGCCTGAACTTAGCTGACAAAGCCAAATTCCTAGGCACAGTTCTAGATAGAAAGCTTAACTGGAAGGAGAATGTCATCCAGCGCCAGAGGAAAGCGTGCATTACACTTTACACGTGTAAAAGAGCCATTGGCAAAAAATGGGGGCTCAGCCCCAAAATTTGCAGATGGATCTACACTGCGATAATCCAGCTAATTATGCTGTATGGAGTCGTGGTATGGTGGCCTGCGCTAAGAAAGGCAACTAACCTAAATCTGTTAGGGAAAGTCCACAGATCGAGCATGATCTGTATAAGCGGGGCGTTAAGAACAACGCCCAATGAAGCTCTCCAGGCCATTCTTGGCTTTTTGCCACTCGATCTGGAAGTGTACCGGGCAGCAGCAGCATCGGATGTGCGTCTAAGGGAAACGTCCGTCTGGGGCGCAAGCACTATTGGACACTCCTGTATTCTAAGATCTTACAGCTTTCTCCCTCTGAGCACAGATCGGTGTGCGACCACAACAGTCGAAGATTGTTGTTTTAGAATAAACATTCCCAGCAGGGAAGACTGGGAGAACATAGATCGGTGTCCCGCTACTAATGGCGGCACTTTTATATACACCGACGGCTCGAAGTTAGACGGCAGAGTCGGAGGAGGGGTTTACTCAAGGGATTTGGACCTAGAACTCTCCTTTAGACTACCTGATCACTGCAGCGTCTTCCAGGCTGAAGTTTCAGCAATCATGGACGCCGTGACTTGGATAGGTGAACGCACCATCGGACAGGATATCTGTATTTTCAGTGACAGCCAAGCGGCCATCAAATCCCTTGGCTCTTACTCGTTCAACTCTGAACTGACGCTCAGCTGTCGTCGATCTCTTCAAGAGATGGCCCAACAGAACCGCGTGAACCTCACATGGGTCCCGGGACACAGGGACATTGAGGGAAACTGTAGGGCAGACGAACTTGCCAGGCAGGGCACGACCAAGCAGATTCTTCAAGATAAAGAGCGCATAGGTATGCCGTTTGCCACGTGCAAGCTAATGCTGAAGGAGCATACACTCCGCGAAGCCAACGAAAGATGGCTACAAGCCCCAGGGTGCCGGATATCCAAGCAAACCTGGTCAAAATGCGATCTTAAAAGATCTAGACACATATACGCCCTAAAAAGGAAGGAAATCTCCATATTAATAGGTGTTTTAACCGGGCACTGCCTTATTGGTAGGCACGCAGCAAGGCTAGGCGTTCCCTACCGACGATGCTGCAGGAGTTGCAAAGATGATGAGGAAGAGGAAACGGTGGAGCACCTCATCTGCAACTGCCCGGCCTTAAGCGGAGCGAGAAGGCGCTCTCTGGGAGTTCCCTTCCTGGTTAGCTTAAGCCAGGTCGCGGAGCTAGACATAAAGGACTTGATGGCCTTCATCAAGTTATCAAAATGGTTCGAGGAGGGGTAGCGGTGTCGGTTAGGAGTGTCAGTCCTGGGTTTCGGCTATATGGAGAGTCCCGACAGTACTGGGATTTTCCATATGGCCGGGCCCCGGGACTGACTTTCCTCGTGTTTGGTGGTATCACAACGGGCCTTTTATTACTGGCCTAGGTGTGCCTTTGCGGCAGCCACTTCTACCTACCTACCTACGAACTGTGTACGTGAGATGGCCGAACATACTTCGACTCCCAGGAAAGTATTGGCCGGCCTTTGTTTTAGAGGTATGCTTCCTTCGGCAAAGTATCATACTTTCGTCCCTAAGGCGGCCCATACACATCACAGATTTATGTAGATGCGCAAAACACACATTTGCACAAGTATTTGTGTGGTGTGTGCGTTGGTTGAGCTATTTGCGCAAAGAACTGTGCTAAGATCAAAGAAATTTGGATTTTTTGATGAAAAATGCTTGATCTGAAATGAATATTGCACAGTTTGTTTGAGTTGTGTATGTAGAAAAGTCTTGTTTGCACAAATTTATGTTATCGGTACTTACGCAAGGATTTGTGTAAAATATTTGGCGCTTAAAATACGATTTTCCTTGACACTTGGGTGATTTTGAAATCGATCCGCCTAATTACACACGCTTTGCAGCCTAGGACAGAGGCAGGCCAAACTTTTTATATAACCCTCACAAAGAGCATCAGCCAGGCGCATTAACCCTTTCGCGGACACGTCGGCATAATCCGACACACCGAATGGCTTAAATTGGACACGTCGTTATATGCCGACATAGAAAAAAAATCGTATATAAACACGTCGGACATAGGCGACGTCTACCGCATTAGTTTTATATGTAGTAGCTTATTGTGCGCCCATGCAGAAGAAATCAGATTTAAGTTAGTGTCCCAATTGGTTTTTTTTTTTTTTTTTTTTGTTAACTATAACTGAAATCGGAATTCAGTTATCGGTTTTAAAAGCCAAATAAATGCATGTGTCATTCTGATAACATTTACTAAACTTCGTGTGTCCGCGAAAGGGTTAATCTAAGGAGGGTGGATCTAAGAACCCCCTGGGTATTTTACGGGGCATTGCGGCATTATCACCTGAGTAAGCTGAATCTATCAGATACAAAAATTTGTCGGTTTTGCAAACTGGAAGATGAAACGCCGGTTCATATACTCTGCGAATGCATTGCGTTAGCAAGAAAGAGAGTCTCCAACCTAGGTGGGGTCACTCTCAATCCGTTCGTAATATGGAATAAAAAACCTGAGGAGATGCTCAAGTTTATAAAGAGCCTCCGCATACAGCAATGAGTTGAAAGGTCACACAATAGATCGTATAAATGGTCGCGCTGTAATAAGGCCTTATAATAATAATAATAATAATAATAATAATTACACACAGTAATCCTGTAGGGCGCTTGGGACCAAAATATTAGATTTTGGTTTATGCTGTATATTTTGAAAGCTTGAAGTCCCTTCCAAAAAAAGTAAATTGGTATAGTTAAGTTAGGAATGACTCTCGATGACACATATCCAAAAATATCATTGATTGCCAAGTAGTGCCAAAAAAATGGCGTCAAAACCGGAGAAACCGAAAAATTTTGCAAAGAATTCAACTTCTCGCGTTAAAAACAGTATGTTGTGCCAAATTTCATGAGTCTGAAGTAATATCTAAGTGTAAAAGTTTTGACCAGTCGAATATTCCAAATGCCTTCCTTAAAGGTGGGCGTTGCCACGCCCACATCTAAACATTTATCAAAAATCATAATAGATTGATTGAGGTGTTCATCCTACCAGCCTATATCATTTTAGCCATTTTCGTTACCGAATTATGCCAATTTATTAGATTTTCGCAATGTTCCATATCGAAAGTGGGCGTGGTCGGAAAGCGATTTCGTCCAATTACATCAGGTATGCTCCCTATTATGCTAGTAAACCTTGTACCAATTTCATCGTTCTACCGTAATCAGTTTAAAAGTTATGACCCGTGACATTTTCAAATATGCCTCCCTCGAAAGTGGGCGTGATTGGAGAGCGATTTTTTCCAGTTTCATGAGGTATACTCCCAACGATACGAGTATCATCATTCATCATTTATTGGCGCTTAACCGCCTAAGCGATTTTGGCCGTTGCATATCAAAGCACGCCAGTCATTCCTGTTTAGCGATAACTGGCGCCAATTGGAAACCCCAAGGGAGTTCAAGTCATCCTCCACCTGTTGTTTCCATCTCAGTCGAGGCCTCCTCCTTCCTCTGCTGCCGAATTCAGGCGACGATAGGAAAACCCTCTGTGCTGGAGCTTCTTTGTCCATTTGCATAACATGGCCCAGCCAGCGGAGTCGTTGGGCTTTAATTCGCTGGACTATGGTCAGATCTGCGTATAGCTCATACAGGTCATCGTTAAATTTCCTTCGATACTCGCCGTTGGCATCACGGGAAGGACCATAAATCTTCCGGAGAACTTTTCTCTCAAATCCTCCAAGGGCCATCTCATCTTCTCTTGACATTGTCCATGAATCTGAGCCATACATCAGGACAGGTATGATGAGAGACTTATAGAGCGTGATCTTTGTTCTTCGAGAGAGGACTTTACTTCTCAATTGCCTACTCAGTCCAAAGTAGCACTTGTTGGCAAGAGGGATTCTCCGCTGAATTTCTAGACTGATATTATTTTAGGTGTTGATACTGGTTCCCAAATAGACGAAGTCCCTCACAGTTTCAAATTTCTAACTATCAACAGTGACATGGCTGCCAAGGCGCAGGTGCGCTGATTCTTTCTTTGATGACAGCAAATACTCGTCTTGTCCTCGTTCGCGGCAAGACCCACTTTTTTCGCTTCCTTATCCAGTCCAGAGAAGGCAGCGCTTACGGCGCGGTTGTTAAGGCCAATGATATCAATATCATCGGCATACGCCAGCAATTGCACGCTCTTGTAAAAGATTGTACCATTGCGGTTTAGCTCGGCTGCTCGAATTATCTTCTCCAGCATCAGATTGAAGAAATCGCACGAAAGGGAGTCGCCCTGTCTGAAGCCTCGTTTGGTTTCAAATGGCTCAGAGAGGTCCTTCCCGATTCTGACGGAGCTGTTGGTATTGCTCAACGTCATTTGGCAAAGCCGTATAAGCTTTGCAGGGAAGTCAAATTCAGACATGGCGGCATACAGGCAACTCCTTTTTGCGCTGTCAAAAGCAGCTTTGAAGTCGACAAAGAGATGGTGTGTGTCGATTCTTTTATCATGGGTCTTCTCCAGGATTTGGCGTATCGTGAAAATCTTCGCATGGTAGACTTACCAGGTCTAAAGCCACACTGATAAGGTCCAATCAGTTTGTCTACGATGGGCTTCAGCCTTTCACACAACACGCTCGAAAGAACCTTATATGCGATATTAAGAAGACTGATTCCGCGGTAGTTGGTGCGGTTTGCGGGATCGCCTTTCTTGTGGATTGGGCAAAGCACACTTAAATTCCAATCCGGAGGCATGCATTCGTCTGACCATATTCTGCATAAGAGCTGATGCATGCTTTTTACCAGCTCTTCGCCTCCGTGTTTGAACAGCTCGGCGGGTAGTCCGTCTTTTCCAGGCGCTTTTTTGTTTTTGAGCCGGGATATAGCTATTCTCACTTCATCATAGTCAGGTGGTGGGACGACTTTTCCATCGTCAGGGATTGGGGTATCGGGTTCGACGTCTCCCTCGCAATTAAGCAGTGAGGAGAAGTGCTCCCTCCATAATTTAAGTACACTTCGTACGTCGATTACCAGGTCGCCATTATTGTCCTTACAGGAGCTTACCCCGGTCTTAAAACCTTCCGTCATCCGCCGGATCTTTTCATAGAATTTTCGGGCATCATTCCTGTCAGCCAGCATCTCAAGCTCCTCACACTCACGCCTTTCGGCCTCACTTTTCTTTTTTCTGAAAAGGCGTCTTTCTTCCTTCTTTGCCTCACGATATTGTTGCCATACACTGCGGGTTGCGCCCGTTCGCAACGTCTCCTTGTAGGCAGCGTCCTTTTTTTCGAGGCAGTTTTGCATTCCTCATCGTACCAGTTGTTCTTGCGGGCTCGCTGGAACCCTATAGTGGCCTCAGCGGCGGTACGCAATGAGTGAGAGATATGCGGGGCCCCGCCCACTTTACAAAATTTGTAAAAAAATCATTATATTATAACCAGGGACCTCCGATAATGATTATTTTTGTATTTTTAAGGTAAAAACTCAAAGGCTTTCTCCTATCGTATAACAGTTTCAAGTACATGAATGGGCATGTCTCTTCATGCTCAACCGAAAGCTACAATGATTGAAAAAAGTTCGAGTGAATCCTATATAAATTACAACTTAATCATTACTTTTGAGTTTTATTTTTTTAATTAAGCGTAATGATCACTTTTTGAGTTTTATTTTTTTGATCAAACGTAAAACTTATTCTTGAGTTTTATTTTTTTTGAGAGAAAATAAAACTTACTCTTGAGTTTTATATTTTTGCTCGACAGTAAACGTTATTCTTTGAGTGATATTTTATCGTTCAGGGATAAAAATTAAGTTCCGAGTTTTAAGTTTTTTCGCGGATCGAAAAACTCAAAAGGCCGCTTCGCCTTTATGACAACTATTCCTTTAAGAATCTGTATCTATTTTTTTATACCCAGTGTACTAGTACTAGTACAAGGGTATATTAACTTTGTTCACATAACGGCTGTTTGTAACGGCACAAAATAATCGAGATAGATATAGAGTTCCATATATGAAAGTTCTTAGGATTAAAAGAGGAGTTGATTTAGGCATGTCCGTCCGTCTGTCCGTCCGTGTACACGATAACTTGAGTAAACCACGCCCCCTTTTTCGATATCGAAAATTTCGAAAATCACACAAATTGACTTATCTCGGCAGCTGAAATGGCTAAAATGATATAATTTTATAGGTGAATCCCACTGGTCATTCTCTTATGATTTTTCAATAAATTTTTTATAGTGGGCGTGGCCCCGCCCACTTTTAAGAGAGGCGTTTTTGAAAATTTGACTGGTCGTAACTTTTAAACAGATTACGATAGAACGATGGAATTTGGCACAAAGCATACTAGTATCGTTGGGAGTATACCTGATGAAAGTGGATAAAATCCCCGTCCAACCACGGCTACTCTCGATATCGAAAATTTAGAAAATCACCTAAAAGACAGGTCGTAAGTTTTAAACTGATTACGGTAGAATCGTGAAATTCGGCACAAGGTATACTAGAGTTATAGGAAGTATACCCGTTAAAATTAAACGAAATCGCTTCCCAATCACGTCCACTTTCAATATGGAAAATTTCGAAAATCACATAAATTGACATAATTCGGTAAGGTAAATAACTAAAATAGTATAATTATAGTATAATTTGGTAGTTAAATTTGTAAGGAATTGTCTACTATTAACGAGTCTTAAAAGATGAGTTAATTTTGTTAAGTGAGCGGCCTTTAATTTTTTCGACGGCCATGTATTTTATTGAAAGTGGGTAGTATGGCTCCGAACGATTAAACAAAAATACGTATACAATTTTTCAAAATTCGAATTATTTTGAAAGTTATATCTATCAACAATTTTCGAAATTCCTCACTTTTTGATGATTTTCTCAAGATTGGTCAAACCGATTTTGCTAATTTTTTAAATATATATAAAAGATGATATCTTCTACAAAAGGACATTTCCAATTTTTGCAAAAAAAATTTTTTTGCAAATATTATTCGCAATTTTTAACTTCTCCATCGTGGCGAGATGGCGCTTTTGTATGATGTTGTTGGGCATTGCATTAGTAACTATTAGCAAAAAATTTTTTTGGCACTTTAACGGAGCGGAAGTTATTTACATCAAAAAGTAAGGAATTTCGAAAAGTGGTGATAGCTATAACTTTGAAAATAATTTGAATTTCGAAAAACTGGTCCAAACGTATTTTTTTCAATTTAAAACTTTATCACAAATTGGGCGTAAGTATATTAGAAGTAAGAAATGCATTCAACTATAAGTAATATTTTGAGGGCACACGAACAATGTACATATATGATAAACCGTAGCATAAATAAATATTAATTTTATAAACTAACTAATAAATTTATTGAGTTCGTTTTTCCACAATTACAATATATATAGAAAATATATAACTTATAGGTACTACTATTGTTTCCATACACTGGGTATTTAATGTTCGGCTTACCCGAACTTAGACTTCCTTACTTGTTTGTACATAGATATTTGCATTTTTTAGAATTTTTGAAAGAAAAAACGGGAAAGTGAAATAACTGCTAATTTTTGAGGCTAGAATGCTAGAAAACGGCTAGTCTGAGAAAATTTTTGTCTATGCAGCTTTGGTAGGGAATTCGATTTTCTATAAAAATGTATTCAGGTAAATGGTGTTTTATAGCAATGGTTCGCCGTTTTTATACTAAATATGAGGTAAAGTCTGTAAAATCGAAACTAGCAATGATAGACCTCTAGAATTTAAAATTAAGATCTGTAATTTTTACAGTAATTTTTTTTTCGCCTTTCTGAAAAATAAAATCAATATAATTTTTGAAAAAACGAAATTTTTTTTATTAGGCCCAGTCTAATGTACATATATGTACATAAATTGGCTTGTACGTGGTAGTTATTTACATGTCGACCCCATGGCATTGACCAACTATGTACTTATTTTATTTATTTTCAAAAACAGAATTTTTTCTAAGTTTTCAGCAGACAAATTACACCGCAAGTCACTTAGGATAAATTTTAACGCTGAAAAAGAGCGCTCAACACTAACTTGGGTAGCTGGTGTACTGTGCACTACTTGTGCTAGTGCCCACAGATATGTATGAGTGAATTGTTTCCTCTTCCAATATTCCATTATAGGAACTTCCAAGTCGACCTGCTTTGGAGCATAGTTCTCAATTTCAGAAATTGCCGCTAGTAGCTCAACATCCTGAGGCTGCTCGTCCGACCTTTCATCAGATGGAGATACATCTATCGAGCTCAAAAGATTACGAAGCATTGAAGTTGAACTTTGTGATTGAGCATCCGGAAAAGATACGTCAGCTATCTCATTGCCTGATGATGGAAAAAGGTCCTCTTCGATTTCAAACTTGTCAGCACTGTCATTTTTTTTTTTCTGCCGCCTGAGCAAAAAATACAAAGTAATTGTTAGTACTCATTTAAGCTAAACTTTTAGAAACCTACCATTGACCTTAATTTTATGATCTGTTCCATAAGCAGCTTCAAATGACTCTTCGCACACATCATTTTTATTGGGTCTTTTATTATTAGACGGCGTACTCGGGGATCAAGGTACACACATGCCAGAACCGATGGACTATTTATTAGCCGCTCCTCTCGCTTTTCTAGGCATTTAAATAACAAAGTGCTATTTTCGTCTTCACTAGCTTGCACTTTTAGCTTCAGATTCATCCAAACAATATAAAAATCACCCAAGAAAAGTTGGCTTGATTGAAGATGAAGAGTGGCTTCATAGGTGGGATGTAATGTTCCTACCAAATCAGCTATATATCTCCAATGACCTGCAGATAAATTAAGTTTTGGTGTAACGTGTTCGTCGCAGAACTCCCTATACGACAAAAGGCTTTTCAACATTTTATAGGTTGAATTCCACCTGGTGGTTACATCTATTATTGGTAGGTTAAGACCTTGGGTAGTCAACGAATATCTAAAAGAACGTGTTGAAGAAAAATTAGTTCGAAGATTTAAATAATAAGTACCGCTTTCTTAAGTAATTTTTAAAAGTCATTATGAAATATACGGCAGCCATTTACGAAGACGTCAATGATACATATTTACATATGTATTTACTATTAAGGATTTTTTTTTTTTTCAATATACAAAAATGCTGTAATTACTTACCTGTGTGTAGGAGCTCTTAGAGTTTTTACGAGAGTTCTTGCGCCAACAATTATTGTAGTACATCCAAGCTCAGCAAAGAAATCTTTTACAGCCAGCTGAAGGGTATGAGCCGCGCACTTCACAGACGTAATCGTCATAATATTTATATTGTTCGTAAGAATTTCATCGTCCATGTCTTCGGTACCATCATCGTCTTCGTCCTGTGAATTAAGCAACTCTACTGCTTTAATCATGTTGGTTCCATTATCTGTTGTCACTGAATAAATTTGGCCAATCCTGATACCAAATTGTTTCAATATTTCCTCAATTTGTTCTTTGATGTTCTCACCAGTATGTCACTTCCCAAGCTCTACTAATCCTAGGGTATATATTTTTAGCTCGAGGCCCACGCAAAACTGGATATTGACTCCCAAAATACCTCGAGCATGACGAGTAGCAATCTTAATTGACAGTATTTTGTTAGCAACTTCTGCTTTAATTTTTTGCTTGGCCGACTCGTATTTTATGCAAACCAGATCTTGAATATTTCTGGAAGTCACTGCAGGTATCTCTAAGCCAGAAAATACCTGCTCTGTAAATATTTTGAAAGGATGGGAATCAAAAAATTGTAATGGCAGGCTTTCATTTGCTACCATTTCTACGCAAGCATTTTGAACTTCAGTGACGCTCATTTCCACAGTCAATTTAACCCTTTTTGGCACGACGTTATCAGCATCAGGACGCTCAGCAGCACTTTCGTATTGCTCGCGATGTTTTTGACTTAAGTGTCTTTTTAAATTGCTTATATAATTTCCTTTAAATGATTTTCTGCAGATAAGACATGTTGACTCGTCTTTAACAAAGTCAAATTCATAATATTCGCGAAATGCAAATTCCCGCTTGCGACCCATTATCTGAATTTTGATAAAAATTTAAATTATAACAGGCATGCAGGGTTAATCACCCCAAAAAGTATGACACTAATACTCAAAGTTTTAAATTTCTTAACAAGAATTTTCATATTTTTTTCAAGAATTCAACTTTTTTTTTTGTTGTTTCACATAAAACAATGCGCTAAAGCAGTTTTATGAAGGAAAATGTGAATGTTCATTTAAATTAAGATTAACTGAATAGCAAAAATGCATGCTCAAAAATTATATGAAAATTCGTAGCTATCCAATTTTCCCAAAATTCAAAGAAGTGTTAAACCTTTTTAATGTGGAAATGAAGAATAAAAAAGTTTTTTTTTAAGGGGCGTATGGTTAATTCGGCCTAAAATAAGTTATTTTTCAAAAATTTTTTAGAACGAACGGTGAGGACTAATTTGTTTTGGTAACTGGGGTATGATAGAATGTCATTTGGGGTATATCCAAAAAAATTTATTAAAATCGGTATGTAATTGGGTGACTGACAGCCAATCTACAGTGACACCTAAAAAAAGGTAGTCCCCTCTTGATCCGCTACTGCCTTGAAAGTCTCAGGATAAAATTAGACGAAGATAGCTGACTCGTTTCTGACAGAAAAACTTGGCAACCGAATTTTCATAGTTAGTACATGATATCGGGCGTGCACTGTCGTAGCTTAGAAAGCCAGTAATTCGCAGGTTGTGTTTTGACATAAGCCTAGGATACTACGTTTGCCATAGTCTACAATGTTTGCACCAGTAATCATCGATTGAATAACAAGTGGGCATAGGATTACCCATTATTATTCCCTTAACTTCTGTGTAAAATAAATACAGTACGTGTTCGAAAACTCTTTTTGGGCATCGATATTCTATGAAATGTGATTTTAAATGTGTACTAACTTGTAGGAAATGTTCTTAAAATTTTATGAAAATGGTTTTTGGGGAGGTATTCATTGAACATTTTTTTAAATAAGGAAACAAGCATATCGCTCGTTCCAAAGTAAAGAGATGTATTTCAAAATTTTAATTTTTTGGGAAAATGAGTTCAAACTTTTATTTATTCATAGAGCTCCATTACAAAAATTTAATTCAAAGGCATCCATGGACGCCATTTTCGTACTTTTGGTCATTTTGCATTTTAGAGAACAGTCTCATCAGTCAGTTATTTATGTTTATCATAAAACCCCGAAAAACGAAAATTTTGATTTACATCTCTTTACTTTGGAACGGGCGATATGTACCTACTTTTTTCAGAAACCAAGTAGTTTTTTGGTTCAGTGCATGATAGGAACATTTTTTAATTTAAATTAAAAGCAGACAAACTATAGGTTCAAAACTTCTTTTGACACTGTTAATAGCCAAAACTTAGATAAGACTCACCTCGACCAAAAGCAATTTTTTAACACAAAGAATTCAGTCACGATTAATTTCGAATAAAATGGCAATTAATACTCGTATATTCTATGCACTTCACTCTCTTGAAATTGTCTTCACTTAATGAAATCCTCTATTCAATAAAAATATTGTAAACACAATACCGTAAGTTCTTTGATTGTCGTCCGTATATTAGGGAAGTATTTCTTGCATTGGCTAATAATATAATAGTGATTAATCCTACTTTTTCGGGATTTTTAGTTTCGGTAGGATTTATTAATTACTTCAACAAACTGAGGTATCAAAACTCACGTTCGTAAAAGTAGCACCACATTCGCCCGAAGTATTTGTTCTATGCATGGATATTGTGAGAACAAATTAAGAAACAATAAAAGTTATTCGCAGGCTTGTCCCGAAATTTAGGTCCCGTCTCCAGTTTTAAAGAAAAATCTCAAGTTGGTTTTATATATTCTTTTCCTTATTATTTTTTGCAGTCAAAAATATTCACATGTAGCTCTGCTTATCTTAAGAAGTTAAAGTACCTACTTTTAATGAAATGTTCAGTCAAAAAAGTTAACTATTGCAGTACAATAGCAAACACTTGAAAACGGTTTTATCTGATAAATATTTTTAATTATTTGACTAGAGACTGAAACTTTGTTTTAGTAATCCCGGGGTTCAAGTTCGCTTGTCCTGGAGTTTTCGGCACTTCAAAAGAGCCGATTTCGCACATTTCGGGACTAGCATCCCTAGTACCTACATACAGGTTTGCATGTGGGGGATGGTTGGGTATGTTAATCATAGGTGGCCGGCCTGTACTATTTTAAAAGTACAATGAATATAAGTTTTATTGTGAATAAGTATATATTGGATGTGTTGTACAGTACTCTGGGTCAGGAAAACGTGTTCGATGAACCCTGCTTTGCACTAAACATATTGAGATGTGTTTTCTAAAGTTAACACTAACTTGCACTGAACAACACTAGCTTCTTAGCTGGTATAAGTCAGTGCAAAATATGCCGTTTGTGTTTGTTGAATATCTTCTGAATTTAAATAATTTTCTAGTCTAGGTCATATCAGAAGGTGGAATTTTGAAAAACAACAATTTCGCAAATATTATAAGTAGGGCCCGGATTTCTATGCATTTGCATATTTTTTTTGGTAACTTATAGGAACTTAAAGAGTTAACGATTTTGCGAATCAAGAAATTACTGTAAAAATGGCATTGATTTGTTAGTGCATATTTTTGCATATTTTTTCATAAAGGTATATTTTGTCGCATGTAAAAAGTGTTTTTGCATATTCTTTATGTTTATAGTGCATATTTTTGATTTTTTAGGTCATATTATATGCGCATATTTTCCAGTTTTTAGTGCATGAAAATCCGGGCCCTAATTATAAGTATGTAGGTATATTAGACACATTTTTCTAGGAAACGCAACCTCCCATCTATGATGTTGATGCAAATGCAAACAAAAGTTTTTAGCTTAAACAATAACTTTTTCCGTTTGCACTAACAACTCATTGATTCTGTAACTCTTCCTTAACAATAGCAAGCAGCTATTATTACAGGGTGCATCTTAGTTAAAATATTCAAAAAAAAGGCGTCGATCTTAAGTTCGAGTCTAGTACTGTCCTCAAATTTTTTTTAATTCAATTTTTTTTTTTTAATATAATCTGAACGTACATGCCAATTTATGTACATATATATACGTATGTGGCTTAAACTATGTTTAAATAATTGAGTACATATGTTGACGACATTATACCAACCAATAATTATGACCAAATACTTGCCAAAAAGGCGCAGCGGCCTTTTGAGTTTTTTGAACAGCGAAAAAACTTAAAACTCAGAACTTAATTTTTAAGAATAACGTTTACTGTCGAGCAAAAATATAAAACTCAATGGTAAGTTTTATTTTCTCTCAAAAAAAAATAAAACTCAAGAATAAGTTTTACGTTTGATCAAAAAAATAATACTCAAAAAGTGATCATTACGCTAAATCAAAAAAACAAAACTTGAGTGTAACGATTATTGTTGATTTTTATTGAAAAAAATCAGAAAATAATGATCAAATGTCGAGTTCTATAATTAAACTTATAACAGTTACGGTCCCTGATTATAACCAGGGGGATTCACCTATAAAATTATATCGTTTTAGCCATTTCTGTTACCGAATTATGTCAATTTAGGTGATTTTAGAAATTTTCGATATCGAAAGTGGGCGTGGTTGGAGGGCGATTTTATCCAATTTCATCAGGTATACTCCCAACGATACTAGTATGGTTTGTGCCAAATTCCATCATTCTATCGTAATCAGTTTAAAAGTTACGCACAGTAGAATTTTAAAAAATTCCCCCCTTAAAAGTGGGCGGTGCCACGCCCACTATAAAATTTTTTTGGAAAAATCATAAAAGAATGACCAGGGGGGTTCATCTATAAAATTATATCATTTTAGCCATTTCAGCTGCCGAGATATGCCAATTTGTGTGATCTTCGAAATTTTCGATATCGAAAGTGGGCGTGTTTGGAGGGCGATTTTATCCAATTTAATCAGGTATACTCCCAACGATACTAGTATGCTTTGTGCCAAATTCCATCTTTCTATCGTAATCAGTTTAAAAGTTACGCCCAGTCGAACTTAAAAGTGGGCGGTGCCACGCCCACTATAAAAAATTTCTGGAAAAATCATAAAAGAATGACCAGGGGGGTTCATCTATAAAATTATATCATTTTAGCCATTTCAGCTGCCGAGATATGCCAATTTGTGTGATTTTCGAAATTTTCGATATCGAAAGTGGGCGTGGTTGGAGGGCGATTTTATCCAGTTTCATCAGGTATACTCCCAACGATACTAGTATGCTATGTGCCAAATTCCATCATTCTATCGTAATCAGTTCAAAAGTTACGCCCAGTCGAATTTTCAAAAATGCCCCCCTTAAAAGTGGGCGGTGCGACGCCCACTATAAATTTTTTTTGGAAATATCATAAAGGAAGGACCAGCGGGTTCATCTATAAAATTATATCAGTTTAGCCATTTCAGATGCCGAGATATGCCAATTTGTGTGATTTTCGAAATTTTCGATATCGAAAAAGGGGGCGTGGTTATCATCCGATTTCGCCCATTTTCAATAGCAACCTACCTTGGCCAGAAAGCAACCTGTATACAAAATTTCATGCAAATATCTAAATTTTTACTCAAGTTATCGTGTACACGGACGGACAGACGGACAGACGGACGGACATGCCTAAATCAACTCCTCTTTTAATCCTAAGAACTTTCATATATGGAACTCTATATCTATCTCGATTATTTTGTGCCGTTGCAAACAGCCGTTATGTGAACAAAGTTAATATACCCTTGTACTAGTACTAGTACGCTGGGTATAAAAAGAAAAGCACTTACTGAGGACACAAATTTGTCAGGTGTTTATACGAGCGCACCTACATAAATCGACAGCAAAGAAATCGGCTTGAACTGACAGTTCCGGTTGGTTTATACATGTGTTTTGAGTAGCGACGGCAGTGAATGGAATCGTTGTATGCTCTGTGGGAATTATTATTAACAAAAAAACAAATATACTATATCTATTTCACATTGTTTTGTTTTTATACTTTATTTAGTATAAGTTTAAGACATATTTGATAGATTTATCAATATGATCTATAAAAATCTGCTTGAAAAAATGAAATGAAACGTCATTGTTTTTTTGCCGTCAGTCCCCTGGCTCAAGTTGAAATGTGAAATTCCCTCAAAATATTGCCGGACGTTGTTAAACACTGAACCAAAAAAGTACATATTTTCTATGAAAAAGTACATACATATTAAGCAGTTTTTCATTGAAAGCTTTCCAAAGACCGTTTTCATAGAATTAAAAAAAAAAAAATCACAACGTTACCTTAGTGGTCAGTATATTAATAAGATAAAAAGTGCATACCGAACTGCATGTATTTATATTGTAGTAAAAAAATATGTTTTCAAAATACCTAAGCTAAAAAATTGTATCATTTTCGTATTTTCACCCATGTATATAAAAAGGTTTAGGCAAGTTTTTTTTTATACCCAGTGTACTAGTACCAGTACAAGGGTATATTAATTTTGTTCACATAACGGTAGTACGTAGCGGCACAAAATAATCGAGATAGTTATAGAGTTCAATATATGAAAGTTCTTTGGTTGAAAAGAGGAGTCCATTAAGACATGTCCGTCCGTCTGTCTGTCCGTCCGTCCGCCCGTCTGTGTACACGATAACTTGACTAAAAATTGAGATATTTGCATGAAATTTTGTGTACAGGTTACCTTTTGGCCAAGGTAGGTTGCTATTGAAAATGGGCGAAATCGGATGATAACCACGCCCGCTTTTTCGATATCGAAAATTTCGAAAATCACACAAATTGACATATCTCGGTAGCTGAAATGGCTAAAATGATATAATTTTATAGGTGAATCCAGCTTTGCTGAAGTGTCTAAGGATAGGATCCTCATAGGCGTCATTGACCGAGGTAATGAAAACTGGGCCATCCCTAGGGACCAGTGGCGGTTCGTCCGGAACGCTATCGGTAATGCCCTTCTCGACATTATGGATGAGTCTCCGGGTGCCACTCCGATGGGTTCTGATGCGGGATGGCACCAGGGCCGAATCAAGGTATTCGCTTGCGAGGATGCAAAAACTGTTGCACTGTACAAGGCAGCAGCTGCAAGACTAGGTGAGATCTACCAAGGGGCAAGAATCGAGGTTGTCGACTGGAAAGACATCCCGGCTCGGCCAAGGGCAAGAGCGTGGATTCCTGCTATCCCTGCTGAACCTGAGAGAATTCTCAGGATGCTGAGGATCATGAACCCGTCTCTCCCGACGCAGGACTGGGGTGTAAATCTGGTCGAGGACGCGGTAGGGCCTGATAGGCAAGTGGTCTTCACCTTGAATAAGGAGGCACTCGAGCCCCTTAAACGGTGCAATGGACGAGTGCACTACGGCATGGGTCAGATCGTGATCCACGTATACCGCGGCGATGCACAGCGCGCTGCTATTTCGGCTGCACCGGAGGACTCGGACATCGCAGTGCCGGAAGGGGAGTCGGAGATGTCCGACTCGGAAAGTATGGTATCTGCCACGTTAAATGGCGAAGGAGCAGTGAACATCTCGGAGATGGGAGACAGCCTGCTGGACGGGGAGGACCTCAACGTCACAGTGATAGCAGCTATTCCTGAGCGCACCACATTTGACACTGCCACAGTTAGTAGGATCTCTGCCACGCCAAACCGTGGTCTGAAGAAATCGTCGTTGAAAGATAAGCCTCCAGACGAGGTGGAACTCGACGATACGGCGGTGGCAGGGAAGTCTGAGCACTCTCATGTTGGTGGTGATTCAGATAAACCTGCACAAATCTAAAGCAGCCTCGGCTGCTTTAATCAGTCGTCTCTCTAAAGGCGACGTAGATGTGGTCCTCATCCAAGAACCCAGGGTTAGAGCCTGTATTTTAGTTAAGTCTGAGCTGAATGCATTTCTCTTGCCCAACTATACCAATGGTGACGTTACAGCTGCCAGTTTAACAGTCGACAGTACCAGTCTGACGATGGCGTCGGTCTATATGCCCTACGACGCCGAAGAACCTCCGCCACAGAGGGAGGTAAAAGACCTGGTGGCAAATTTTTCCATGGGTCATCTTATTATCGGAACTGACGCCAATGCTCATCACGTCCAGTGGGGAAGCTCCGAAATCAATGCTAGAGGAGAGTCGTTGTTTGACTATTTGTTAACAACTAACCTGGTAGTTTGCAACGTGGGTAACGAACCTACGTTTATTACTAAAACCCCTAGGGAGGTAATAGATCTCACTATTTGCAGCGAAGGCGCTTATGAGTGGGTCAGAAAATGGCGCGTTCTCGATGAGCACTCATTCTCCGACCACCGGTACGTAGAAATAGTTCTAGACTTTTCTGTTGAGCAGCCGGTTATGAAACGCAACCCACACAGAGCCAAAAATGCCTAATAAAATTAATAAGATTGTCTTCATGAGCGGGTTTTGGGCTGAGGGGTAGTCGAAACGACGGAAACGAAAAAAAAACTATACGCAAATCTATTTGGTTTAATGAGCAAATTCTTATTGATATTATTAAGTGCAATTTCTTCTTATTTCTTTTCGATTTCTTTTTATATGTGTTATTAATAAGAAAATCTTTTCAAGATTTCCTTAAAAATATGAAAAAAAGATGAAAAAGGAAAAACTTCTTATTTTAATAAGATGATCTTAGGGTTCCTAACAAGAAGATTTGACTTAGTAATGTTTTCAAAGGGAAATCTTGCAGAAAACGACATGATTTCTTAGGGTTCTTTTTAAGAAGATGATCTTAGGGTTCCTAACAAGAAGATATGACTTATTAACTGATTTCCGCATAATTGTATGTGTTAATAAGATTATCTTAGGGTTCCTAACAAGAAGATTTGACTTATTAATGTTTTCAAAGGGAAATCTTGCAGAAAACGAAATGATTTCTTAGGGTTCTTTTTAATAAGATGATCTTAGGGTTCCTAACAAGAAGATATGACTTATTAACTGATTTCCGCATAATTTTATGTGTTAATAAGATGATCTTAGGGTTCCTAACAAGAAGATTTGACTTATTAATGTTTTCAAAGGGAAATCTTGCAGAAAACGACATGATTTCTTAGGGTTCTTTTTAAGAAGATGATCTTAGGGTTCCTAACAAGAAGATATGACTTATTAACTGATTTCCGCATAATTGTATGTGTTAATAAGATTATCTTAGGGTTCCTAACAAGAAGATTTGACTTATTAATGTTTTCAAAGGGAAATCTTGCAGAAAACGAAATGATTTCTTAGGGTTCTTTTTAATAAGATGATCTTAGGGTTCCTAACAAGAAGATATGACTTATTAACTGATTTCCGCATAATTTTATGTGTTAATAAGATGATCTTAGGGTTCCTAACAAGAAGATTTGACTTATTAATGTTTTCAAAGGGAAATCTTGCAGAAAACGAAATGATTTCTTAGGGTTCTTTTTAAGAAGATGATCTTAGGGTTCCTAACAAGAAGATATGACTTATTAACTGATTTCCGCATAATTGTATGTGTTAATAAGACGATCTTAGGGTTCCTAACAAGAAGATTTGACTTATTAATGTTTTCAAAGGGAAAACATATTTCCGCATAATTGGATGTGTTAATAAGACGATCTTAGGGTTCCTAACAAGAAGATTTGACTTATTAATATTTTCAAAGGGAAATCTTGCATCATCATCAGCAGACATCATGTAGAACAATTATACGCTGAGAAGCAGAAGTACCCGATGGCTCGATGGTAAGCACCTGTGTTCAGCATTCAATATGTGGTTAGTTCGATTCGCGGTGGAGGCAATATGGCAAGTGTGGAAGGCAATGTAAGGAAGAGTGCGGTGAGATGGCTTGAAGGAAATATAAAAAGGCAACATAAGAAGGTAAAGGCAATACAAGAGAAATCTAAAACTGAATCGTAACTGATAATCTGAAGTTCTCGAAGACAATATAAGAACTCTGAAATATAATTTTTATTTTCTTCTCAATAATATGTGATTTCATTTTGAAAACATTAATAAGTCGAATCTTCTTGTTAGGAACCATAAGAAATCAGTTCGTTTTCTGCAAGATTTCCCTTTGAAAACATTAATAAGTCAAATCTTATTAACACATACAATTATGCGGAAATCTGTTAATAAGTCAAATCTTCTTGTTAGGAACCCTAAGATCGTCTTATTAACACATACAATTATGCGGAAATATGTTTTCCCTTTGAAAACATTAATAAGTCAAATCTTCTTGTTAGGAACCCTAAGATCGTCTTATTAACACATACAATAACGCGGAAATATGTTTTCCCTTTGAAAACATTAATAAGTCGAATCTTCTTGTTAGGAACCCTAAGAAATCAGTACGTTTTTTGCAAGATTTCTCTTTGTAAAGATTAATAAGATTTTCTCTTCAAAAATAAAAAGAACTTCTTCTTGAAGAAAATCTATAGAGATATCATATGACTTTTGTTCTATTTTATTAGGCAGTGTTGGCTCTGTGCACGTAACACTAACTGTCAGCTACACAATGAAATACTATCTAGGGACTTACCAGCACTGCCCCCACAAGTCCCCTCATCAGTAGGGGAGTTGGAGGATCTGGTAAAGACCATTACAACGGCGCTCTCGATTGCCTTAGAGCAGGCTTGCCCAGTGCCAAAACCACGCGGTAAACATAGGCCGCATTGGTGGTCCTATGACCTGGACTCGCTCCGAAAATCATGTAGGACACAATTTAATAAGGCCAAGAGCCTTGGCACGGAGACTCAATGGCTCGAATATAAAGTTAAACTCAGGGCCTACAAAAAAGCTCTGAGGCAGGCGAAGAGAGTATCGTGGAGAAATTTCTGCACTGGGGTCGAAAATGTCGACGATACAGCGAGACTTAGACGAGTGCTCTCAAAAACTGAAACAGCCACAAGCTATTTGCGCAAACCTGACGGATCCTGGACCATTACGGAGAGGGAAACCCTAGAGCTGCTCTTGAATACGCACTTCCCAGGGAACTTGCATGAGGAACCCGTAGCACCTACAACAAACCTGGCTGTATACATACCCATCACGGAGGAAAAGGTTAGGTGGGCGGTTAAAAGCTTCGAACCGTTCAAGGCTGCCGGGCCAGACGGGATTATTCCCGCACAACTCATAAACACGCTGGAGACATCAGCCAAATGGCTGGTATTTCTCTATACAGCCTGCCTGGCTCTTAGCTACATTCCGTGCTCCTGGAGAAGTGCCACGGTAGTGTTTATTCCTAAGGCGGGGAAGGCGTCTCATTACGAGCCGAAGGACTACAGGCCGATCAGTCTCTCATCCTTTGTGCTCAAAACCTTCGAGAGGATAATAAATGACTACCTCTCCTCTACTATTGATAGCAACCTGATCTGTAGCTATCAGCATGCATACACCAAAGGGAAATCTACAGAAACTGCGCTTCACAGCCTAGTTTCTGTTATTGAAAAATCGCTGTATGAGAAGGAGTACTGTCTTGCGGCCTTTTTAGATATTGAAGGAGCCTTCAACAACATAAGCCCTGATGCTATAAACACCGCTTTAACAAGTCTGGGCATAAGCAGGTCTCTTATTGGACTTATTGATCAACTGCTAAGGGATAGACGAATAGTTTCATCACTGGGCTCGGTTGACTTATCACGCTATGTCACAAGGGGAACGCCTCAGGGTGGTGTTCTCTCCCCGCTTCTATGGAACCTCACTGTCAACTCGATGCTGCGAGACACAAGCTGGGGGGGCGGGAAGGTAGTGGCATATGCAGACGACTTAGCTATTGCATATAGGGGCAAATTCCCACAAACCCTGTGCGACTTGATGCAAGTAGCACTGCGAGAGGTTTCCTCATGGTGCTCGCGCTGCGGACTGAGCATCAACCCGGGAAAAGTAGAACTGGTCCTTTTCACCAACCGCTATAAGATACCACCGCTAACACTACCAAAACTGAATGACGTGCACCTGAACCTGGCTGACAAAGCCAAGTTCTTAGGCACAGTTCTGGATAGGAAACTAACCTGGAAGGAGAATGTTCTTCAGCGCCAGAAGAAAGCGTGTATTGCACTCTACACATGCCAAAGAGCCATTGGAAAGAAATGGGGGCTCAGCCCCAAAATATGCAAATGGATCTACACCGCAATCATTCGACCAATCATGCTCTATGGAGTTGTGGTATGGTGGCCTGCGCTGAGCAAGGCAACAAACCTTAATCTGCTAGGTAAAGTACACAGATCTTGCATGATCTGTATAAGCGGTGCGTTAAGAACAACGCCCAATGAAGCACTCCAGGCCATTCTTGGCATTTTGCCACTCGATCTGGAAGGGCACCGGGTAGCAGCAGCATCGGCTCTGCGTCTAAGGGAAACGTCCGGCTGGGCCGCAAGCACTACTGGACACGCCTGTATTTTGGGATCCTATAGCTTTCTTCCGCTGAGCACGGATCGTTGTGCGACCACAACAGTCGGAGATAGCTGTTTTAAACTCAACATTCCCAGCAGGGAAGAATGGGAGAGCACGGATCGGAGTCCCGCCACTCATGGCGGCACTTCCATTTATACTGATGGCTCGAAGTTAGACGGCAGAGTTGGAGGAGGGGTTTATTCAAAGGATCTGAACCTTGAGCTCTCCTTCAGACTACCTGATCACTGCAGTGTCTTCCAGGCTGAAGTTTCAGCTATCATGGACACCGCGGCTTGGATAGGCCAACACACTATCGGACACGACATTTTTATATTCAGCGACAGCCAGGCGGCCATCAAATCCCTTGGCTCTTATTCGTTCAACTCTGAACTGACGCTCAGCTGTCGTCGATCTCTACAAGAGATGGCCCAACAGAATCGCGTGAACCTCACATGGGTCCCGGGGCATAGGGACATTGAGGGAAATTGTAGGGCAGACGAACTTGCGAGGCAGGGCACGACCAAGCAGGTTCTTCGGGATAAAGAGCGCTTAGGTATGCCGTTTGCCACATGCAAGCTTATGCTGAAGGAGTACACACTCCGCCAAGCCAACGAAAGATGGCTGCAATCTCCAGGATGCCGGATATCCAAAGAAGCCTGGCCGAAATGGGATCATAAAAGATCAAGACAAATTTATGCCCTAAGGAGAAGAGAAATCTCCATATTAATAGGCGTATTGACTGGGCACTGCCTCATTGGTAGGCACGCAGAAAGACTTGGTGTGCCCTACCGACGATGCTGTAGGAGTTGTAAGGATGATGAGGAGGAGGAAACGGTGGAGCACCTCATCTGCAACTGCCCGGCTTTAAGTGGCGCGAGAATGCGCTTTTTGGGAGTTCCCTTCCTGGTTAGCCTACGCCAGGTCACGGAGCTGGACATAAAGGACCTGATGGCCTTCATCAAGTCATCTAAATGGTTCGAGGAGGAGTAACGGTGTCGGTATAGGAACGTCAGTCCCGGGATTCTGCTATGTGGAGAATTCCGTCAATACCGGGATTTTCCATATGGCAGGGTCCCGGAACTGACTTTCCTAGTGTTGGTGGTATCACAACGGGCCTTTTAATACTGGCCTAGGTGTGCCTCTACGGTAGCCACTTGAACCCAACCTATACTAGTATCGTTGGGAGTATACCTGATGAAAATGGATAAAATCGCCCTCCAACCATGCCCACTTTCGATATCGAAAATTTCGAAAATCACATAAATTGACATATCTCGGTAGCTGAAATGGCTAAAATGATATAATTTATAGGTGAATCCCCCTGGTAATTCTCTTATGATTTTTTCATGAATTTTTTATAGGGGGCGTGGCACCGCCTACTTTTAAGGGAGGCATTTTTGAAAATTTGATTGGTCGTAACTTTCAATCTGATTACGATAGAACGATGGAATTTGGAAAAAAGCATACTAGTATCGTTGGGAGTATACCTGATGAAAATGGATAAAATCTCCCTTCAACCATGCCCACTTTCGATATCGAAAATTTCGAAAATCACATAAATTGACACATCTCGGTAGATGAAATGGCTAAAATGATATAATTTTATAGGTGAATCCCCCTGGTAATTCTTTTATGATTTTTCCATGAATTTTTTATAGGGGGCGTGGCACCGCCCACTTTTAAGGGGGCATTGTTGAAAATTCGACTGGGCGTAACTTTTGAACTGATTACAATAGAATGATGGAATTTGGCACAAAGCATACTAGTATCGTTGGGAGTATACCTGATGAAAATGGATAAAATCGCCTTCCAACCACGCCCACTTTCGATATCGAAAATTTCGAAAATCACATAAATTGACATATCTCGGTAGCTGAAATGGTTAAAATGATATAATTTTATAGGTGAATCCCCCTGGTAATTCTCTTATGATTTTTTCATGAATTTTTTATAGGGGGCGTGGCACCGCCCACTTTTAAGAGAGGCATTTTTGAAAATTTGATTGGTTGTAACTTTTAATCTGATTACGATAGAACGATGGAATTTAGCAAAAAGCATACTAGTATCGTTGGGAGTATACCTGATGAAAATGGATAAAATCGCCCTCCAACCATGCCCACTTTCGATATCGAAAATTTCTAAAATCACCTAAATTGACATAATTCGCTAACGGAAATGGGTAAAATTATATAATTTTATAGGTGAATCCCCATGGTCATTATATAATGATTTTTTGATACATTTTCTGAAGTGGGCGTGGCCCGCCCACTTTTAAGGGAGGTATTTTTATACCCAGCGTACTAGTACAGGGTTATTATAATTTTGTCCACATAACGGTACTACGTACCGGAGCAAAATAATCAAGATCCATGTATGAAAGTTCTTAGGTTGAAAAGAGGAGTCTATTCAGGCATGCCCGTCCGTCTGTCCATCCGCCCGTCCGACTTTGTACACGATAACTTGAGTAAAAATTAAGATATTTGCATGAAATTTTATATACAGGTTACTTTTTGGCCAAGGTAGGTTGCTATTGAAAATGGGCGAAATCGGATTATAACCACGCCCCCTTTTTCGATATCGAAAATTTCGAAGTTCACATAAACTGACATATATCGGTAGCTGAAATTGATAAAATGATATAATTTCATAGGTCTCTCTCTTATCATTCTATTATGATTTTCTGTTAAAATTTAAAAAGTGGGCGTGGTACCGCCCACTTTCAAGGGAGCATTTTTGAAAATTCGACTGGTCGTAACTTTTAAACAAATTATGGTAGAACGATGAAATTTGGCACAAATCATACTAGTACTGTTGGGAGTATACGTGATGAAATTGGATAAAATCCCCGTCCAACCACGAAAAACCCTCGATATCGAAAATTTAGAAAATCACCTAAAAGACTGGTCGTAAGTTTTAAACTGATTACGGTATAATCGTGAAATTCGGCACAAGGTATACTAGAGTTATAGGCAGTATACCTGTTGAAATTAAGCGATATCGCTTCCCAATCACGTCCACTTTCAATATGGAAAATTTCGAAAGTCACATAAATTGACATAATTCGGTAAGGTAAATAACTAAAATAGTATAATTATAGTATAATTTGGTAGTAAAATTTGTAAGGAATCGTCTACTATTAACGAGTCTTAAAAGATGAGCTAATTTTGTTAAGTGAGCCACCTATAATTTTTTCGACGGCCATGTATTTTATTGAAAGTTGGTAGTATGGCTCAGAACGATTAAACAAAAATACGTATACAATTTTTCGAAATTCGAATTATTTTGAAAGTTATAGCTATCAACAATTTTCGAAATTCCTCACTTTTTGATGATTTTCTCACGATTGGTCAAACCGATTTTGCTAATTTTTTAAATATATATAAAAGATGGTATCATCTACAAAACGACATTTCCAATTTGTGGAAAAAATATTGTATGATGTTGTTGTAAATAACTCCCGCCCCCTTAAAGTGCCAAACAATTTTTTTTATGCCAATAGTTACTAATCATACAACAAACATCATACAAAAGCGCCATCTGACCACGATGGAGAAGTTAAAAATTGCGAATAATGTTTGCAAAAATTTTTTTTTTGCAAAATGAGGCAAAAGGAGTTGCAAAGATGATGAGGAGGAGGAAACAGTGAAGCACCTCATCTGCAACTGTCCGACTTTAAGCGGCGCGAGAACGCGCTTTTTGGAGTCCCCTTCCCGGATAGCCTAAGCCAGATAGCGGAACTGGACATAAAGGACTTGATGGCCTTCATAAAGTCATCTAAGTGGTCCGAGGAGGAGTAACGGTGTCAGTTTAGGAGTGCCAGTCCCGGGATTCTGCTATGTGGAAAATCCCAACAACTCAGGGATTTTCCATATGGCTGGGTCCCGGGACTGACTTTCCTTGTGTTGGTGGTATCACAACGGGCCCTTCAAAACTAGCCTAAGTGTGCCTCTGGGGCAGCCACTTGAACCTAACCTAACCTAGTCTTCGACGCAGAGAACGAAGTGTGTTAGTTTTCGACGCAGAAAACTGAAGTGTGTTAGTTTTCCACGCAGAAAACTGAATTATATTAGTCTTCGACGCAGAGAACGAAGTGTGTTAGTTGTCGACGCAGAAAGCTGAAGTGTGTTAGTCTTCCACGCAGAGAACGAAGTGTGTTAGTCTTGGACGCAGAGAGCGAACTGTGTTAGTCTTCCACGCTAACTGAACTGTATTAGTCTTCGTTGGGAGCGACGATATATGTTATACCGTAGCATAAATAAATGTTAATTTTATAAACTAACTAATAAATTTATTGAGTTCGTTTTTCCCAAATTATAATATACTAGGATCGCCCGTGGTCGAAATTCGACCATCTGAAATTTTCTTCAACTCTCTCTTAATATATGTACATATTCCCCGTTCACAACAAAACCAAGTAAGTGACTCCCTCGTGACAAATGCAAATTTGGATTAAGTGATACCATACAAACAATCTTCACATTAGGGTGGTGCAGCAAAGCAGTAACCCAGAAAAGCTGACGACAATACATTAGGATATATCTACAACAGATTTTTTTTATTTTTTTTTATTTTTTTTTTTATTTTTTTATTTATTTGTTTATGTCTAAGGTACAGCAGACACTTACTATTACAAATTATGTTAAACTTACATTAATTGTTACATAAAAAATAAGTTTTTAATTTAAATTGCACAAAAACCCGCTATGGGCTTATAATATTTCGATATATAATGGTACTTTTTTATCGTAACCTTGTGGAATTTTACTTTAAAAAACCATATCGTTAAAAATATAAACTTTTTAATGGACAAAAAACTAAATAAAGAAGTGCTCTGCGAAAAACCTTAGATTATGTAAATTATGTGATTATGTGAATGATGATGGTGTGAAGATGGCGAGGATGCAATGATATTTATTTGATTTTCTACACTTTGTTTTTTTTTTTTTGGCACAAAAATGAAGGCAAGTGGCAGCTGCCTGGATCGCTGTATACTTATGTACGTTCATGTGAGAGTAAGGAGCGCGAAAAAGGGTGGGAGCGGTTCGAAGCGCCGAGTGTTTGTCGGAGTTTCGATGATTGTGCAATTTGCAGGGTACCGTTTTTTATTCTTGCTTCACGCATACATATATATATATATGATGTTTGGGAATTTAAACATTTGATTTCAGTAATACCATGCAACGAATCCGCACATTAGGGTGGTGCAGCATATTTAAATGTTTTTTATTTTAAACAAATTTTTTTAAAGCTATTTTTTGAAAATTACAATTCTGGTCTTGCGAAAAAATTTTTAATTCTATATAACTAACTTCACTTTTTTGTATAAAAAATACATTTTCTGCTTAGAAGATATACTTTTCCAATATTTTATTTCTCTAAAAATTTCATAAGTAAAAAAACTATTTAAAAATCGAAAAAATGTGGTTTCATACAATAAAAGTGGAGTTACTTATGTAAAAAGGTGCATTAGTAAAAGTTCGTATGGTATTTCCCTGCAAAAAATACGATTAGTCCGGGATCAATCCAGAGGAAAAGTAGGCTACTACTTTTTTAGTCTCTTTTAGATAGAATAAATTGGTCACATTTGTTCGAGCATGTCCTATGAAGAGACTAATTGTACCCTTTTTATACCAGAATGGGTATAAATGTTTACTACTTGCTGGACACCTATATTCGATTCTCGGTGGAAGCAAAAATTGAAAACTGTTTCTTTTTTTTAATTTTTCGTTTTTATTTTATTTTTTAAGCAAGGAAAATTGAAAAAAAAATCAGAGTTCTGTCAATTATACTTATACTTGCCAGCGTCTAATTACAGTTTTGCTTGAAATGAGACGATTGGGGATATTTTTCTGGGCAATCTTCAACTGCTTAGAAAATATACTTTTCCAATATTTAACCCCCTGAAAATTTCATAAGTGAATTAAACTTTAAAAGATCGAGAAAAGCTTAGAACATCAAATAATCAAAGTAAAAATGGGTATTTGTTTCCTTTAGGTGTCAACTGCTAATAAATTAGCTAAAAGTATGGGAGATAGCTCAAAAGACGGGGTTTGGCCTCAGGATCACGAATCCGGAAGCGCTTTTTAATATTTTGCTTCTCTGAAGAGATAATTGCAATCAAAGTGGCAAGTTTTCATTTGGTTGTTTTAATTTAAAAAATGCGTGCCGTGGGTCATTTTTCGATTTTTGACCATAACTTTCCATAGTTGCACTGAACTTTCCATAGAAACAAAAAACTAAAAAAGCGCTTCCTCGTGATCCTGAGGCCAAAACCTGTCTTTTGAGCTATCTCCCATAATTTTAGCGAATTTATTAGCGGTTGACCCCTAAAGGAAACAAATACCCAAAAATGTGTTTTTCGTAAAAAAAGTAGAGTTATGGTGATTTCGTTTCATCAAAAAATGCGCATTTTTTACACTCTTTAATTTTCCGTTTTCGTTTGCAAAATGAAGGTAAAACGTCAAACAGAATATGTTTTCATTTCCTAAAAAACTCACACTTTTTACCCTCTGAAGCTTTGACAGGGTAGTTGGTTGCACTGAAAATCAGCTGACGAAAATTTTATTTGACAGATAAATTTGGTGAAATAAATTGGATTTTGCAATAACAATTGAATATGGTTGATAAGCGAAAACTAATTATTCATGCACATAGCATAGCAAACGGGCAATGTTTTTTGTTCGTTTTATCGATATAGCAGTTTCATGTAGAACGGGTTCAACGAAATCAGCATTGTGTTTGTAAAATTGTTCTTTAGTTAAAGTCCGTACGATATTTAAATTTCGATCTTAACATTGTGGAATTTTCTTACAAAATCATATCGTTAAAAAAATAAACTTTAACCAATAGGCAAAAAGTTAAATATATAAAGCCAGAAGTGAAGCTGGTCTTCTTAGCTTACAAATTAGAGATATACGCCGCCGCCGCCGCCGACAAAAGTCATTTTCGACGCGCCGCCGCCGAATAGCCTTTTTAGCGGCGCGTTTAACATTTTCTTGTGATAATTTTCTAAAGTTACAAATTTTTTTTTTTAATTTACAACACACTAATGGCCGTGCACTAAATGTGTTAAAAGTGCAGGTATTTGTTTCCTTTAGGGGACAACTGTTAATAAATTAGCTAAAATTGTGCGGGAGGGCTTAAAATAACGGGATTTGGCCTCAGGATCACGAATCCGGAAGCGCTTTTTTTATTATTTTGAGTTACATATTTGCGATCAAAGTTGTAAGTTTTCATGTGATTGTAATTTATTTAGGCCGTCCCTAAAAAGCGCTTCCGGATTCGTGATCCTGAGGCCAAACCCCGTCTTTAGAGTCCTACCCCATAATTTTAGCTAATTTATTAGCAGTTGACCCCTGAAAGAAACAAATACCAAAGTGCAAAAGATGATGGATCTAGCAGCTGTATTTCACACCGCAAGAACGTCTCAACAGGGAATTTAACACGTCATTTAAAAAACGAGCACAATATACGTCACTTTGATGGAGAAAATACTTCTTCATCTACACTGACAAATTTTTTTCAAAAATGTCCAAAAAAAAGTTCAACTGATTCTAAATGGATGTTGGGAAGGGACTTAGCCGTATGGATGGCACGTGATTTATTACCGTTCCATACAATTGCACACAATGGAATAAAAGAATTTTTAAAAACATACCATGTAGTAGTAAACGATAATGATATACCACATTATAAAACAATTGCAACAACAGCATTAGATGATGTTTATGAAAGCGTTTTAAAAGTCGTTAAAGGAAAAATATCTGGGATGGAACATTTTGCTTTAACTTTCGATCTATGGACGGATAACTAAAAAAAAAAAAAAAAACTAATGGCGGCGATATACCAACAGGTTATCATAACCTCTAACGAGATTTTTAGCCGAGCTTCTCTTTCCAACTTGTGGTGTGTTGCTTTTGAGTTTTTCCTACAAGTTGGCGGGACCTACAGTTTTTTGCCGACTCCGAACGCACTTGCAAAGCAAATGAATTTTTTGCTGAGAAGCTTCTCATGGCAGAAATACACCCGGAGAGTTTTCCAAACTACTGCCGAGGGGCGACCCCGTTTAGAAAAATTCTTTTTCTAAATAATTTTTGATGTTACTTTTGTGGGGCATCGAACCGCCACGACTTGGTGTAGAAGGCCGAACACTTAACCGCTACACCACGGCGGCCGCCAATGGACGGATAACTACTGTAGGCGTAATTATATAACTTTTACTTTTCATTACCTTTCAACAAACTTCGCTATGTCGAGTCTCACACTAGAAACAAAATATGTCTCAAAGTCCCATACAGGAAACAACATATTGCAGGAGATTGAGAAAGTAACTGAATACTTTAACGTAAAGCTTGGTTCGAATTTCGTTGTCACTGACCAAGGCAGTAATATGAAGAAAGCCATCGATTTGGGCAGCCTTGACAACCACTTCTGTATTGGGCATGGGCTTCACAATTTGCTTACGGTAGATGGGTAAGATTCCGTTCCAGAAATAAATCGTCTAATTTTAAAGTGCAAAAAAATCGCGCGAGCCCTTCAAAACACATACTCTGAAGTTACAGGCCGATGCCATACAAAAAGAGATTTTGTCAAAAATTGATAACTTGGAAGAACTCCTGGCTTCAGAAGACGCTTCATGGGTCGACTACGACGAAGGGTTCGATCCCCTTGATGATGTGTCCTTGGAAGTATATAGAAACATAAATAATACCAATGACTTGCATGGCAGTTTGGTGGATAAGAGAAACAGCACCCTTAAAAATTCGATATCTACAAGATGGCACATTATCAATATTATCTGAAAACGATGACACTGATTTAAATCAGAATAATTTCATTTTGTCGCGATCATTTATTGCAACAAATAAAAAAAAATATGAAGAGTAAACTTGACTATAGATTTCCAATAACTGATATTTTAGTATGCGCAACGCTGCTGGATCCGCGTTTTAACACATTAGATTGTGTTACAGAATACTGCAAAAGCAAATGTAAGACAGAAGTACAGTTTTTGATAGAGATGTATAAAAGACTTGTTGGTGATTCATCAAAAAACGGAAATAGTGTAAACGATTCTGAAGAAACTTCACCTTCTTCTAAAATATTGAAACTTGCCAAGCGGTATTCTTCGAGTTTGAAAAACTCTAATTTAGAAGCAGAATATCATTTGCTGCTAAGTCTGTCCTCCAATCAGAATGTTTTAGAGTTTTGGAGGGAAAAGGCGGCTGCAATGCCCTTGCTATCCAAGCTAGCAAAAAAAGTTGTATGCATCCTGCAACAAGTACGCCGAGTGAGCGAGTTTTTTCTATAGCTGGTCTGACAGTCACAAATAAGCGGTCACAGCTAAGCCCTCTCAACATTAACAAAACAATTTTTATCCATGACAACTACGAGTCTTGTGTAGAATATTTAAAATGATTATTTTTCGCTATGAAAAGAGACACATACAACTTTATAAACATAAGATATACACAACAACAACTGTACAAAGAAGTGAAATGTTACACATTTTTTTTTTAAACTAAATAAGTAAATGTCTATCAATACATTACAATAGCTTTACTTTTATGTTAACAATGTATACAAAGACTGAATTGATATAATATTACACCATAAACATATATTTTAAATCACACATGCATATTGTAGTGATTATAACAAAGCCTTCGGTTAATGTACATAATTTTAGTCCTAGACTCAATATGTAACATAGTTATTTCAGTGTAAGAATTTGATTAAAAGACTGCTATGCGTTATGTTTTTAGTATTCTTCTATATTATATTATAAAATGTGAAACATTTAAAGTTACGTTCATTTACATTACATAAAAAATGTACCCAAAATTTTTTGTCAGTTCAATAAAAATCCCAACAATTGAAATTATGGAGTTTTTAAATTCAACATGCGATTTTTTTATACCACCAGGCCGGCGCACGCCGGCGGCGCGCCGCGCCGGCGTAACCGCCGCCGCCGCCGACAAATTTGACGGCGTATACCTCTATTACAAATGGTGTTTAGATGCCGAAGATGATATAATTTGGTACATTTTGTTGTTTTTTTTTGGCACAAAAATAAAAGCAAGTGGCAGCTGCTGGATCATTGCATAGATATGTACGTGTGTGTGTAAGGGAATGAGCGGTAGGTGTGTCTTTGGGAGTTTTATAAGAGTGCTGAATAGTGATGTATAGTTCGGGTATAACAGAATGTGGAGATAACAAAATAGTTGGAGAGTTTGGAGACCTATTTTTTCTTTAAGCGGGCTACTCACCTGCCAAGAAATGTCAAACTCCATATAAAAAAACGCTGAAGAAATGGTCAAGAAACGTTTTTACACGTCAAATTTTCTTGAGCCAATACTCAGTTCATAAGAAAAAATACAGCACTTTTCGATAGTTGGCAACGCCGGTTTACCTCAAGAAATAAATAAGCTCGTATATCTTTCTTGAGGTAAACGTGCAGATTCACGGAAAAGGTGAGTACATGTCTCGCTAAACATATTTTGTACATTTTTATAAGAGTAATTTGCAAAAAAATGGAAAATTTGGTAAACGTCAAAATTTCTTGACCAGGCACAATAAATATATGCTCTTTTTTTTCTTGAGGCATTTCTTGGCAGGTGAGTAGCCCGCTTTAATAACAAATAAACTAAAAATAATTTTCAAAATTTTTTTTGGTGAGACACCAGATTAGTCCATTCTAAGTTTCCACTATAAATTTTATAGAGATCTATCCATAAATACTATACGAAATTGGGTTGCGTTTGTTTGTATGGGGAGAGTGTTAGCCTATTAATATATAGATATAGAAAATATTATAATATATATAGAAAATATATACCTTATAGGTACTACTATTGTTTCCATACACTGGGTATTTAATGTTCGGCTTACCCGAACTTAGACTTCCTTACTTGTTATTTATTAAATTATATCCATTTATTGATTTTAATTTAAACGGTTTTTGTAAAAATTGAATACCTTTAAGATAGGATAACTCCTTAATATAGTTTTTGGATGTTCCAGTATCTAATAATAAACGAAGCTCCTCACCATTTATCGCTGTCTTATAATATAAATGGCAGGAGCGACTTCAGTTTAAAAGATTTATTTCATCACTGAATTCCTCCTCCTCATTACAATTACTTGGATAAAAATGCTCATCAGCATCATAATCTTTGCAACTTAAATCTTCATAGCTTGCATCCAAAGCTTCCGGCATACAGTTGACCCTTTGAGTTTTAGTTTAAGGCCGATTGAATGATCCAGATGGGTCCCGAATTCGCTTAACAGCTCCTGTATGGAATGCAGGCGGCTGTTGTTGTTGAAAAACTTTAGGCGGTGCTTGATTAAAATTATTATAACGGTTTTGTTGCTGACCAGAATTTTGAAAAGAAGTACTATTTCGATACAATGATGATCCAGGGTCGATATCCATTGGAATTGGTTTTCCAGTTGAGTTCAAGTTTGAAGCTTCATTATACTGAGAATTTTTATATTGAGGTGCAGTTAGTCGAGGTCTAATTGGTTTGACTAAATTTCCCATAGCAAAGGTATGGCAAAATCATAACGTTTGTGATTTGTTTCTAGCTCCTGGGCTATAGCCAATGCAGTTGGAAGATCCTTTGGTTGGGACGAAAACAGGATATCGCATATAGGGCGCCTAAGCCCTGAAATAAATACTCTTAAGGCATTTTCTCTTGCACGTGCATTGAGCGTATCTATAACCTCCTCATTTCCACTGTAAGTCATAATTTGTTTATTTATTATTAGTGTCAAGTGCTGCTCGACTTTCTCATAGTATTCTAAAATTGATAAGCTCCCTTGCCTAAGAATGCTTAATTCATTTTCCAATACATACACTGGCCTTTTATCGGCAAGTCTAGCAATGATAGCGCTAAAATTAAGGACGGTATTGAAGGATGAAAGCGTTGCATTAGCAGAACCCGTTATTTTGTTTCGTAGGATACCCATTGCCACATAATACTTTTCAGATCCTTCACTGTAGTATTTGATTGCAAAATTTGCAGCCGAACGCCAAGCTGGATAAGAATTAACATCCCCATTGAACTCTGGTAAGGATTTAATTAAATCCAAACTACACTACTAGCAACTGGAAGATAAGGCTGTACGCTTGGTAAGGCTAAACGGTTAAAGGCTGATGTGAGACTTTCTACTTGAGCTACTAAATTTTGTATACTCTGATCACTAGTTTCCATAAGCTCTACGTACTCCCGCCTATTTTTGTCACTTGTCGAAGGTATTATTTCCATCACCTGCTCCCGCGTAACACTCATTTTAATATTTTTTTTTAACACACACAAAATAAAATATTATAAAGTAAGTACGATTAGGAGTGTTTCAAAGAAACCTCGTTTTACACAGTTATCAATAACTAAATACGGAAAACAAATGAAATCAAATGAGCAAAATATATCTTAAGTTTTAAACTTCGATTTTAAATAAAAATATAGAAATAGATTTCAAGCTTAGTTACTACTTACAGTAAACTTTAGTAAAGAATAAATCAAATGACGGCTTGAACTAATTAAATCCGTTAAAAATTCAATTTATTGAAGGATAAATTGATTGTAGAAGGAATCAAATCAGTTGTTATCACTTTGTTAATGAGATTTGAAGAATAAGTTGATTGTAGAAAAGTCAAATCAGTTGTCACCACTTCAATAATGAGATTAGATCTAGGATCCTTTAAAAATAACTGAAGCTACTCAAAAAAAATATTCCTATAAGATCATATGATCCTTGGACGAAATTGAAATTTTGATGTTTGTTCCAAATTATGATGATTTGCAAGTAAAATATTAGCTCAACGTGTCTTGTTGCGCGTTTTGATGCCACCAGTTGAAATTATGATGATTTGCAATTAATATGCATATATATTTGCTGGACGAATCTTGTATCTCGTTTTTATGCCACCAGTTAAAGAACGTGCTAAGATCTATGATCTCTTTAAATATGAGCTAGGATCTATGATCCCTTTTAAATTGAGTTAGGATCTATGGTCCCTTTAAACAGTGCTATTTTAAATTGGCAGCAGTCCCTGCTCGGGCGCCAAATAAAAATTCTAAAAAATTTTGTAAGATCTTGTCTTGATCAATTCCAATTTTATTCTCTCACCAAATAAATCAATTTTTTTCTTTTCAAAAAAAAGAAATTAAAAACCAAGCTTATTATTCTAAAAATACAAAAGTAATTTCATTTAAGGTAGTGCCAAGACCAAGAATCTAACAGTCATCCTTAACTTATAAATAGATTTTATTTTTTATGAATATAGTAAATGTAAATTTTTTTTTTTGTTATTACATATCGTCGGAAAAAAGTACAAAACCGCACATACGTAGCCGCACAAATTGTACAGGAGACACTGAAAACTGATTAACTTTTGTACGAGCCACTATGTGGTGGGTCAAAAATTCAAATGTCGTTTTTTTGACATTCTTTTGCACAAACCCGTACTTCTTTGTTACTAATGCATGGATCCGGGTGCCCAGAAGCCCTGGTAGGCAAATCTCATTTTTGTCTCAAAATGTCGAATGTGCGGTTTTGCAGAAGTGCGATGCGCAGTTTTGTACTTTTTCCGACGATATGTAAGTCGTTGTTAATCATATATGTACGTATATTTGGCTATGTTTACCAGTAGTACAAACAACTTATGTTTCAAGTGCCTGAATAGTAACTTTGAGTTACAAATTTAATGTTACCTTTCGTTCGTTATAAAAATGACTGCCTTAATAAATACATACATACATACTTAAATGAATTACTATAATTTAGTCTACTTTATTACATAGATATGGGGTGCCATTTTTAGCAAAAAAAAAATCGGGACAATCCCTCGATTGAACTTTCAAATCCCGAAAATCTCGAGAGGCTAGAAATCCCGGAAATTGGATTCCCTATTAGTCACACGAGCCTATTAACTCAAATCTGGAAAAATTTCGCACTCATGCCTCTGGCATGTGACAAGTGATATTTAGGCAATTCACAAGATGTCTTATTGTTTATTGCACTATTTTGATAACACAGCCCTTGTGAGCACTATGATGAGCTGAACGGTCTTATCAGAAGACTATAAGTTTAATTTTTGTAAAAGCTTTCTAGGAAATTGTTAATTTTTTGTTTTCCTGCTTCCTTTACTTTTCAAACTGAACAAATTGAAATGAAAATTGAAAAGAAAAAAATTACATTTCAAAACAAAACAAATTTATAATTATTATTATGAATGGTTTTAATTTAAATACCACTTTGCTTAATAAATATTAAACATCCTGGTTTGAATTCAAACTATTTATGGTTTGAATTAAAAACCCACGTTATCTAAATTTTAATAAATGCAGGGTTTGATTTAAATTTCCATGTTTCAATTCAGTTGCATAAAATCATACGAATACAATAAAAAAAGTAGAGTTTAAATTTTAAACGGTTGGGTCTAAAACTCTAGCCACCACATTTTGAATTCAATAGCATATTTTTTTACATTTAAAACTAAAGATGGTTATTTGAAATTAGCAAAAAAATACATTCCAGTAATTAATTTCAACTTTAATCATTTGTCGTCTAAAATTATGACAAGGAAAATAAATTAATGCAATACCAACCTTTTTTAAATCGAAACTGACCTCAAAACTCTCGTTTTTGCGAAAAGTTTCAGATTCAAACCAAATTTGGTTTGGTCATACATATATGTATGTAGTCCAAAAAAGTTGTAAAGATGGGTCAACATTTTTAACCGTGTAATTACCATAAATAATGAGGTTTTAACATATTTACGGAAAATCGGATTGGGCTTATCTTTGTCAGTATCAAGAGTATTTTTTTAATCACAATGCCTGTAAAATGGTTAGTATAATTGATGACTTAGGAGAACTAATGGCTACTTAAACTCATTGGATACTTAGTTGGTTTTTTATTTTTGGAACGAGTCTAATCCTTTCCAGCTTGACTCAGAAACTGACTTTGAAACAAGATTTTCATATAACGTAGACCATTTAATGGTCAATCCAGAGGACGATTAACTCAAAAATTAACCATCATGCTTTTGGATTAAAAAAATAAAATTGTTGAGCTGTTGTTGACCCTTTGGCCTCCCCTTTTCCCGTTAACCGTTTATTTTCTGAAATGTATTTACGAACATATGTACATACGTAAGTTAATTTGAGCACTGAGAAAAATGCATTGAATGTTGTGACAATATCACTATTGATAGCGCCGAGTTTGATGCAATATTCATTCAGAATGAGCGAGTTATCAAATATTATTTGCTCCCAATAAAAAGTAAAATGACATGTCAACCATTTCGATATAATGTACTATTTTTTATATTTATGGATAGAATACTAATATATTTGAACGGCATGTCAATATCTATGGTCGTGATATGAATTTCTATTGTCGGTATATCCATATCCATATTTACTACGTAGTAATAATGGTAGAGACAGCGTATTAATATATATGGACGAAATGTAAATTTTTCTGGGACGCCTAATCATAATAGTTCAACAATTTTTACTATGGATTTTCTAACAATATTACAACTTGTTGGAGCGGTTTTTTTAAATTCAAAATTTTTTTAATTTCTTATCATTGAACATTTTTCTAAAAATTGTATAATATGCCGTAGCCGAATGGTAGAATACTGGGCTAACGTGCCAGAGGAGCATGGTTCGAGTCTCACTGAAACCAGATGTCAAATTATATAAAATTTTGTTTTTTTTAACTATTTAGAATTTATCAATAGTTTATATGGATACCTTTTCAATAGTCATTTATCAAAATAGCATTGATGAAACATCCATATTCATTGATGGGACAGAAATATCAATTTTTATTTAATGTGATATCAATAATTATGGATGTTCGATCCATAGATTTCCCTCCGTGAGTATTTGTATAATCCGAATAGTAGCATCCTTTGCGGTAAGTAAAAACCAAGAACAAGAAATATGAAATCCATTTTGCCGCCAATGCATTGCACCATTTCCGTGGGCGATAAGTCGCAGACGTTGCGCATTTTTCTTGGCACCATCGTCTCAGCTTGCAATACCAACCGTCTCTAGCCACTTTTCCGCCTTTTCGCGCGATTGCTTTTGCCGTTAGTTCCGCCGATTTAATTCAATTTTCAAAGCAGAAATTCCACGGTTAATAGAAAAATGTTACAGCTTGAATGCATGGTTGAGCTTGCATTGTTGCATTGTGTATGTGCACTTTGTGTATGCATGGGTGTATGTGTGTGCATGCTTAAATGCATACTCTTGCTGCTGTAAAGGGGTTCGAGTTGAGCTCGAGGATTGGCCAGCTTATTACCCATAAGAGTGCTTTCTTATTCCTGATCCTATTTTTTAACAAGTAAAACAACATAAAGCTATATAGGCACTTACATATGTACATATGTATTTGTATGAAAGCATTTTATAGCTTTGCTGTGCGGGTTTTCACTGCCTGTTTTTAATTTGTTTATGTTTTTTTGCTTTACTCTCGCTAGCACTCACATGAGATTTGGCACCATTAAAATGGATTTCATTGCAATTCAAACTACTCAAATAGCATATTATACCCAACAAACATCGAGCACCAAAAACTCAAACGTTTGAGAAAACATCTATTCTCAACTTTTTCTCAAATGTTGTTTATATAACAGGATTATTTGTTGAACTATATTAATTAAAACAAGTAAGGAAGTCTAAGTTCGGGTGAAACCGAACAGTACATAAGCTGTGCACATAAAGTGGGCGTGATCGTTCACCGATTTTTCTTATTTTCTGTGGTAGTACTCTACATAAACATAACATGCCTGGTACCTAGTTTCGTAAATCTATCTCACACCGTTCTGAAGTTGTTAGCAGTCGAATTTAAAAATTGCTTGACTCATAAGTGGGCGGTGGCACGCCCACTTTCCAAAATTTTGAAAAAATTATGTAAAGAATATGAAAGTTGATGTATGTACCAAATTATATTATTATAGCGAAATCAGTTAATTAGATATGGACTTTTCAATATTTCCACCTCCTTTCAATATAACTTTTATGAAAAAGTAGGCGTGGTCGCGAAGCGAGTTCGTTTATTTTCTATAGCTGAATTTACCACAACAATAGTATGTCCTCTACGAAATTTCGTTATACTAGCATAAACTGTTCTGGAGTTATTAAGAGTCAAAATTTTAAAATTTCTTCAAATATACGTGGGCGGTACCACGCCCCCTTTTCAAAAATTTTTATAAAATCGGCCTTAGAACATCTAAATCAATACATATTGCAAATTTTATCATTGTAGCTGCTTCTAATATTGAATTAACCCATTTTATACGTTTTTCGAAATTTTCGATATCGAAAAAGGGGCGTGGTTATGGTCCGATTTTACCCATTTTCAATAGCAATCTATTCTGAACCCAAATAAGTACGCATGCCAAATTTGGTGAAGATATTTCATTATTTGCTCAAGTTATCGTGTTAACGGACAGACGGACGGACGGACGGACGGACGGACAGACGGACGGACATGGCTCAATCAAATTTTTTTTCGATCCTGATCATATTGATATATGGAAGTCTATATCTATCTCGATTCCTTTATACCTGTACAACCAACCGTTATCCTAACAAATTTATAATACCCTGTGTACAAGTACAGCTGGGTATAAAAATATTATGTAAAATTTAACTGCATAAATGGAAACTCGCTTTTTATTAAAATGGGTATTTGTTTTGCATGATTGGCATCTCTGAATAAATATTTCATTGAGAGCATGTGGATTCCATTTCGATCCACTCCGCTCAGCGTTGCCAGCTACATTCTGACTAAATGAACAGTGAACGCTAGTTGGATGCCATTCTTATTTTCACTTTCTACGGACTAGTTTGGTGATATTTCTGCAGGGTTTGTCGTTTCGTAGATCAATTGATCTTAAGAATATCGGCAGAGCGCCACTATGGTTCCAAGAGAGTAAAATCGTCTGTACGTATATAAAAGTGGAGAGCATAATTTGTGCAATAAATTCGAATAATTTGTTTTCATGAGCCAGAGAAAGAAGCTTGTGGAAAGTGGGCAAACATCGCTGTTTATTTAAGTTGTACTGGCTTTTATTTGTGGTAGTGCCCACCACTGATCATTTATGACTCCACAGTGGCCTAAGATAATGTACATATCAGTCGTGTTATAGAAAGTTCGGAAAATCCAGCAACGTGCCAAAGTCTCTCGTGTGCTAAGCGTTGGGGCTCCCTGCTTTAGGGCAAATGTTCCATCATACTTATTACGACACACATGTATGCTTATGGCGCATACACAAATAAACACTTAACTATTTCGAACACTCAAACTATTTCTGGTCTTGCTGTAACATTTTATTTTTTAGCGTTATCGGCTATTTTATTTTCTTCTATCGCCAACAGTCATACACACACACTCCTTATGTAAGCCCTTTTGAAAATACAACGAAATAGCTGAATTAAAGTGGAAATTTAGTACCAAAGCTATTATCGATAAGACCAAACGCACACTCAATTGTCAGCCCTCAGAAATTTGCGCAATTTATTTTTATAAGGATTTTGAAATGTTGTTTTTTCTTCTTTTCTTGTTTTTTCAAGCACCATATTTATTTTCGTTATTTTTCAATTTAGACTATTACACTAGATCGCCAAATTTTAGTGTGTAATTTCGTTTTGTTATTTTTTTCGCTTCAAAAACTTTGTGTTCTTCCTACTCAAACTTTAAGCTCTCCATTTACTTCTGATATTCTCTTTTCTTTTGCGGATAAGTATGAATTATGTTTATGTTTACTGCAATTGCCTTTGTATAAATAATTTTATACGCTCAACTGATCTAAAAGCAGAGCGGCCCACGAGTAATATCTTTCGTTCACACAACTAGTCCCTTATGGCCATAGTTGTTATATGTCAATTTATATTTGTGTAGCATCTAGGTGTAGTAAGTATATCTGTCCGACCTTACCCGTATTGGAACCATGTGGCTCTGTCCGAAAATATCCGTTTAAGGATCTAAACCTGCATTAGTCACATAGTTGTTTTCTACTCATCACAGATAGAATATTTGAGGAGTTTCAAACCAAAACGCAATAAGTTACACATAAAAAGTTCGTAGATAAATCAGAAAATATGATTACCGCGAAATGGATAGATATTTTCAAAAAACATTTATGACATCATACCAGTTATATAATAACAAACATATGCCGAAAAAATTACATTTATCGGATAACTAGATTTATTTCGTTTTGGTGTGAAAATTTATATTTATTGCGTTTTGGTTTGAAAGTTGCTGGATTCTCAGAGAATGGGCTTGTGAAGCCATTTTGGTAACGATATATCAATTTCTGATTAGTCCCAGAGCAAAATACCAGTTTTGAAGCAATTTATCACACAAAGACCACAAAATAATGTTATTGTAAGTAACTTATTCGACAAACAAGATGCTACTTCTGTCTAATTCAGTTTACCAAAAATGCTTTCATTTGTGTACACGGAGGGGAATCTATGGATGGAACATCCATAATTATTGATATCACATTAAATAAAAATTGATATTTCTGTCCCATCAATGATTATGGATGTTTCATCAATGCTTTTTTGATAAATCACTATTGAAATGGTATCCATATAAACTATTGATAAATTCTAAATAGTTTAAAAAAACAAAATTTTATATAATTTGACATCTGGTTTCAGTGAGACTCGAACCATGCTCCTCTGGCACGTTAGCCCAGTATTCTACCATTCGGCTACGGCATATTATACAATTTTTAGAAAAATGTTCAATCATAAGAAATTCAAAAAATTTGGAATTTAAAAAAACCGCTCCAACAAGTTGTAATATTGTTAGAAAATCCATAGTAAAAATTGTTGAACTATTATGATTATGCGTCCCAGAAAAATTTACATTTCGTCCATATATATTAATACGCTGTCTCTACCATTATTACTACGTAGTAAATATGGATATGGATATACCGACAATAGAAATTCATATCACGACCATAGATATTGACATGCCGTTCAAATATATTAGTATTCTATCCATAAATATAAAAAATAGTACATCATATCGAAATGGTTGACATGCCATTTTACTTTTTATTGGGAGGAAATAATATTTGATAACTCGCTCATTCTGAATGAATATTGCATCAAACTCGGCGTTATCAATAGTGATATTGTCACAACATTCAATGCATTTCTCTCAGTGTAGAAACTTTACTTTATACTAAGTTATGATAATGCAAAAAATTCGCAATATTTTTCAAAAATAACCTAATGTAGAAAACATGAGGACACCCTCATAATCTACGGCCAAAAATAGAGTTTACGTGTTTCAGCGTTTTTATGTGTCCTTTCAAAATAAAAAATTATTTATATAGATTAGTTTTCACTTTAGTAAATATAAAAACCATATGGAGTTATTGCTTTTTGTTGTGAATCGTATTTTTAAGGGCGATACAGAATAGCTAATTGCCAGTTTTGTACAGCTAAATTATATTGTTACATAGATTTCAGGGGGGAAGTCGAGTCCCATCAACATCTAAAAAAAAATTAGGTGGTAATTTATTGCGTTTTGGTTTGAAGCTCCTCATTTATAATCTAGTTTTTGTTTTTATTTGTTTTGGACTAGTTTGAGTCCGTTTTTTTTCTGTCCGAAATACACACATCTCTAAGGGAATTCCCTATATGAAACAAGTAAGGAAGTCTAAGTTCAGGTGAACCGAACATTAAATACCCAGCGGTAATTTCCAGAACGGTATAACAATGATATAGGCCCTAGGAGAATTTACCTTAAGTTTATACTATCTTAGCTATTTCTCTTACCGAATTTTGTCAATTTATGTGATTTTCGAAATTTTCATATCGAAAGTGGGCGTGATCGGGAAGCGTCTAGACCAATCTCATCACCTATATTGCTAGTATATTTGTGCCAAATTTCATTAGTCTGAAGTAAGTCGAATATTTCAAAATGCATCCCTTAAAGGTGGGCCTTGCTACGCACACTTCTAACCATTTATAAAAAAATCATAATATAATAATTGGGGGGTTCATCCTACCAAAGTATATCATTTAGCCATTTCCGTTACCGAATTATGTCAATTTATGTGATTTTCGAAATTTTCCATATCGAAAGTAGGCGTGGTCGGGAAGCGATTTCGTCAAATTACATCAAGTATGCACCCTGTTATGCCAGTATACCTTTTACCAATTTAATCGTTCTACGGTAATCAGGTTAAAAATATGACACGTGAAATTTTCACATATGCATCCCTGAAAAGTGGGAGAGCCACGCCTACTTTTAAAAATTTTTCAAAAAATCATAATAGAATGTCTAGGGGGTTCATCCTACCAAACTATATCATTTTAGCCATTTCCGTTAACGAATGATGTCAATTTATATGATTTTCGAAATTTTCGATATCGAAAGTGGGCGTGGTTGGAGAGCGATTTTTTCAGTTTCATCTGGTATACTCCCAACGATACTAGTATGCTTTGTGCCAAATATCATCGTTCTACCCTAATCAGTTTAAAAGTTACGCCCAGTCGAATTTTCAAAAATGCCCCCCTTAATAGTGGGCGGTGCCACGCCCACTATACAAATTTTTTGAAAAAATCATAAAAGAATGACCAGGGGGATTCACCTATAAAATTATATCATTTTAGCCATTTCAGCTGCCGAGATATGCCAATTTGTGTGATTTTCGAAATTTTCGATATCGAAAAAACGGGCGTGGCAGAAAGTAACCTGTATACAAAGTTTCATGCAAATATCTCAATTTTTACCCAAGTTATCGTGTACACAGACGGACAGATGGACGGACATGCCTTAATGAACTTCTCTTTTCAACCTAAGAACTTTCATATATGGAACTCTATATCTATCTCGATTATTTTGTGCCGTTACATACTACCCTTATGTGAACAAAATTAATATACCCTTGTACTAGTACTAGTACGCTGGGTATATAAAAAGACGTTTGGTTTGTGCACATACCAGTTTTGAAGTATGTAGTAGTTTTACTAGTTGATTTGACTGCAGGGTATATACTAAGGGAAGTAAATATGATGCAACTGTGCTTTTGTAAGCCTTTGATAAGGTGGGCAGGACTCATTCGAAATTTAGCAAATTCTTGCTATTAGAATGGCGTATTTTTTTTCTGGCACATGATTACAAAATAATTTGCCCAATTGGAAGTAATGCAATACGAAAAACGGCAAAAAAGGACAATAAAACCGAATATTCTTTGCTTTATTGAAGGAATATTACGAAGATGGCAGATGTCTTCATTTTCACGGAAGGCTAGTCAGCTGAGGTTCCTTCGAAGACAAACAATGCCATCCCATTAATGAAGAGCTTCGCTATTTAATAGGAGGATCTTAAACATTCCAGTCACCCATGCAAATAATAACAAGTAAGGAAGTCTAAGTTCATGTGAACCGAACATTAAATACCCAGCGGTAGTTTTCAGAATGGGCGGCCGCCGTGGTGTAGCGGTTAAGTGTTCGGCCTTCTACACCAAGTCGTGGCGGTTCGATGCCCGGCAAAAGTAACATCAAAAATTATTTAGAAAAATCATTTTTCTAAACGGGGTCGCCCCTCGGCAGTAGTTTTGCAAACTCTCCGGGTGTATTTCTGCCATGAGAAGCATCTCAGCAAAAAAATTCATTTGCTTTGCAAGTGCCGTTCGGAGTCGGCAAAAAACTGTAGGTCCCGCCAACTTGTAGGAAAAACTCAAAAAGCAACACACCACAAGTTGGAAAGAGAAGCTCGGCTAAAAATCTCGTTAGAGGTTATGATAACCTGTTAATAATAATGATAATGGTGCTAGGAGGATTTACCTACCATTTTTAAAAGTTGATCAAATCATAATAGACTGTTCATCCTACCAAATTATATAATTTTAGCCATTTTGGTTACCGAATTATGTCAATTTAGGAGGCTTTCGAAATTTTCGATATAGAAATTTGGCGTGCTTGGAGGGCGATTTTATCCATATTCATCAGGTATACTCCCAACGATAATAGTATGCTTTGTACCAAATTTCATCGTTCTACCGTAACAGTTTAAAAGTTACGACCAGTCGAATTTTCAAAAATGCCTCTCTTAAAAGTGGGCGGTGTCTCGGCAATAACTGATAAGCAATAAAAGACATGGGCCAGTCATGGAACCGGCGATCAGAAATAAATAAATATGAGACTCTCTCAAATTCCCTTCTCCATAGTTGGTAGCATTGCCAACTTGAGAAACGAGTTCCTGGGAAAATAAATTATCTGCAATTTTCTTTGGCGGAATAGCCCATAAAAAGCGCCTATATAAGTTTTGTTTGATTTTTTTTTTATCCAAAAGAAAGCTATGTACATAGGTAGCTTGATCGACCCGTTTATGTTGATACTACTTGAGAACCATGAACAAATTTCTTAGTAGTGGCGAAAAATGGGTGTGTAAAATCGATATCACGAAATAAATCCCAAATGAAATAAGTCCCAAATATGGTCCACATTTTTATTATCGTTTTCGATTGGACTACGCAAAAATTTAACAGTAAAGGGATACAAAAAATAAGTAAGTATAACAGATAAGAGGTTCTGGTTACGTGAAACCCACACAAAGGGTTGCCACCTATTCGAAATTCCAAAAAATTTAAAGAAATATGTTACAACCTAGGGTTGCCAACTAAACCTATAATACTTATTTTTTTGCAAATGGGTTAACATTACAAAAACAACTTGACTCATTTGGATGAACTTTTGATTATGCTCCTTTCAAGCAAAAACAAGTAAGGAAAGCTGTCTTCGGCTGTACCGAAGGCTAAATACCTTTCATGAATAAGCGTCACGATTTTCACTGTTTGATCCCCAGTACAGCCTGTGTGAATTTAACTTTAGCTCATACCGAAATTATCGGAGCTATCGATTATATGGGGACGATGTGTTATATTGGTCCAATCTCATTAATTTTTAACATCGACATTCCACATTCTAAAATAGCAACATTTACGAAATTTCACGTTCCTACCGATATAATTACAGGAGTTATCTACCAAAATCCGTTAATCGGAACAATCGATTGTATGGGGGCTATGTGAAATATTTATCCCATTTCAATGATTTTCAACATCGACATTTTACTAATAAAAATAGCGACGCTTCCAAAATTTCACGTCCCTATGTGTTTAATTACAGGACTTATAGCCCAAAATCCGCTTATCGGAATAATCGGTTGTATGGGAGCTATGTGAAATATGTATGCCATCTCAATGATTTTCAACATCGATATTTCACATATAAAAATAGCGATACTTCCAAAATTTCAAGTTCCTACCTATATAATTACAGGAATTATCTACCAAAATCCGTTTATCGGAACAATCGATTGTATGGGGGCTATGTGAAATATATATCCAATCTCGATGATTTTCAACATCGATATTTCACATATAAAAAAAGCAATACGTCCAAACTTTCACGAAACGTGACGTACATGTTTAATTGCAGGAGTTATAGCCCAAAATCCGTTTATCGGAATAATCGATTGTATGGGAGCTATGTGAAATATTTATCCCATCTCTATGAGTTTCAACATCGATATTTCACATATAAAAATAGCAATACTTACAAAATTTCACGTTCCTACGTGTTTAATTACAGGAGTTATAGCCCAAAATCCGTTTATCGGAATAATCGATTGTATGGGAGCTATGTGAAATATTTATCCCATCTCTATGATTTTCAGCATCGATATTTCACATATAAAAATAGCAACACTTATAAAATTTCACGTTCCTTCGTGTTTAATTACAGGAGTTATAGCCCAAAATCCGTTTATCGGAATAATCGGTTGTATGGGAGCTATATGTCATATTGGTCCGATCTTGCTGGTTCCGACAAATGATTCCTATATTGGAAAATGGTGGCCGCATACCAAATTTCAGCCAAATATCTCAAAAACTGAGGGACTAGTTTGCGTTCAAACAGACAGACAGACAGACAGACAGACAGACAGACGGACAGACGGACAGACGGACAGACGGACATGGCTAAATCAACTCATCTCGTCATCCTGATCATTTCGGTATACTTATTGATGGGTCTATCTCTTCTTCTTCTCATATTTACAAACATCGGACCAAAGTTATAATACCATTTCATGTTCATGAAAGGTATAAATATAGTGCACTTTTTATATGTCATACCCGGCGTATGAGTAACATTTAGCTATTGAATTAACTACCGTGGGGACTTTTGTCCGTGTAAATGCCCGGCTCTAGTTAGTTTATGGCTAAAATCGTTTGAAAGCCCCTTTTCTGAGGGATAAATGTTATTAAAAACTCTATGTGGTTGTAAAGTACTTCTCCTCAATACTCAGTAGATTTGGACGACTGTCATGACATCATCCGGCTTTTCTTAATAGCTAAGATTAATTCCATTCTACCTACCTACCTTATACATCATTTGAACAATTACTTTCTTAATTTCAATAAAGTAATTCGAATTTTTTCTATGATCTTTTATATAGTTCATCTATTAGAAGACCCAGTTTCTGGGCCATGTTTTGGTTGATATCTCTGATGCTGATTGAAAAAACGAAAACCACACCACGTAAACCCCACTTTTAAAGGTGGTTAAATATTCGTAACATGTATGCCACGTTTTAGTAGATACGCAACTGTGTGATTGTGAAAGAAAGCCTGCAACTTATCTTGGTGAGCTACCCTAGTATATATTTGCAAACATTAGTACTTACGTTTTCAATTGCCTATGTATATATGTGATAAATTTTTGAATACAGCCGCAAACCCGCAGCATTAGTGCTATTTTCGGTTAGAAAATTGCAACCAAAAATCCGTGCAAAAACATCCATATCAAGTTCAGAGAACGCTTTCCTTTGATCATCACAAGAAAGTAATAAAGTTAACAGAGTAAAGGAAAAATGTTGACGAGGCAAAAATTCAGTACCAAAAGGCTAAGGGTTGTGCGAGTGGCTTTCTTGTTCGCCGCGTTACTTTAGGCGTAACTTGAAAAGGGATTTAAACACAGAGTTGGTACGAAAATGTGCATATATTTATTTATGTGTGTACGTGATATACATTTATTCATCATCTCATAGTTTTACTTCAGAGTCAACAAACATGTTTACTTCTATAAATTAAGCACATGTTTGTATAGGGGACAATCCATGTGAAAACGTCTAATTCAAAAAGCTGGCTAGTCTCGGATTTCGCTCAAACTTTGAGGGACACTTCTTTACGGTCCTAAAGGAACATATTGACACACATTTATTTTTTATAACCACTGGTTTCGGACTGGTCAAGTTTCAAAGTTTGAAAAACGTCATTTTTAGGCCTGCATTATTTAACCTGTAAAAATGTTTCCATGAGAGATTTCTTTACATTCGATAGAGCGTTTTAAAGGCAAAAGATAGTAGTTTGCTTAAATATAAATATTAAATCATATAGCGATTACCTGGTATTAAAAACCCGGTACTGAAAATACGTATTTTTTTTTATCGATTTGCGTCAACTTTAGCCGGCTCTGGCGTCTTTACTGTTTTAAGTAGCCACTCAATATTTGTCAGAAATTAAGGGCACATTTTCTAGAAGAAACTAACCCATCCATCGGCCAAACAACCGCACTCCTTATAGATAAATTATTATCTCGTAATTTGTCAATTTTCAAAAAAAAAAAATGGTTTTCAGGCTCGAAAACGGACATGTTTATCAAGATATAAAATACGAATTTCTCTCGTTATTTTCATACTAAGGGTCTCTGCTGATGGATCTTCTAAACCAATATAATTTTTTTTTTTTTTTTTTCGAAGTAAATTTTCGTATAATTTTTGATACTTTTTTCAAGCAACCTTTACATAGTCTGAAAGCTGAAGCTTCTAACTTTTCAACAAACAAGTAAGGAAGTCTAAGTTCGGGTAAGCCGTACATTAAATACCCAGTGTATGGAAACAATAGTAGTACCTATAAGGTATATATTTTCTATATATATTATAAGTTGGGAAAAACGAACTCAATAAATTTATTAGTTAGTTTATAAAATTAATATTGATTTATGCTACGGTATAACATATACATATGTACATTGTTCGTGTGCCCTCAAAATCTTACTTATAGTTGAACACATTTCTTAGTTCTAATATACTTACGCCCAATTTGTGACAAATTTTTAAATTGAAAAAAATACGTTTGGGCCAGTTTTTCGAAATTCGAATTATTTTCAAAGTTATAGCTATCACCACTTTTCGAAATTCCTTACTTTTTGATGATTTTCTCACGATTGGTCAACCCGATTTTGATAATTTTTTAAATATATATAAAAGATGGTATCTTCTACCAAACGACGATTCTAACTTTTGGAAAAAAAAATTTTTGCAAACATTATTCTCAATTTTTAACTTCTCCATCGTGGTCAGATGGCGTTTTTGTATGATGTTTGTTGTATGATTAGTAACTATTGGCAAAAAAAAATTTTTTGGCACTTTAAGGGGGCGGGAGTTATTTACAACAACATCAAAAGTGCCATTTCGCCACGATGGAGAAGTTAAAAATTGCGAATAATGTTTGCAAAAAAAATTTTTTGCAAAAATTGGAAATGTCCTTTAAGATAACATCTTTTATATATATTTAAAAAATTAGCAAAATCGGTTTGACCAATCGTGAGAAAATCATCAAAAAGTGAGGAATTTCGAAAACTGTTGATAGCTATAACTTTCAAAATAATTCGAATTTCGAAAAAGTTGTATACGTATTTTTGTTTAAACGTTCTGAGCCATACTACCAACTTTCAATAAAATACATGGCCGTCGAAAAAATTATAGGTGGCTCACTTAACAAAATTAACTCATCTTTTAAGACTCGTTAATAGAAGACAATTCCTTACAAATTTAACTACCAAATTATACTATAATTATACTATTTTAGTTATTTACCTTACCGAATTATGTCAATTTATATGATTTTCGAAATTTTCCATATTGAAAGTGGACACGATTGGGAAGCGATTTCGTTTAATTTCAACAGGTATACTTCCTATAACTCTAGTATACCTTGTGCCGAATTTCACGATTATACCGTAATCAGTTTAAAACTTACGACCAGTCTTTTATGTGATTTTCTAAACATTCGATATCGAGAGTATCTGTGGTTGGACGGGGATTTTATCCAATTTCCACACGTATACTTCAAACAGTACTAGTATGATTTGTGCCAAATTTCATCGTTCTACCATAATTTGTTTAAAAGTTACGACCAGTCGAATTTTCAAAAATGCCTCCCTTGAAAGTGGGCGGTACCACGCCCACTTTTTAAAATTTAACAGAAAATCATAATAGAATGATAAGAGAGATTCACCTATGAAATTATATCATTTTATCAATTTCAGCTACCGATATATGTCAGTTTATGTGAACTTCGAAATTTTCGATATCGAAAAAGGGGGTGTGGTTATTATCCGATTTCGCCCATTTTTAATAGCAACCTACGTTGGCCAGAAAGTAAGGTTTAAACCAAAATTAATGCAAATATCTAAAGTTTTAGTCAAGTTATGTCAGTTTATGTGATTTTCGAAATTTTCGATACCGACAAAAGGGACGTGGTTATAATCCAATTTCGTCCATTTTCTCTAGCAAGCTACCTCGGCCATAAAGTAATCTGTATACCAAATTTCATGCAACTTCCACAATTTTTATTCAAGTTATGTTAATTTGTATGCACAGAGCCAACAATGCCTAATAAAATATAATAAAAGTCATAAGATATCTCTATAGATTTTCTTCAAGAAGATGTGCTTCTTATTATTGTAGAGACAGTCTTTTTAATTTTATTAAGAAGATTTTCTTTTTAATATTTTAAATGAAAAATAAAATGATATCGCCCTCACCGAGAATCGAACTTACAATTTTCGGAATGATAAACCCAGCTGTTAACCATCAGGCCATCGCTCACTTTTGATTGCCAGCTTCTAATTACCGATATGTGTAGAGCTGTTAATGTTTCAAAGGAAAATCTTATAAATATATTTAAGAAGATTTCTTTTTAACATTTCTAATTAGGAAAAAAGAGAGAGAGAATCGAACTTACAATTTTTCGATTGCTAAACCCAGCTGCTAACCATCCGGCCATCGTATACTAATAATTGCCAGCGTCTAACTACACCTTTGTACTAAATGTATAGTTTTTTAATAAGAATTTCTTCTTAGAACCAAAAAGATTTCCGTACAGTTTTTTCTTCGTTTGCACCGTTGCGACTACCCCTTTGCCCAAAAGCTGATCATGAAGACAATCTTATTAATTTTATTAGGCATTTTTGGCTCTGTGTGATTTTCGAAATTTTCGATATCGAAAAAGGAGGCGTGGTTATCATCCGATTTCGCCCATTTTCAATAGCAACCTACCTTGGCCAAAAAGTAACCTGTATGTAAAATTTCATGCAAATATCTTAATTTTTACTCAAGTTATCATGTACAAAGTCGGACGGATGGATAGACAGACGGACGGACATGCCTGAATAGACTCCTCTTTTCAACCTAAGAACCTTCATATATGGATCTTGATTATTTTGCGCCGGTACATAGTACAGTTATGTGGACAAAATTATAATACCCCTGTACTAGTACGCTGGGTATAAAAATACCTTAAAAGTGGGCGGGGCCACGCCCACTTTAGAAAATTTATCAAAAAATCATTATATAATGACCATGGGGATTCACCTATAAAATTATATAATTTTACCCATTTCCGTTAGCGAATTATGTCAATTTAGGTGATTTTAGAAATTTTCGATATCGAAAGTGGGCATGGTTGAAGGCGATTTTATCTATTATCATTAGGTATACTCCCAACGATCCTAGTATGATTTTTGCCAAATTCCATCGTTCTATCATAATCAGATTAAAAGTTACGACCAGTCAAATTTTCAAAAATGCCTCCCTTAAACGTGGGCGGTGCCACGCCCCCTATACAAAATTCATAAGAGAATTACCAGGGGGATTCACCTATAAAATTATATCATTTTAGCCATTTCAGCTACCGAGATATGTCAATTTATGTGATTTTCGAAATTTTCGATATCGAAAGTGGGCATGGTTGGAGGGCGATTTTATCCATTTTCATCAGGTATACTCCCAAGGATACTAGTATGCTTTTTGCCAAATTCCATCGTTCTATCGTAATCAGATTAAAAGTTACGACCAGTCAAATTTTCAAAAATGCCTCCCTTAAAAGTGGGCGGTGCCACGCCCCCTATAAAAAATTCATGGAAAAGTCATAAGAGAATTACCAGGGGGATTCACCTGTAAAATTATATCATTTTAGCCAATTCAGCTACCGGGATATGTCAATTTATGTGATTTTCGAAATTTTCGATATCGAAAGTGGGCACGGTTGGAGGGCGATTTTATTCATTTTCATCAGGTATACTCCCAACGATACTAGTATGCTTTTTGCCAAATTCCATCGTTCTATCATAATCAGTTTAAAAGTTACGACCGGTCAAATTTTCAAAAATGCCTCCCTTAAAAGTGGGCGGTGTCACGCCCCCTATACAAAATTTATGGAAAAATCATAAGAGAATGACCAGGGGGATTCACCTATAAAATTATATCATTTTAGCCGAGATATGTCAATTTGTGTGATTTTCGAAATTTTCGATATCGAAGAAGGGGGCGTGGTTATCATCCGATTTCGCTCATTTTCAATAGCAACCTACCTTGGCCAAAAGTTAACATGTATACAAAATTTCATGCAAATATATCAATTTTTACTCAAGTTATCGTGTACACAGACGGACGGACGGACGGACGGACAGACACACGGACGGACATGTCTTAATGGACTCCTCTTTTCAACCTAAGAACTTTCATATATGGAACTCTATATCTATCTCGATTATTTTGTGCCGTTGCGTACTACCGTTATGTGAACAAAATTAATATACCCTTGTACTAGTACTAGTACACTGGGTATAAAAAACCGCGTGCAATTATCATAACTACTAAACTATTAGATATATGAATCTGTTCCTTGAAATAGTACAAAATTTATATGTTATTTTCAAATTTCTGTAACTAGTTCAAGAGTTTTTATAATTGCACGCGGTTTTTTTTTGTTGTAAAGTTGTGCGCTTTAACTTTAAGACTATGTAATGGTTGCTTGAAAAAAGTTCCAAAAATTATACAAAAATTACTTTAAAAAAAAAAAGTATATTGGTTTAGGAGATCCATCAGCAGAGACCCTTAGTATGAAAATAACAAATCGAAATGTTGAGGTGTTTGAAGCCAAAGGTCAGGACTAGAGCCTATGAGAAATTCGTATTTTTATCTCTTGATAAACATGTCCGTTTTCGAGCCTGAAAACCATGATTTTTGAAAATTTATCTATAAGGAGTGAGGGTTTTTGGCCGATGGATGGGTTAATTTCTTCTAGGATATGTACCCTTAATTTCTGACAAATATTGAGTGGCTACTTAAAACAGTAAAGACGACAGAGCGGGCTAAACTTGACGAAAATCGATAAAAAATACGTAATTTCAGTACCGGGTTCTTAATACCATGGATTCGCTATATGATTTAATATTTATATTTAAACAAACTAATATCTTTTCCCTTTAAAACGCTATATCGAATGTAAAGATATCTCTAATAGAAACATTTTTACAGCTAAAATAGGGTAGGCCTAAAAATGACGTTTTTCAAACTTTGAAACTTGACCAGTCCGAAACCAGTGGTTATAAAAAATAAATGTGTGTCAATATGTTCTTTTAGGACCCTAAAGAAGTGTCCGTCAAAAGTTGAGCGAAATCCGAGACTAGTCAGCAACGAATATTTTCGTTTCATATTTATTAGTTTTTCAAAACATTTCATATTCATATGAAATACACGGCTAAAAGCTTTAGCTTAAATTTTAAGTAAGTGCCTCCCCCGCGACAGCGACAAATGCAAAACCAATTAAGTCTCAGTTATTGGTGGTTTTACATTCATCACGGGAGAGGCCCTTACTTGGTCCCAAATTTTTAACCGTGTACGCAGGTACTTGCACGCATGATATAAATACTACAGGTAAAACCGGTCTCCCTCTTGATTTTATTTTGAAGTTTTTAAGCAATATAATATTTGTCAGTATATAGGTCAAATAGAAAAAAATATTCAAAAAATTTAAAATAAGAAAAATTAAAAAAAAAATCAAAAAATATTTTCGAATTTACACTGCACGTATGCGGTTTACGCAGACCTCGCCATAGTTCAGCGAATTAAAACCCAACGGCTTCGCTGGCTAGGTCACGTGGAGCGAATGAACGAAGACGCTCCGGCGCAGCAGGTATTCTTTTTGGCACCCGCCGGTGGAAGTAGAGGAAGAGGGAGGCCACCTCTCCGATGGCAGGACCAAGATCTGAGAACACGCAGTGTCTCCAATTGCTCTTTGTTGAGCCAACTGGCGAAACATGTTAGACGGATAAAATCGCAAATGCGCTTAAATGCTTTTTTAAGAAGAAGAAGAAGAAGAAGAAGAAGAAGAGACCCCACTTTTTGCCAACGGCTCTTTTGCACGTGTAAAGTGCAACACACGCCTTCTTCTGGCGCTGAAGAATATTCTCCTTCCAGTTTTACTTCCTGCCCAGATCTTTGCACATGTTTGGCTTTATCAGCCAAGTTCAGCCTCACGCCATTAAGTTCTGGTAGGTCCAGCGGTGGTATTTTGTACCGGAGAGAACCATGCCGAGACTTCACGCAGTGCTACTTGCATCAAGTCACACAGAGTTTGTGGGAATTTGCCCCTGTATGCTATGGCTAAATCGTCTGCATATGCCACTATCTCCCCCCCCAGCATGTGTCTCGTAGCAATAAATTGACAGTGAGGTTCCATAGAAGCGGGGAGAGAACTCCATCCTGAGGCGCCCCCTTGTGACATAGCGTGATAAATCAACCGTGCCAAGTGATGAAGATATTTTCCTCCCTCGTAGTAGTTGATCGTTAGGGATCTGCTTATGCCCAGATTAGTAAGAGCGGTGCTAACAGCCTCCGGACTTATATTGTTGAAAGCCCTTTCAATGTCAAGGAAGGCCACGAGACAGTAATCCTTTTCACCCAACGATTTTTCACTGGTAGATACTAGGTTGTGAAGCGTAGTTTCTTTTGATTTACCCTTGGTGTAAGCATGCTGATAGCTGGAGATAAGGTTGCTATCAATAGTAATGGAGAGATAGTCGCTGATTATCCTCTCGAAGGTTTTGAGTGCAAAGAGCGAGAGGCTGATGGGTCTGTAGTCTATTGGCTCGTAGTGGGAGGCCTGCCCAGTCTTAGGAATAAACACTACCGTGGCGTTTCTCCAGGAGCACGGAATGTAGTTGAGAGCCCAGGCAGGCTGTATAGAGAAATACTAGCCATTTGGCTGATGTCTCCAGCGTGTTAATGAGTTGCGCGAGGATAATCCCGTCCGGCCCGGCAGCATAAAACGGTTCAAAGCTCTTAACTGCCCGCCTTATCCTTTCCTGCGTGCTAGGTATATTTACTGACAGGCTTGTTGCAGGTGCTGACGGTGCCTTATACTACCCTGCAGCGAAATCAACTAGTTGAAAACTACTTTACAACTAGTTGGTGCACCGGGCCCAACTAGTCAGTGTTCTGTCTTTTTTCCATATAAGCAACTGGTATTTTTTACGTGTTGATGTCCTACGAGATGTCAATTGTCAGATTTCGACCAGAATATACCAGTTATCTACTAGTCAGGAAATACCAGTTTCATACTAGTTGTAAAGTACCAGTTCCATACTAGTTCAACCTGGACTAATAAAATTTCCATAAAATTAACTGGTCCAAATACTAGTCCAAAAAGGACTAGTATAAAATATACTAGTCACATACTAGTCGAAAAATCATTTAACCTGGACTGGTATGATTTCGACCAGAATTTTTCTGGCTTACCCTTTATTTTATCCCTCGACTTTATTTTCATGTTTATTCTTAAGGAAGAAGCGGCTATTTGCATTTACTCTATCACGAAAAAGCATCTATGAATTATTAGAGAAAACGAAACGAATGAATTTGGTATTTTTAACTGGTATAATTTCATCCAGAAAAATCTAGTTGTATACTAGTATGGAATGGATATTTCCTGACTATTATGAGTTCTTCCAGAAAGTTATAGTTGTATACTAGTATGAAATGGATATTTCCTGACTAGTATGAATTCAGACAGAAAATTCTAGTTGTATACTGGTATGAAATGGATATTTCCTGACTAGTATGAGTTCTGCCAGAAAATTATAGTTGTATACTAGTATTTTTCTGACTAGTTTGAGGTTTCGCTGCAGGGTAGTTACCCGGAAAATTTGTGTTCAAGAGCAGCTCAAGGTTTCCCCCTTCCGTGCGGAGTCCAGGATCCGACAGGCTTCTGCAAATAGCTGATGGCTGTTTGAGTTTTTGAGAGAACTCGTCTAAGTCTTTAAGTAATTAGAAAATTTTATTTCATTCACATGTTACTAAGTGCTTACGAATAAAAATCGGCTGTTATCACTTTTGTCTCATATTTTAGACATTTTTTTTTTCATGTACATATATCAACACGCTCATGTCGCATCTCAAGCAACATCTCATTACTCGCAGATAGACACGTGCAAGCATGATATAAATACTACAGGTAGAACCGTTAGTGACACTAATGACATTTTTAAGCAATTCTCATATCTACTCATTTAGTTTTTGCCACGACTTTTCTTTTTGGTTTTTTCAATCAAATAAATTATAAATCAAAATAATTTCTTTTTATTTTTCATCAATTTGCGATTATAACTATTGCTAGAATTGTTAAAAATAAGGACTGTAAAAGCAGAGCGAATGTGCCCCTCTAGCAGGCTAATCTACCATCTCATTTCCTGCCATTTTACAGTGTCCAGGTATTCACCTAAACGTGCAGTGTAAATTCGAAAATATTTTTTGATTTTTTTTTTTAATTTTTCTTATTTTAAATTTTTTGAATATTTTTTATACCTTTCATGAACATGAAATGGTATTATAACTTTGGTCCGATGTTTGTAAATATGAGAAGAAGAAGAGATGGACCCATCAATAAGTATACCGAAATGATCAGGATGACGAGCTGAGTTGATTTAGCCATGTCCGTCTGTCCGTCTGTCCGTCTGTCCGTCTGTCTGTTTGAACGCAAACTAGTCCCTCAATTTTTGAGATATCTGGCTGAAATTTTGTATGTGGCCACCATTTTGTAATATAGGAATCATTTGTCGGAACTGACAAGATCGGACCAGTATAACATATAGCCCCCATTCAGCCGATTGTTCAGATATAAGGATTTTTGGCCAAAACTTCCGCAATTAAAAAGTTAGGAACGTAAAATTTTGCAACTCGAGTACTTTCTATTTATGTAGTGTATATAGTGAAAATCAACGAAATCGGGCAAATGTAACATGTAGCCCCCATACAACCGATTGTTCAGATATAAGGTTTTTTGACTAAAACTTCTGCAATTAAAAAGTTAGGAACGTAAAATTTTGCAAATCGAGTACTTTCTATTTACGTAGTGTATATAGTGAAAATCAACAAGATCGGGCAAATGTAACATATAGCCCCCATACAACCGATTGTTCAGATATAAGGTTTTTTGACCACAACTTCTGCAATTAAAAAGTTAGGAACGTAAAATTTTGCAACTCGAGTACTTTCTATTTACGTAGTATATATAGTGAAAATCAACAAGATCGGGCAAATGTAACATATAGCCCCCATACAACCGATTGTTCAGATATAAGGTTTTTTGACCAAAACTTCTGCAATTAAAAAGTTAGGAACGTAAAATTTTGCAACTCGAGTACTTTCACTTTATGTAGTGTGTAGAGGAAAATCAAGAAGATCGGGTAAATATAACATATAGCCCCATACAACCGGTTGTTCCGATATAAGGTTTTTTGGCCAATACTTCCGCGTTTAAAAAGTTAGGAACGTAAAATATTGCACCTTTAGTACTTTCTACATATGTAATGTGCATAGTGTAAGTCAGTACAATTGAACACGTATAATATATAGCCTCCATACAATCGATTGTTCCGATAACTCGGATCCTATTATTTTGTAAGTTTTTTTAAATTATAACAAAGATGTGTAATGTGTATAGTAAATATAGTTAAATTGAAACAGGCTGTACTGGGGATCGAACAGTGAAAATCGTGACGCTTATTCATGAAAGGTATATAGCCTCCGGCACAGCCGAAGACAGCTTTCCTTACTTGTTTCTATTTGACCTACATATATACTGACAACTATTATATTGCTTAAAAACTTCAAAATAAAATCAAGAGGGAGACCGGTTTTACCTGTAGTATTTATATTACATCTTCTTCGGTACTCGCCGTCGCCAACCTTTAGGGGTCTATAAATCTTTCGAAGAATTTTTCTCTCAGCCCCAAAATATGCAGATGGATCTACACTGCAATTATCCGACCTATCATGCTATATGGAGTCGTGGTGTGGTGGTCTGCGCTGGCATGATCTGTATTAGCGGCGCGCTAAGAACAACGCCCAACAAAGCTCTCCAGGCCATTCTAGGCATTTTGCCACTCGATCTGGAAGCGTACCGGGCAGCAGCGGCAGCGGCTCTGCTCGTAAGGGAAACGTCTGGCTGGGGCGCAAGCACAACTGGACACTCCAGTATTCTAGGATCTTACACTTTTCTCCCTCTGAGGCCCCAACAGTCGGGGACAGCTACTTCAAAACGAACATTCCCTGCAGGGAGGAATGGGAGAGGATGGATCGTTGCCCCCTACTTATGGCGGCATTTGGGCTTTCACTGACGGCACGAAGCTAGACGGCAGAGTTGGAGGAGGGGCTTATTCAAGGGATATGGAACTTGAGCTCTCCTTCAGACTACCTGATCATTGCAGCGTCTTCCAGGCTGAAGTCTCAGCAATCTTGGATGCCGCGATTTGGAAAAGTAAACGCGCTATCGGCGAGGATATCGTTATTTTCAGCGACAGCCAGGCGGCCATCAAAGGTCTTGGCTCTTATTCGTTCAACTCTGAACTGAGGCTCAACTGTCGTCGATCTCTTCAAGAGATGGTCCAACAGAACCGCGTGAACCTTACATTGGTCCCGGGATACAGCGACATGAGGGAAACTATAGGGCAGACGAACTTGCCAGGCAGGGTACGACCAAGCAGGTTCTTCGGCATGCAAGCTAATGCTGAAGGAGTACATACTCCGTCAAGCCAACGAAAGAGGCAACAATCCCCAGGGTGCCGGACATCCAAACAAACCTGGGAAAAATGGGATCATAAAAGATCTAGGGACATTCACGTCCTAAGAAGGAGAGAAATCTCCATATTAATAGGTGTTTTAACTGGGCACTGTCTTATTGGTAGGCACGCAGAAGGCTATGTATGCCCAACCGACGATGCTGTAGGAGCTGAAGAGATGATGAGGAAGAGGAAACGGTGAAGCACCTCATCTGCAACTGCCCCGCTTTAAGCGGCGCGAGAACGCGCTTTTTAGAGTACCCTTCCTGAATAGCCTACGCCAGATCGCGGAACTGGACATAAGGGACTTGATGGCTTTCATAAACTCATCTAAGTGGTTCGAGGAGGAGTAACGGTGTCGGTTTAGGAGTATCAGTCACGGGATTCTGCTATTTGGAAAATCCCAACAGGGATATGACCGGATCCCGGGACTGACTTTCCTACACGGAGGGAAATCTATGGATGGAACATCCATAATTATTGATATCACATTAAATAAAAATTGATAATTCTGTCCCATCAATGAATATGGATGTTTCATCAATGCTTTTTTGATAAATCGCTATTGAAATGTTATCCATATAAACTATTGATAAATTCTAAATAGTTTAAAAAAACAAAATTTTATATAATTTAACATCTGGTTTCAGTAAGATTCGAACCCTGCACGTTAGCCCAGTATTCTACCATTCGGCTACGGCATATTTTATAAAATTTTTAGAAAAATGTTCAATCATAAGAAATTCAAAACATTTTGAATTAAAAAAAAAACGCTCCAACAAGTTGTAATATTAGGTTTGTTTATTGGGCTGCTCTAGCTTACGCCAGATTGAGATATTTCACAAAATTGTGTTTAACGAACACTTTTCTTACTCTAGGTTGCTCTATCTTTTGTTTCATGAGTACGCTCAAAACAAAACTAGAGTAATCCAGATCACAAATTTCTGCTCTAGCTTTTTTTATGGAGTAAGTTAGAGCAGAGAAGCAATTGTCAGTCAGGAAAAAATAAATTTTCGAAAACTTCAAAAAAATTAGGTTGCAAGAAAATCAATGTTTTTGTATACGTGAATTTGCATTAATTTTGAAGATTTCAACTAAAAAACCAAATAAAAAGAATCTATCGAGATTCAAGTGTTTCATGGCATTTCTGCTCTGAGTTGCTCTAACTTGCTCTATTTCTATTTTGACAGCTGCCCTGTTCTGCTCTGCTCTGAACTTCTTTTTGGCAGTAAACAAATCTATTGTTAGAAAATCCATAGTAAAAATTGTGGAACTATTATGATTATGCGTCCCAGAAAAATTTACATTTCGTCAATATATATTAATGCATTCTATCCATAAATATAGAAAATAGTACATAATTTCGAAATGGTTGACATGTCATTTTACTTTATTGGGAGCAAATAATATTTGATAACTCGCTCATTCTGAATGAATATTGCATCAAACTCGTCGCTATCAATAGCGATATTGTCACAACATTCAATGCATTTCTCTCAGTGTAGTATTGGTGGTATCACAACGGGCCTTTCAAAACTGGCCCAAGTATGCCTCTGCGGCAGCCACTTGAACCTAACCTAATTTTGGGTTTTTTTAATTCAAAATATTTTTAAATAAGCAGGAAAAGTGTCTGTATAAGCGTGTCCGCACACGGAGCGAATCGTCATAGACGCGTATTAGACGCTACATTCGATTTTTGTATGCTTTGTTGCTGAACACATATATTTGCATGAAGAGCTGCACACGAATCGGCAGTTGCACGAAAGCTAAATGCTGCTCAGCGTACGGCAATGCTGGTCGCCAGGCGTCGTACGCTTAGAAAAGAGGAAGAAGAAGCATTTGTTTACATTTTTCTTTTTCGATTTTTGTGTGCCGTGGCTTTGATTTTTTTTTTTTCAAATAAAATTAATTGTTTATTTTGAAAGAAAAATTAGAAAATTTGTACAATCGAAAGAAATATGTGTTAATAATGTGCTTAAAATATATTAATTAATTAAAGTTGCAATTTTGACAGTTCTTTGTGTGCTTCTTTTCTGCAGCGTCGTGTACAGATCTTGAGACGCAGGGAAATTCGTGCTCAGTGAAATGACGAGTACGCGTCTATGACGATGCGCCTCGTCTCCGGACTGCCTAAGTTATTCTGTATTTTTACTACCAAAATTTTTACATTATTAATAGATAAATCCGTATTGGTCCAAGCACAACTCGACTGTTGAATGGAAATGTTTTCAAAAAATTAGCTACATACATACATATCTCATAATATGTTGGTGGGAAAATTTAAAAAAATATTTATGGTTGCATACGATTCCAGTAATTTGAATGACTGGGTAATTAATTATCCCACCACCTCTCATATTAACCTTTTGGTGTATAACTACTGCTCAAATCCATTTACAATTGGGCTTCTTCATTAGTTTTAACAAAATTGCAACAAGACGAATTTTCGATCTGAGCATCATTTTCCATAGACAATGACATTAAAAGTTCAAAACATGTGCAAGTTTGCAATATTTATTTATTAGAATAGTCACAAAATCAAAACATTTATATTCATTACCTGTCCAGCAGTGTGGTCTAGACTTCATAAAGCTTATTGATACCTAGTGCACCTACACAAATATCACGTCCGCACAACATAGAGCTGAAGGAAAATTCCAAGTATTAGCAATTCGAGCTAAGAAATTGCAACAGCAGACACAACAGCCCGAATTGCTAGCCGCAAATGCTACATACCCATACAAATGTCTTGTTTTCATCATTACGGAATGAAATGATTTTGAAAGCACATTGAAGTGCAACAGTGCGCTATATAGGTGTACAGATGCATCGTCATCTTTATTTTAAATGCACATAACCGTTTCATCCGAGTACTGCGTATGGGTCGGAAAGTACTCCGAATAAATATTTGTCCAGATAAATCGGAACAAAAGTTACCTATAAGTTCGAAGAAAGAGTCAGATTGGACAATTTGGATAAGAAATATGCAACTATTATAGGCATGATATAATCTACTACTTTTACAAAATCCACATTGGTGGATCCGATAAAATTCGATTGGTTTTCAAAAAACGCACCGTTGGATTCGTGATCAGCAACTACATGAACCCCCGAGTACCAAGTTTCAAAGCAATCCAATCAGTTTCTAAAAAATGCATTTCCATATTGAACCCACCATTTTGAATTTTGAAAGGATGGATTCATAATAAAAAAAAAAAAAAAACTAATGGCGGCGATATACCAACAGGTTATCATAACCTCTAACGAGATTTTTAGCAGAGCTTCTCTTTCCAACTTGTGGTGTGTTGCCTTTTGAGTGTTTCCCACAAGTTGGCGGGACCTACAGTTTTTTGCCGACTCCGAACGGCACTTGCAAAGCAAATGAATTTTTTGCTGAGGAGCTTCTCATGGCAGAAATACACCCGGAGAGTTTGCCAAACTACTGCCGAGGGGCGGCACCGTTTAGAAAAATTCTTTTTCTAAATAATTTTTGATGTTACTTTTGCCAGGCATCGAACTGCCACGACTTGGTGTAGAAGGCCGAACACTTAACCGCTACACCACGGCGGCCGCCGTGATATATGTAAACCTGCTCGACTGTTCATATAGCTGCTGATTACGAATCTGATATCGCCTTTTAAAAATTCAAAATGGTGGTTTCAAAAAATCCGACTACTTTAAAAAAATGCACCGCTATATTGGAATCATCATTTTGAATTAGTAAAAAAAAAGATATCGGATTCGTAATCAGCAGCTCCCTGAAGCCGCGAGTACCAAGTTTCCAAACAATCCAAGTAGTTTTTGAAAAATTCACCGCCATATAGACCCACCATTTTGAATTTAAAGAAACCAACATCGGATTCATAATCAGCGATTTCATTAACATTTAGAAACCGAAATCTTACCAAAAAAAAGTGCGGAATGGGGTCAGTATACGCGTTTTAGTGGCACCAGTTTCAATTTCGAAACACATTTTCAGGCGCTAAACTTATTCTACCCATCCAAGTTGGCTATTAAATTACAGGAATATTCGCCAATGAAAACAGAATAATAAATAAGTGACAAAAAACCAAATTGTTGCTGTACTTAATCATATTAAAATAAAATGAAAAATGCGCGCATCTAATTTTTTTATAAAAACGAGTAGCGCGACCTCTAAACAACCTTTAATAAAAAATTAGCAGCCTCTTTTTTGTCACAAGGAACATTATTTCGGGGAAGCGCTTTAGAATTTCCAAAAAAAAAATTTGAACCACTCTAGTGTACAATTCACTCAACATTAATACATTTGGGAAATTACGATACCATTTCAACCAAAAGTAGCGCACAAACTCATAGGTCCAAAGTGTGAGAAATTATGTGCTTGTGTGTGTATATATGTGAGTGTGGGTTGGATGAAGCTACACTTAAGCGCTGCAATATTTTTCGATAGACTTTTGTTGTAAGCTTCATTTCAATTCACTGATTTTCGCGCACTCTCACGATGTTCTTTTAGTTTTTATTCATATTTCAATATTTTCCTTAAGGGTTCGATATTGTTATCCTTGAACAACATAACAACAGATTGCTGCCTTATGTTGCCCGCCTGACTAGATTACCCTGTTGCATGCGCAATATCCTTTGCTGAACGCTTGGCATTTAACGAATCCCGATAACTTTCTTCTCAATTCTCCATTTGCTCCCCTCCAGAGACCCTGCTTTGTTTGTTGTACTTTTACACTTTTACTGTCCTTCACGCTATGCCACCACGGTTTACTTTTTGTTTGTAGTATTGTTCGATATCCAAGTATTCACTGTTTTATTGTGTTTTTTTTTCATCGTTGTTACCGCCGCTCCAATTCTATGCTGCACTGTGAACTATGTATGCCCAAAGTTTGTAAGTATGAGAAGAAGAAGAGATGGGCCCATCAATAAAATGATCAGGATGACGAGATGAGTTGATTTAGCCATGTCTGTCTGTCCGTCTGTTTGTCTGTCTGTTTGAACGCAATTTAGCCCCTCAGTTTTTGAGATATTTGGCTGAAATTGTGTATGCGGCGACCATTTTCGAATATAGGAATCATTTGTCGGAACCAGCAAGACCTGACCGATATTACATATAGCTCCCATACAATCGATTGTTCCTTAAACGGAATTTGGCTATAACTCTGGCAATTAAAGAGGTAGGAACGTGCAATTTTGTAAGAATTGCTTTTTTTATATAAGAAATGTCGATGTTGAAAATCATTGAGATGGAATAAATATTTCACATAGCCCCCATACAATCGATTGTTCCGATAAACGGATTTTGGTAGAAAACTCCTGTAATTATGTGAAAGTGAAATTTCGTAACTATTATTTTTTTAGAATGTAGAAGGTCGATGTTAAAAATCAATGAGATTGGACCAATATAACACATCGCCCCCATATAATCGATAGTTCCGATAATTTCGGTATGAGCTAAAGTTAAATACATACAGGCTGTATTGGGGATCGAACAGTGAAAAACGTGACGCTTATTCATGAAAGGTATATAGCACAGCCTAAAACAGCTTTCCTTACTTGTTAATATTGAGGTTTGTTTATTGGTACCAGTTTTCTTGGGCTGTTTAGGTAAAGACAGCAATTTGGATGGTAGTAGCGTAATATGTTAAAGCAGATATACCATTTTGTCTCTTGGTTCTGGTCATTTGCTGTGAAATACAGATGTAATCAGTACGTAAAAAAAAAGTATTCGTAAATTCTGCCGGTTGAGCGACCATTTAAAATTTGTTGGGTAAATGCATGACTCAAGACACGAAAATGCTTGGTATTAACGAGCTAACGCATCGACGTGCAGTGTTACACAGCACCGCTCTTCACTCTCTTTGGTATCAAAACTAAATACACTGATGTAGCAGTACTACGATTCTGTTGCTTCTATTGAATGCCTGATGCAGATGCTTAGTTCTTTGGGGAAATACAACAATTTCAACACGCTAAGATTTTCTTGTCTTGTTGGTATTTTCCCTGGCACTTGGCACAAGCGTTAAGGACATTGAGCAGTTTGACAGCTCATTTAGTACGAAAAAGCACCCAGTAACTTGAGCTGGGGAGTTTTCTTTGCGCTAAATTGATGGCATTACTATTTGGTTACTCTTTATCTCATTTATTAAGTAATATTTTTCGATTTCGTATGCTCTTTTTAAGTATAGCTAATCCACCAATGTGGGGGATATTGGTGGATTTTGAATTTAATTTTTCGTTTTCGATTTCATTTTCTGACAGCTGTAATATGTATGTGTAGCTTAAACTTAATGCAAGTTCATTGTTGATTAGTTAGAGTTGGGTGTTTTCAGTGAAATTGATGGATTTTGCCAAAGTGGATGCACAATCAATTTGGAATTTCTCTTAGCTAAGAATATTGTTCAGGATATTAAAATTTACACTATAATAATAAAGTGAGCGACATGAAGTGAATTCAAAACATTTAAAGTTTAAATTTAATCATATATACGAGTATGTATATCGTCGGAACCGTGGTAAAAGCTGCAGGATGGCTTTGTTACTCGGTCACTCAACCAATAATCAAGAAGTTCCAAAACAATTGTAAAATACCTAAAATTTTCTGCTTTTTTCAGTACAACTGTTTTGGATTTTGGGTTAACGACGTTCATCATTTGAAACTTCCACCTTCAAGCAAGAATTTTCCTTTCAAAACAAGCAATTACAGCTGAACATGTATTGAGGCCCTATGATCCAATAGGAGTTGATTAAGTTGATGGTGAAGTATTTGGCAGGGAAAAACTCATGGCATAAAGATTGAAGGTAGATAAACATTGGAGTACACGTACATTAGACTGTCCCAAAATAACAAAGTTATTTTATTTTACTCATACCCCCTAATTTTGACCATTATGCATCAAAAATTATCCCAACAAAGTTTGATGCGATTCGGACCAAGGCAACCCGTGCCGACAGTTGAAGTTATCAGTAAAATCGTACTACATTCTTGTATTGCTGTATCGTTACCCTTCAAGGACTTCGTATAAGTGAATCGATATTTCGCCAGATGCTCAGAATATCCTTTAAAGAAGGATCAAAGATTGCAGGGCCTCCCGAAAAATTTCAACAAAATGTGGATATGTTGTTACTTATTTAAAGGATAATTGAAATATAAGCTAAATATAACTTTTTTTAATTATCTTTCAAGGACAAAGAAGTAATGTCCTTTTAAATTATTATCCTTCAAATTTTCCGAAACTCTATGTGTTTTAAAAAATTGTATTGTAATAAGAGTTGTATACAAATATTTAAGGATGCACAGGAGATGGGCAGGACATACCTCAGAAATTGATTTTACAATATGGGTATCAAATGAAAGGTGTTCATGAGGGCCTGAAAGTAGTGTTCGTTCTATTTCGATATCTTAATCTTTTTCGGAGATATCGAAGAAACCAATTAATACAATTAACTTGTTCTTTTCATACACAAATATAGTGTTACTCATGGGTCCCGTACGATATGTCGAAATAAAAAATGTCGAATTTCCAAGACCGAATTTAAAAAAATTTTAAAATACCGAAGAGATTTTTGACCGAAAAAAAAAATGTCGAAAAAATGCAAATGACCGAAAAAGGTCGAAATTTGGATGCTTAATGTAAAACTTCGGAAATTTGAGTTTAACAACGTGTTTTATGACAGTATACAATTATTTATCACTTCCTTACCTCTTACCAAGAACTTTTCAACCATTTTCCAATACAAAGTCTATTCAAATTTTCCCCTTGTTAGAGGTAACAACAGAAATATTCTCAGACATTTTCGGGCTACAAACTGCACATGTAAAAATTAAGATTGAGAATGACTTATGATTTGTACTTATTAAAAGCATAACACTAATCATTTGGTAATGATCATTTCGAGAAAGTTACCGTTATCTTATTGAGCTAAACTATGCTGGAGTCACCAATGGCAAAAATAAATCGATGTGTCTTTGATGCGAAGTCTATGTACATTTGTTAGAAGTTTTCTAAGATGTGTATATTTTTCTAATTACGTGCATATTTTTGAACAAGGAAAAGATGTTGGTCCAATTTACTTTTGTTTTTGGACAAGTGAGAAACCGAAATAACGTTTAAACGTTCAAAATTTCGCAATTTTTATAGAAACATCGATACATCAAATATTTACGTGACTATAAAAGTCGCCAAAAATCAAAATTTTTCTGACATCTTTAAACCGGAGATTTGTTTCTGAGAGGTTGTTGTTAATTATATTGAGAAGAGCTTAAGAGTTTGTGCTTATAACTTTACCGACAGGTTTTATATTTGCTTGCAAGAGCTATTGCAAAACACTAGAAAAATAATACTCAACATTCATTACATTGTTTCTACATCTTATATATTTTTTTCGACATTTTTTCATTCGACATTTTTTTTTCGACATTTTTTTTTTCGACCTTTTGTGTTTTCGGCAAATTTTTTTTTCGACATTTTTTTTCGACATTTTTAGTTTCGACTTCTTTTTTTTCGATATATCGTACCAGACCCGTTACTCATACGCCGTGTAGGTCCTATAAAAAGTGCACTATCTATCATTTCAAAGTTTCCAGATGTGCACAATTATTTTTGATAGAAAACTATTTTTACGCAATCTACCAAAACACTTTTGAAATTCCGATGTCCTTTTCTTGTGAATAAGTTTTTTTTAATATCCTTGCAAAGAATCCTTTTAAATGTTCAAAGGTGGAGATTTGTTGCACAGTCTTTTAAATATGAGGCAAATATTAAAATTCGCATATATGTTATTTAGGTTAAAACGCACCGATATAGCAGGTATGCATATCAAACTTCGAACCTTCAGTTTTTTCCATAAATTTTTGGGACAGTCTAAGGTACATATATAAATACAAGGTAAGGTATTAAAGAAATGAAGCAAACTTTTAAATGAGAAACCCTAAATAGACATGCCCCAAAAATCACAAATCAAAAATTTTTCTTGGTGCATTTTTGCACACAAATTGTTCTTGATTAAACCGCAAGCAAAATCTTAAGTGACAAAGAAGCGATAGAGAAAATAGAAGACTTAACCGAAATAGGTAAAATATAACTTAGGTCCACTGAAAAATAACACTGTGTGACAGTAAACATTTAATTTTCGGCCTATATTTTTTTCAAATTTACATTCAGATGTATCACAATTTCGTTGAGATTGGTCGTTTTTTAACATTTTTTAACTTGGTGCTTATCTATTGAAAAAGTTTGTTGGGATGGGGTGTTCTCTCAGAGTATTAAAATTTTGTTCTCTAACTGGCATCTCAACTATAAAGGTTCCACTCAGACAAATATGTTTGCTGCACAGTGTAGTAGAGAAATTATGCAATTCAGCCAAGAGACTTTCGGGAAGAAACATAAAAAAATATCGTCTTAAAAACACAGGAAAAGGGAAAATAAAAAAACTGCAAACGGAATAATGGCTTTTGAGAACCATAGAATTCAAGGTGTTGCTAACAACTTACCTCAAGTGATTGCTGTAGAAAGTAAAGGACCAAATAAGGCCAAAACAAAGAAAAGACAGGCAATATCAAGGTATGGCGTAAATAAAACAACGAATTTAGAATGGCGGTTCAAATAGTGGGTGGATAATTTACCCCTACGCCTGCTTGGACAATATTATTAGGCATCATTTAAGTAGTGGCCTATAATTCAAAAAATATAAAATTATTACTAGATTTTTTTAAAATTAAAATTGAAACGCTTTAAAAATAAATTATTGTAAAGCGAAACAAACATACTTTAAAATACATATACATCAGAATATATGTATGTATGTATCTACGACGTGTCCTGTTGATTTAACCGCCAGCGTATTATTACTCAATACAAAAAATAGCCTCAAGTACATTTCAGTTCAGCACCAAGCAAGTCAACCAACTTTTCTAGGTACTTTCTTTTAACAATTATACAACTTTCTAACTATCCTTAGGTGCCAGGGGCTATTCGGACAGACGTCCAGTTATTTAAGCTCACAGTTCACTTTTCAATGTCACTTCGCACGCATATACATACACAAGTGTTTGTGATTCATATAATTTCAACTGCGGTTGCAAACAGCTTCACACTTTCATACATACTTACAAACACATTTTTTCACTTTTTTCCGCTTGCATTTTTATGAAAAAATGTGCAAGCCTATGAAAAATGCAAAGAAAAAGGCTTTTTGTGGTCGCATTTCCGCATTTTATCAGCACCAATTTCAATTGTTTCGCCGCAGACACCACAAATGCCGCAGACAATGCAGTCCGACAGTCAATAGGTACGTTGCGTATACGCAACATTCTACTTTACATTGCACAATGGTTCAAAATCGAAATATTGAGGAATTAAAGCCAATGATCGACTTTTGATTTTCAAAAAAAAAATAATTACGTTTTACTACACATTAATGTAGTAAATAAAAAACCAAAAGAATTTTGCCAGTTAGCTATACGGTGAGCTTAAACAACTTATCATGAAAAATCAAAACAACCAAGATATTATTTCATGATTGTATTCTTTTACATATTAGAAGATATTCTGAGCAAAAACTGAAATCATCCATCGGACACATTTTGAGATTTGCAGGATTCTTCTTTCTGTGGGTGCCCCTGTTCCATGTTTAAACAAGTTTCTCCAACTTTTTCTGTTTTCAAATGGCGGATCTTTACATATATGTTGTAGAACACTACCCTTAAGTGATATCGTGCATTTTAAGACTTCGTCCCATGACAAAAACTTCAGCCAGACATCTCAAAGCGGGGACTTTTCTTCATTCTTACAGCGCAGACACCACAAATGCCGCAGACAATGCAGTCCGACAGTCAATAGGTACGTTGCGTATACGCAACATTCTACTTTACATTGCACAATGGTTCAAAATCGAAATTAAAGCCAATGATCGACTTTTGATTTTCACAAAAAAAAAATAATTACGTTTTACTACACATTAATGTAGTAAATAAAAAACCAAAAGAATTTTGCCAGTTAGCTACCATTATGTTTATGATTAGATAAATCTATTTAAAAAAATAAAAATCTTATGGCGGCGATATACCTGCAGGCTATCCTTATAACCTCTAAAAAGAGCTTCTCCTGCAATTTGCGGTGTGCTGCTTTTGAATTTTTTCCTACAAATTGGGTGGACCTACAGTTTTTTACCGACTGCGAACGGCACCTACAAAACTGTTGAATTTTTGCTTTTAATGGCAGAAATGCACTCGGAGAGTTTGCCAAACCCCTACCGAGGGACCACCCCGTTTAAAAACCCTGTTTTTTAAAGAATTTGTTGATGTTGATTCTACTGGGCTTATATCCCCGAATTCACCGGGGGGTGAAATACCCCAAATGGCAATAACAGAAATTTTGTGTTATTGCTCAACTGAATGTGAAATAACACAAAATGTAGCAAAATTTTAAGGTTTGGTTTATTACCACTCGGAAAGAAGTCAAATTTTGTCTTATTGCTCAAATATAGTAATTCATTTCAGACAGGATCGCAAGGGGCTCATATCAAACCTGCTTGAGTCGTTAGGGCCAAGCCGCGCACGACCCGCTGCGACCGGTCGCCGCGATCCGGCACATGCCCCGCAATACTTCACATTTTTTGTTAACTTTGTGACAATCTATTTTTAATATAAATTTGATTTAACAAAAATTTTGAAAAAATTTATAAACACAACAATAATTCACTAAATAAGCATAGTTATGTAAAGTTTAGTAAAATATAGAGAAGGCATTATAACAACTGCTCGGAAAATCGGACAAATTATTTCTGTATTTCCTTCCTCAGCATTCTTTTTCAATTGCTGAAAACAGTCATTGCAAACTTTAAAATGTTTGCATGGAACAAACAAAAGTTGCCGTTCTTGTTCGCAGCATATAATACAAAGGATATAATTTTGTTGAGGTTCGTCTTCGACGCAGAAAACTCAACCGTGTTAGTCTTCGTTGGGAGCGACGATACGACAAATGTGCGGTGCGAACACAAAAAAAGTCAGTGATGCGTTCATGTCCACTTTTTTGCCTTATTGCTCAAACGTGGGAAAAAAATTTGACTTATTTCTCAAAGTGATGCAATAACATAAATTTGTGTTATTTCACATTCAGTTGAGCAATAACTCAAATTTGGTTTATTGCCGTTTGGGTTATTGCACCCCTTCCCTCCCCCCGAATAGTTGGTGTTGTAGGCACAGCACACTACCGCTACAACCTAAATTTATAGTTTCAACTTTGAATTGTAGTAGTAGACAAAAATGGGCGTGGCCCGGCCATATGAAAATTTTTACACCGATAGCTTAACCCCAACTATTTTATTCCTCAAAAATTAAATTTGAACCATTGTGCATTGTGTGGAATTTGTAATTTCTTTATTGCTCTGTGGTTTAAAGGAGCACATTTTTTTAAACCGATCAGGAAATGCGAGTACTTGCAATAACTCAAAGAGGCATTTAATTAAGTTAAGTAAATATTTACAGTTATTCTCTCAGCTTTTGTAATTTCCATGGTTTTCCTTGTGCAATATTTAAAAGCCCTGCATACAAGCACACCCATACACATAGATATATACAAATAAATATATTTGAATAAGCCTTATGTTAAAATAAATAAATTTTAAAATAAACAATGCCAAATATTGAAGCATTTTGATTTAGATTTTGCTAGTGGTTATATTTTATTTTTATGTTGCTAATCTGCGTCCGTTTGGTTCGCCATGTAGCTACACTACATTTTATTACTTATGACCTAGAGCTGGCAAAAGAAAAATATACATAAAAACTCATTCTCTTAAAATGTTTAACATCGTCGACATAGTTTCGGCCCTTCTTTTCTACTTTTTATAACTTTAGAATTTGCTGACTCTTGCAATTCGGTGTATACTTATAAATGCAAAAACATTTCCAAGCTTCAGGTATTATATGTATGTATCCGTTTTGATAAAGGAGTCGGCTAAATTCAGAAGAATTCCACTGTGACCATATGTGCGCCCTTTTAGAGTCCCAACTCCAGAAGCCTAAGTGCATCGTTGGACGCTACTTCCTTGATAAAGAGGTCGATCGGTAGCATGTTGATAACACATTCAGATCCTCTTTCGAGCATTATCTAATTGCTCAGGTAATCGCATCACAGACTGTTCACTGAACTTTGCCTAGCAGTTTCCTTATGAAGTTCACTTCGATTGATTTAATAAAAATATTAAGGAGCTCCTTATAATCAAATGTAAAATTTTTTTCAGCCTCCCCCCTAACAAAGCTCACATTTCCCTATGGAGATTCAAAAAATAAAAGTGTTTTCTGTAATATTTGGTATGGCAATGCTCTGTATGGCAATGCCGTGCCAGGCAAAACTCTTTCTGAGAGTTAATTTTATTTTAAATATTGTTTTTCATAGTAACTAAAAAACTATGTTTGTCTCTTTTCCTCTTTTTGCATTGTGTAACATATTTTTGAGAAGATGACTGTTAGAATAATCTCGATCTGTCGAAGAATTGATTTTTCGTTTTACCTAATACTCGAAAGCGATAGCACTATGCTCGGACATATCAAATACAAAACACTTAAGGCGTGTCGTATGGCATAGTCTGAACTTTAACCCTCCAATCGGAACCCAGTTCTGTATGTAATATTTTCGACCATAGTGCGATCGATTTTGAGTATTAGATGAAAAGAAAAATTGTTTTAATTCTTTTAGTCTCCATAAGGCAATCTGAGCTTTGTTCACCGTGCGAGACGTCGTTTCCAATCGCTACCAAAATGGGTGTGTTATATCTCCGGATATATTACTATCGACCCTTTTTTAGCCGATAGCCCTGGCAGCTAGTGCTCACTAGTCTATTTAACTAGTTAATTTATTTAATTATGTTAATAAATCATAATAATAATACTCGTGGGTTTTAATATGGAAAAGTTAAATCTAAATAAAGGAAAGGAGGCCGACACTCTTAAAAAGTCGGAGGGGTCATCCCCCATTTTTTACGGCGCTCTTGTGCTACAGGGCGCCTCTACCAGCCGAGCTGCGGCTGAATTTAATAATTCATGTGGTCTCCAGGTTATACTGGAGTCCACTTCTAAAAATGCATTGGAAGCAGTGAGCGTAGGGGGGTAGCCAAGGGAGCGGTGTCTGCTAGCGGAGGCGCACTCAGTAATCGGCTCGATACTGGGGGGAATGCCGTAGCCGGTGCGCACGCCCCGAGAAACCCCTTCCCCACGCCCACTGCGTTCTCAAAGGCCTACGATTGGCCACAACGAAAAGACCCACGTGCGAAGCACAGGAGGACAGCGCTCAGGATCTTGAAGAGATCCTGGTTTACGCCCGACCTGCTAGCCAAGGCACTGCCTGGCGACGTGGCAGAACTCAAAGCAGAGCTTGAGTGGGCTAAGTTAATCGTCCCGGACTTCGATGGTAGTCGTCTGGCGAGCGAAGAGGGGGCCGCGAAACGCAACAGGTCCATGGAGGTCGCGGATGGTACCTCAAACCCCGATGGGCATGGTCGGGAACTGGAATGTTTATGATGAGCACTCCTTCTCCGACCATCGTTATATCAGCTTTGAGTTAGTAGGCGTGCCGTCCATCTCCTCCCCCTATAGAAATCTTATGAACGCCAACTGGCAATTGTACAATAAGGAACTGGATGGGTACCTTTCAACTAGTAGCCCCGTAATGCCTGGGGATCCTAAAGAATTAGAGGAACTGGTGGATAAGTTCACCAACGCCTGTCAGGGGGCTTTAGATAAAGCCCCACTAAAAGGGTTAGGGGTAAGCAGAAAGCACCCTGGTGGAATCCCGAACTAGACAGATATAGGAAGCTATGTAGACAAGCTTTTAATAGTGCCAAAGCCTCGACGGAGGATGGGAATTGAGAAGCTTATAAGGAGCATCTTAGAGAGTACAAAAAGCAACTCAGGAAATCTAAAAGAACCTCCTGGAGAGATTTCTGCAGCGGAATGGAATCCGTATCAGAGGGATCTAGGTTACGAAAGATTTTTATCTAAATCACCGCATAGTGCGCCGTGGTGTCTACTGAGACCTGATGGGTCTTGGACTAATACGGGGGAGGAAACTCTGCAACTTATCCTTAATATCCACTTTCCAGAAGCGGAAAGCGACAATGGGTATCAACCCTCTAGGGGTCATGCTGTGTATGATATAGGGCAGTACGTTGACCATAAAAGAATTGAATGGGCCATCTGGTCATTCAAGACATTCCAAGCACCGGGCCTAGACGGGATTTGGCCCGTGCAACTTCAGAATTCCATGGAGTTGAGTTTACCATGGTTGCTAGCAATTTATAAGGGTGTGCTTACTTTCAATTATATCCCCAGCCCTTGGAGGAACTCTAGGGTAATTTTTATACCAAAGGCAGGTAGAACATCCCACGTTGTCCCAAAGGACTTCAGACCTATTAGTCTGGCATCCTTCCAACTTAAAATATTGGAGAGGCTAATCGAGCCCCACGTACACTGATAAAAATAATTGTCCTTAAATTGAGGAAACGTACTACTTGGCTTAAAAAAAAATATTTTTCCTATTTTTAAGGAAAATACTCTGTTTTAGGGACAAATCTACTTAGTTTAAAAGAACATTTATACTTTCCATAAGTAAATCAATGTACTCATTTCAGTATTAAAGACATTTTTACTAGTTTCAATCAATTTACAAGTTTATTAAGTATAAATGTGTCCTTAAGTTCAAATTAAGTAAATATTTCCTTATGCTGAAGACATTTTTTCCAGTGATATCAAGGCAGTGTTTAACTTAATTTAAAACCATATTTACTTATTTTCGCTGTCGCTGCCAAAAACGTTCTGCCCGCGTAATTTTCAAAGAATTTTATTACATATTAAGTATACAACTATCCTAAAAATTCACAATAAGTCAATATTTCCTTATGTTGGAAGGCAACGTGCGTAAGAGTGGTGAAATTCCATAAACAGAACAAAGGTGAAATTAGACGCTGTCAAGCGTAAGTATTCAATAGCTTCATGGTAGACATCTGAGTTTACCATTCGAAAGATTGTGAGTTCGATTCTCGTTGAAGGCAATATAAGAACTGTGTAAAATAATTTTTTTTAAGTTTAAAATTACTTAACTACCATTTAAGTACAATCCCTACTTAAAAGTAAGTTTAAGTATAACAACTTCTTTCTTTTAAGGCAGTGCGGCCTTGGTGCAATATTGTTCCCTTCATTTACTTGAATTTGTATGGATGTTTCCTTACTTTTAGGAAATCATTTTGATCAGTGTAAGAAATAAGTTAGAGAGCAAAATAATACCATCACAACATGCGTAAATGAAAGGTAGATCCACAGAAAAAACGTTACACGATATTGTTACGCACATAGAAAAATCCCTATCGAATAAGGAGGGGGGGGTCTAAAGTTGTAGCGTATACTGACGACCTGGCAGTGGTCGTGAGTGGTAAATATCCACAAACGCTTTGCGATATTATGCAAAGAAATCTTAGGCTCGTTAAAGAGTGGGCTGGGAATAAGGGTCTAGGTGTTAACCCGGCCAAAACAGAGCTGGTACTATTCACTAGGAAATACAAAATTCCAGCGTTGCGGTTACCAGTATTAGGCAATACCACCCTTAAATTGGGTGATTCCGCAAAATACCTGGGGGTAATTATCGATAAAAAGCTCACATGGAAGGAGAACATCCAAGAGCGTGGGCCTTTACTCTTGTAGGGGGGCCATAGGGCAAAGATGGGGGCTGTCCCCCAAAGTCACACTTTGGCTCTATACCGCCGTGGTTAGACCAATTCTTCTATACGGGGCCTTGGTCTGGTGGACGGGCCTGGAGAAGAGCTCCAATGTCAACATAATCCAAAGAGTGCAGAGAAGCGCGCTCATATGTGTTAGCGGGGCACTACGCACAACAGCGGCGGAGGCACTGAATGCAGTCCTCAACATTCTACCGGTTGATATATCCGGGAAACTATATGCGGCATGCTCCGCACTGCGCATAAGGAATCTACCATGATGGAGGACCCTTGATGAAGGTCACTCTTCTATCCTCAAGAATCTCCCCTCACACATCTCGGATTACTGTTTACCGAGGTACTGTTTCGAGAAGAAATATGACATAATAATACCTGAAAGAAAATTCTGGGAGAGGGGTCCCCCCGATGACATTGGTTCGGTCCATATTTATACGGATGGATCGAAACTTGATGATAAGGTCGGAGGGGTATATGCCGCTCAGCTGGGATTCCTGACCACTGCAGTGTTTTTCAGGCAGAGGTGTCCGCTATACAGGAAGCGATAGATCTACTGAGGATAGCAAACATCAATAGCGGGGATGTTTACATATTCTCTGACTGCCAAGCAGCCCTCAAGGACCTGGGGGCCTTTACATGCAATTCCAGGGTTGTGGAGAGCTGCCGCAAATCTCTCAACGAGATGGCTCAGCAACTCTCAATTCATCTGGTATGGGTGCCTGGACACAGTGGGGGCACATCCGCTCCGCTTTCACAGTCCTGGAAGGGTTTAGGTATGTCGCTCGCGACTAGCAAGCTCTTAACGAGGAACATTTTCCTCAAACAGGCAAGGGATAGATGGGAGAATATAGGTACCTGCAATCATACAAAACTGGTGTGGCCGGAGATTATACCGGGTAGGTCGGAAGACCCTACAATGATTTCTGCAGAAGTTGCAAAGACGAGGAGGAGCCTGAAACGGTGAGGCATCTAATATGCGAATGCCCTGCGTTGGGGGGAAAGAGGTTAAAATATCTGGGGTCGGGTATGTTCTATCATTTGGGTGAATTTTCAAAAATTAAACCACAGGATATTCTGCGCTTCGCGGAATCCACGAAATGGTTCGAGTAGGGGGTCATTCAGATCCTTGTGGTATCACAACGGGACCTACGGGGCCTATGTGTGCTAGTCTGTGTATTAGCAGCCACTGCAACCTACCTAACCTACCTAGGGGTTGAGCCTTTGAAAATCTCATGATAAAATTGCCCCCCTACAGGTCGTCTCGCACCAGGTCTTCGACTACCCTGTGGATTTCATCGCAATGCTTGTCGGGCTATATTTACGGAAGGTCTTCTGAAGGGGTGCCCAATCCACGACCACTTTCGCTATATTATTGCTGTGGAACCTTTAGTCTGATCTGATATTGTTTCTGCCTAGCGAATCTTCTGAATTAAGATTGCACTTTTCCACGTCCACAAGCATAAAACAAATAAGAGCCACCCAAATAAATATATCTTAAAAGCTATACTATTGTGTGCCTGAAGGAAAATAGGCTTGAAATTAAAATAAGTAGTTTATTTAGGGTTTTGAGTCTCATATCTAAAAAAATTTATAAATTTTTATGGGTGGTTATTGGTCTGTATATTAGAAACTTTTGAAAATTTTACGACTTCAAGACCTTTGTTTTAATTATTGTGATATGGTATTTTTCACATCTATTTAATTTAAATTTATTTAAAAGCCAACCATGCGGTTATCATTTGCTTGCTGTTGTTGTAAAGGAGTGTAGCCCTATCCAACGAGTACTTATCCTTAGCCTAAATTGTCATCAATGTCTTCTAAAGGGAGTCCTGGGAAACTAGCTGTTTCTGTTTGTTTATTGAGACATCAGAATTGCGGGCACGAAAAGTGCATTGATAATGGAAGCTTAGCATCCTTCGAAATGGATCTATCTGCATTGCTGTGGTGTTGTTTTCTAATTTTTGCCTATCACATAAATCAAAATTAAATAATTGTGAAAAATGTCATTTCACAATAATTAAAACCAAGGTCTTGAAATCGTAAAATTTGCAAAAGTTTACATAAAAGAATTTATGTAAAATAAAATTGGTGACATTTACATTCAAATATGCTCATTTTCGCAATTACACTTACATCGATACTTCAATTCCCGTTTTATTGAAATTTGTATAAGTTACACGTACGAATTTTATTTAATTCTGATTCAGTTCGACACTTAATTAATTCATGAGGTAGCCAAGTGCCATAGCACCACTTGATGGACCAAAGTGCCGCCAATCGCTTAACGAACTGGCAGTTATGAGCCTCACTATCGTGAAAACATTGCGACGAGAACATCAAAATGGGAAATGTAAAAAATATCGTTGTTAAAAATGGCAGCTACTGCAGTAGGCAGTTTAAAAGCTTTAGCATCTCCTATTACGTGTGTAATAAATAATTTATAGAATTTGTAATTAAGTATACGCTGCGGGTAGCTCGCTTTTATTGTGCGTTAACAAATACTTATAAAGGCATATTAGAGTTACTCTAACGCAAGCAAACAAATAAAATGTGAAACTTCTTTTATGTAGCTCTTGAAATTTTATGGTATGGAAATGCTGGTCGTGCAGTTGTTTGCCATTATGTGTGTTCAATCGAGTGTAACGCGATTCTTGCGAAAACTTTAAACTTGATTGCATGCAGAAAATCAATGGGTAGGTACCTGGTTTCTTCGCAGGTAACAGAATATGACATACAAAATGTTTTATTTCGAGGATCTAGCACCCTAATGTACAAGTATGTGTTAAGTGTAAAACAACATTTTAAGTGACCTGGTAATGTACGATGGGGCTAGGAATGTATACGTTTAAACATGTGTGGACAATTTGTTGTAAATATGAGTATTTTGAGTGTTATTGGCAGTAATTACAATAAAACAATTACTACTTAAAAAGGTGATTGAAGTGCTATCCACTCAAATACACGCAGGCGCAGTATCATTTGCATATATGTATGCATGTACATATGTAAATATATGAGATACTAGTATATACCCGCGGCCTTGCCTGCCCTGCGAAGTACCCTTTCAACATTTTAGATAAAAATTCGATCGTCGAAGTTCACCAAGTTAGGTAGATTGGTCAAATAAAAAACTGTTGGAAGATCAATTATTTGTCTATGTTCCTAGAGTTTTGAAAAAATAGTATGTAATGAAAAACGGGTTTCAAAAATGTTGTTTAATATACATATCCTTGAACGCGATTGAAAGTGAGGTTTCTAAATTTAAATATTGCTTTGGCTTTAAGTGTGGATATAAATGACTCAGAAAGCATTTATCGAATAGGTCATCTAAACTTCAAAGTTTGATATTTATATAATATTATTGAATACTGAAGCATTTACCAAGGGTATTTGAAATTTTCAAAATTCCCATCAGGGGGGAAAGGTAGATTGATTAAATAATTTGAGGTTTTTGGGCGATCACGTTTTGACCGATAACTCAGTTATTGATAAATATATCGAAATCCAAATGAAACCTGGGGCCATCCCTTTTCGTTTGATATCCATATTGTAGGGCAATTTTAAGGTTTTTGGGCAATTACATTTTCACCGATAACTCAGTTATCGATAATTTTATCGAAATATATCGAAGTCCAAATGAAACCTGGTGTCATGCCCTTTCGATTGATACCCATATTGTAGGGCAATTTTAAGGTTTTTGGGCAATCACATTTTCACCGATAACTCAGTTATCGATAAATTTATCGAAATACGTTGAGGTCCGAATAAAACCTGGTATCATGCCCTTTCGTTTGATACCCATATTGTTGGCAATTTTGAAGTTTTTGGGCAATCACATTTCCACCGACAACTCAGGTATCGGAAACCTGGGGACATCCCTTTTCGTTTGATATCCATATTGTAGGGCAATTTTAAGGTTTTTGGGCAATTACATTTTCACCGATAACTCAGTTATCGATAATTTTATCGAAATATATTTAAGTCCAAATGAAACCTGGGACCATGCCCTTTCGTTTGATACCCATATTGTAGGGCAATTTTAAGGTTTTTATTCAATAACATTTTCACCGATAACTCAGTTATCGATTAATTTATCGAAATATATCGAGGTCCAAATGAAACCTGGGGCCCTTTCGTTTGATACCCATATTGAAGGGTAATTTTAAGGTTTTTGTTCAATAACATTTTCACCGATAACTCAGTTATCGATTAATTTATCGAAATATATTGAAGTCCAAATGAAAACTGGGGCCATCTCCTTTCGTTTGATGCCCATATTATAGGGCAATTTTAAGGATTTTTCACCGATAACTCAGTTATCGATAAATTTATCGAAATATATCGAAGTCCAAATGAAACGTGCGACCTTTCCCTTTCGTTTGATACCCATATTGTAGGGCAATTTTAAAGTTTTTGGGCAATCACATTTCCACCGATAACTCAGCTATCGGCTAATTTATCGAAATATATCGAAGTCCAAATGAAACCTGGGGCCATGCCCTTTCATTAGTACCCATATTTTAGGGCAATTTTAAGGTTTTTGGGCAATCACATTTTCACCGATAACTCAGTTATCGATCAATTTATCGAAAAACATCAAAGTCCAAATGAAACCTGGGGCCATGCCCTTTCCTTTGATACCCATCTTGTAGGGCAATTTTAAGGTTTTTATTCAATAACATTTTCACCGATAACTCAGTTATCGATTAATTTATCGAAATATATCGAGGTCCAAATGAAACCTGGGGCCCTTTCATTTGATAGCCATATTGAAGGGTAATTTTAAGGTTTTTGTTCAATAACATTTTCACCGATAACTCAGTTATCGATCAATTTATCGAAATATATCGAAGTCCAAATGAAAGCTGGGGTCATCCCCTTTCGTTTGATACCCATATTGCACATTGGTCCCAAATCCAAAATTTGTGGCATAAACTCAATTTTTAAACTCTTGAGTGTTCAAAAAAGGCAAGCATTTTCCAATAGTACATATATTATTACACCTTAAGATCAGTTTTATTCATTACATCTGGCAACCATTAGTTTCTGACAAGCCATCAAAGTCAGCTGTTTTGCCACAATAATATTAAAGTTTTGCGAATTTTGTTTTGCTTAGAACTATTCAAGAGTGGAAAACTTAAGGTTGATTAAAAACAAGTGCACATTTTTAAGGATAATACAGGAAAAAGTAAGTAGAATTTACTCATAACAAGTTTTTCCATGTTTATACGCGTATTAGGGTAGCTTTGAAGTGCTTTGCGAAAGGTATTTTTGTTAAAAAAATTTCATAACTTTTGTGTCTCGTAGACAAAAAGTTATATAACTACACAACGATTCACAAAAGTGAAGAGGCTATATTATTTAGTAAAGTGTATTTAATTAAGCAGTGTAGATATATTATTGCCGTTCATTGCCGTTTTTGAAAAATTCGATCTTTTTCCAGTGAAATTCTATTTCAGCAATTCCGAATTGTTCGACATTTGGGTATCAAATGAAAAATAAAAAATAGAATAAAAAAATATTTTTAATTTAAAATGTTTTTAAAATGAACTAAAAACTGGAAAATAATTTCCCCTCTGTCTACATAGATTCTTCACCACGTAAAGCTTATCCGGAACATTTGTGAGGGGGAATTCCTATAGGTATTAAATAGTACTTGGAGTTTGAAATGTATAAAAACATTGGCGCACGCTAAAGATGGTTCGCATTAATTTCTAACAATCTTATTACCGATATGAGCTTTCCTAAAAAAAAACATCTTTTCACGATATAGCAAGCGCCAAATGTTTTTATACATTTCAAACTCCAAGTACTTTTTAATACCTATAGGAATTCCCCCTCACAAATGTTCCGGATAAGCTTTACGTGGTGAAGAATCTATGTAGACAGAGGGGAAATTATTTTCCAGTTTTTAGTTCATTTTAAAAACATTTTAAATTAAAAATATTTTTTTATTCTATTTTTTATTTTATACTTTTTAGTTGTGAGTCTCTGACAATGTCTAAGATTGTAATTGGATATTAACGAAAGCGTAAATGTATACATTTAACAGCTCAGTTAGATGAACGCTATAGATACATTTAGATGAATACTTTTTATTTTGAAATTCCCATTAATTCAATTTTTGACCCATTTTTTAGCATTATCTTCTATTATTGTCTAGTGTGCATTGACTGCTTTGAAAAACTGCATGTCGAACAGCGTAATCTAATTGGGTAAATTTTCGAGGTGTTTACACACTAAACTCCTCGCGGAAGTTTACCGAATTTGTATAAACTTCGTTCCATAAAAATTTTGACAGTTCATTTGCGCATTCGGTAATTTTCTACGTTTACACGCTTTACGCGGTGTTTCTATGGTTACATGAATAAAATTACTCTTATTTTAAGCAATATAAAATACATCATGACTGCGCCTAAATGTATGTAAGTGAAATCCAAATACTTGAAATTTCGATGCTATTTATATGCAGATGGCGCTGAAAACGCATTATAGCATGCGCATTATAGCATGTGTACGAAATATTCAGATAGCAATAAGGAAGATAGACCGATAAATGGGACTTTTGCAATTAAAGCAATATTTTGGATTGTTTTTTTTTTTTTTTTCTTATAATGTATTGTCAGCGAAACCTGAACGATGGTGAAAATTTCAAAACCCCAGCTCAACGCGAAGTTAGTACAAAATCCAAAGCAAAATCTCTGGAAATGAAACTTTTCAAATATATCTACCCGTGCGCCACCTATCGGAATTATTTTTTTGTTATATTGCGTGGGGCAGAAAACTAAATGATGATGAAAATTTCAAGATTCTACCTCAACGGGAACTTCGTTGAAAAACGAATTAATCGACACCGAAAACAGACCTTCGCATTTCTTAAATAGAACGACTCACGCGCTACCTAGCGGTCAAACATTTGGAAATTGATTAAGTAATACACACGCTAAATATCAGCTAAATCGGTCCATAATTAGGATTTTCAGCTGTTATTACCCCGACCTCAGCTCCACCTAGCGGAATTTTTTTTAGGAAAATATTTCTTTTCATAGTAGTAATACATGTTCCGAATTTCAGCCAAATCGGACCGTAAATGCGATTTTTGAAAATATAGCGACCCACGCGCCACCTATCGGAATTTTTTTTCATAATATTGCATTGTCATCGCGACCTGAACTGTGGTGAAAATTTCAAGACCCTAGCACAACAGAAAGTTGGTTCAAAATCGAATGCAAAAATCCGGGCACAAGAACGACGAAAGCGACCTAATAAAAACATTTTAATAATAAAAAAAAGGAATCAATCTCGAAGTGGGTGTTTGAAAAAATAAAAGCAAGTACACAAAACGAAAAATTCTAGAAATTAACAAACAAATTACAAATTTTCACACTTATATTAAGAGATTTTTTAAAAAATTCAAGGGAGATATTGAAAAATTCAAAAGAAAACATCAGAAGTGGTATTCTCGGCATATGGTGATTAAAATTGGATTAAAAGATTGTGTGAAGTCTAGTAAGGTAGGACGCCCCTGAAGTGTGCTAGTCTTCCACGCAGAGAACGAAGTGTGCTAGTCTTCCACGCAGAGGACGAAGTGTGTTAGTCTTCCACGCTAACTGAACTGTGCTAGTCTTCGTTGGGAGCGACGATATATTATTTCGTTTATTTTCTTTTTTTGTATATTTAGTACAAACTTTTAATTTGGTGTTTACTTTTGTTCTGGAAAATTAATAAATACTAGTATATCCCGTGGTCGAAATTCGACCAATTTAAAATAGTTGAACTTATTCAAACATCTGATCAACTTTTTGTCAATAGCTGCCTTTAGGCCCGTGGCCGAATAAATAATGGACCGAAGTACTCAATGAGCGAGGGAGTGAAAATAATTTCTCTAATAATGAGTGAAAGAATGAAATTCATTTTGTAGAAATATGAGCAAAACGTATTCAACAAAGTGTGATTGAATTTGACGTTGCTCTCAATCGGAACCAGGGTATAATGTCAAACAGAAAAAATATTTTAACCCACTTGAAAACAATTTTTTCCGTTTATAAACTTTTAGGAAAATTTGTAAATTAACTTTTGTTTTAAATTTTCAATATTTATATTTTATCTTTAATTCAAATAAGCAATACGAAAGAATATTCGGTAGCAAATTTAGAAGTATTTTATTGGTAGTGAAAAAAACTTCGGTGCCAGTGAAGAACGGTTGGAATTCAACTGTTTTATAAGCTATGGTAAGAAAACTGTAACCAAACATTTTTTACAAAAATCGCGGATAATATAAGGGTAAATTATTGCTAATATTAAAGAAGAGAAAATGATACCCAATTTACATGTGGTGCACCATAAAGGATTAATTCATTTGTTTACATTCGTTTGACATTATAGCCCCTTACAAGAGAAAATATTTAACTGTCAATCACACTTTGTTGAATACATTTTGAATATGAGTTCAATTTATAGAAATTTATTATTTAGTGTTGGTAAATTACAAATGCTGGTTAGGGCAAATCTAGGCTTTTGCAAAAACAGTTAAAGGTTTTTCTAGCTTTTTTCTTTATCCATAACTTAGCAATATTTAGAAGACATTTTAATTTGATTTTTAATTTGATTAAAAAAAAAAATGTAGGTATATTGATTTAAAAAAAAAAAAAAATGTATTCAAAGTGGTAAAATCAGCCAAAATCTAGCCTTTTGCAAAAACTGTTAAAGGTTTTTCTATCTTTTTTTCTTAACCATAACTTAAAAATATTTAAAAATACATTTCTTACCGATTTTTGATTTGATTTTTGAAAAAAATAGTACGTATATTGATTTAAAAAAAAAAAAATATTCAAAAGTGGTGAAACCGGGCAAAATGTAGCCTTTTGCAAAAATAGTTTAAGGATTTTCTAGCCTTTTTCCTTAGCCATAACTTAGAAATATTTAAAAAGACATTTCATATCGATTTTTGATTTGATTTTTGAAAAAAATGTGGGTATGTTGATTTAAAAAAAAGCTATTCAAAATTGGTTAAACCGGGCAAAATCTAGCCTTATGCAAAAACGGTTTGAAGGTTTTTAAGCTTTTTTCCTCAACCATAACTTAGAAATATTTAAAAAGACATTTTATATCGATTTTTGATTTGATTTTTGAAAAAAAATAGTACGTATATTGATTAAAAAAAAAATATTAAAAAGTGGTGAAACCGGGCAAAATGTAGGTTTTGAGGATTTTGTAGCTTTTTTCCTTAGCCGTAACTTAGAAATATTTAAAAAGACATTTCATATCGATTTTTGATTTGATTAAAAAAAAAAATGTGGGTATGTGATTTAACAAAAAAAGTTATTAAAAAGTGGTTAAACCTCGCAACATCTAGCCTTATGCAAAAACAGTTTGAAGGTTTTCTAGCTTTTTTCCTTAACCCTAACTTGAAAATATTTAAAAAGACATTTTATATTGATTTTTGATTTGATTTTTGAAAAAAAAAAGTAGGTAAATTGAAACCGGGCAAAATGTAGCCTTTTGGAAAAACAGTTTGAGAGTTTTCTAAGTTTTTTCATTAACCATAACTTAGAAATATTTAAAAAGACATTTTATATTGATTTTTTTTCTTTTTATTCAAAAGTGGTCAAATTTTGTCTAGACTTGTTTGGTGTTCGGGTTGTAAATCTGGATGAATAGAAATGAGTTGTTGTCTTTAGTAATATTTTAGTTGACCTCTAACCACTTCGTTTAGTACAAAATTTAAGGACCTGTGAAAAATTATGGATTTATAAACCAATTTTATTTTTTATGAATATGAGGGTATGTTTAAGAAAAATTTAATTTTCGGAAAAACTTACCAAAAAACCCAAATTGTATAAGCGGTTATCTCATTTCTATAATGGGTGGTATGTATGTATATTTATGAAAATATTCGCAGTAAGTTTTTTCCGAAAAAAGTATCACAAATATAAAAATATGTCTTATGAAATTTTAATGAGCTTATAAAAAATCAAGATTAGAAATACTCATATACCTAAAGATGTTTTAAAAAAGAAAAAAATATTTTCAATGAAAAAAAAAAATTGTAGTCCGGAGCTTTTCTCGAACCTACAACAGTTCGCTCGCTATCCGATGCGCTAACCACCGCTCTACTGCTTTATCTACGAATTTATTGTCAAATCACCAATTCAAGCTGTGTGGGCAATGAGCGAGAGAATGAAAATAGTTTCTCTAATAAAAGGAGGAGCTTGTTGAGTGAAAGATTGAAAGGTTCATTTTGCAGAAAATGAGTTCTTTTTATAGAAATTTATTATACAGGCGTGTTTTTAAATCTTTTTAGAGGGGGTAAATTACAAATACTGGTTAGGTAAAAAAAAGTTTGAGGGTTTTCTAGCTTTATTCTTTAACCATAACTTAGCAATATTTAAGACAATTTATATGGATTTTTTATTTGATTTAAAGAAAAAATATATATTAATTTTTCTATTAAATTTGGTCTAGTCTTGTTTGGGGCTCGGGTTGCAAATCTGCCCTTTTAAAAGTTGAATAGAAATCAGTGGTTAGCGGTCGTCTTAAATTTTACTGAAGGCAACAATTCAGTAAAATTTAAGACGACCGCTAACCACTTGATTTAGTTCAAAATTTAAGTACATATTAAATATGTTGTCGATTTTTATATTTTAAATCGGGAGTCTATCAGCAACTTTGTCTCAAACGGTAGAAATCACTAAAATTTTTGGAAGTAATCTACCGAAGTCCGATAAATAGACTACTGTGTTTGAAAAAATTTCGCAACTTCGATCTTATATCATCAAAAATTAGACAAAAAAAACCCAAATTGAATAAGCGGTTATCGCATTTCTATAATGGGTGGTATGTATGCATATGCTTTCCGTCAACTAAAAATATTCAGCAATTTTTTTTCTCGAAAATAGAGATCACAAACATACAAATTTTAATTTTTTATGTACAAATTGATTGTCAGATAACCCATTCAAGTGACATGAGAAATTTTCATTCGCTTATTACAGATAAATGAAGATTAATATAATAGATTTAATAATAATTAAAAAATTAACACAAATACCTAAAAGAAAAACAATATTGCGCTCTGAATTATAAAGGAATTTTTTATCAGGACTAAAATAATACGACCCTTTTGAGACGTGCATTTACTTGTTACTTAAGGTAAGTTTTTTGTTGTGATCACTGGTGACTCACTGGCACAGAATGTGTTAAATTTGCGGATGTTACATTTGAACGAATTTATTGATTTTTCAGTAAGGAGTTGCGTTGTGGACGTTACTCATTATACTATTTCGTAATCTGCTATGAAATACGTAAGGTTTAAGGGGTCTTGTGTAAAGAAAACCTCCAAAAAAGTATTTCGACACACCCTATTAGTGTCTAATTTGGTTTTTAGAAATTTAAATTCGCTTATTTATTTTAAATTTACCTTAACATGTATTCAATTAAGCAAATTTTGACATCTTTTGCGATATCGTATCTCAAAAGGAAATTTCTTTCATACCTCGAAGGAACACCCTACTAGCAGTCACGGTGGGCGTGGTCTGATTTATCAGATATTTGCTATTTTTCTTCCATATGCCATTGCTATAAGATTTGTAGACTTTCAACTGCGTAGCTGCATTGGTTGAATTTATGCCAAAAGAAAATGGAATCAGGACCATTGTGTATTGTAGGGAAAATTTAAGGTTTCTGGGCAATCTCATTTCGACTGATAACTGAGTTATCGATAAATTTTTCGAAATATATCGAAGTCCAAATGAGACCTGGCACCTTCCAGTTTCGTTTAATACCCATATTGTTCGAACTTTCTACACCTGTATGCGAAATATCATAAGTTTAGGTCAAGTGTACTCAGAGTTATATGGAAAAACAAAAAAATCGAAAAGTATCGGTCCCTAGCATGGCCGGACCCCCCAAAATTAAAAAAAAAAAATAGCCTATACCTCCCTCCAGACTATTAGCTGTCTGCCTACCAAATTTCAACAAAATCCGTCTTGCCATTCTCACGTTATTGAGGAACAGAAGAAAACGTCTGGACATCCAAATATCCAAACATCGCTACATTCACATTTATAATATTAGTAAGATTATTGAATACTGAAGCATTTACCAAGGGTATTTAAAATTTTCAAAATTCCCATCAATGGGGAAAGGTAGATTGATTAAATAATTTGAGGTTTTTGGGCGATCACGTTTTGACCGATAACTCAGTTATCGATAAATATATCGAAATACATATATCGAAGTCCAAATGAAACCTGGGGCTATCCCTTTTCGTTTGATAACCATACTGTTGACCAATTTTAAGGCGTTTGAGCCATCTCGTTTTCACCGATAACTCAATTATCGATAAATTTACCAAAATATATTGAAGTCCAAATGAAAACTGGGGCCATCCCCTTTCGTTTGATACCCATATTGTAGGGCAATTTTAAGGACTTTTCACCGATAACTCAGTTATCGATAAATTTATCGAAATATATCGAAGTCCAAATGAAACGTGCGGCCTTTCCCTTTCGTTTGATACCCATATTGTAGGGCAATTTTAAAGTTTTTGGGCATCACACTTTCACCGATAACTCAGTGATCGATAAATTTATCGAAAAATATGGAAGTCCAAATGAATCCTGGGGTCATGCTCTTTCGTTTGATACCCATATTGTCGGGCAATTTTAAGGCTTTTCAGCCATCTCGTTCTCACCGGTAACTCAGTTATAGAAAAATTTATCGAAATATATTGAAGTCCAAATGAAAACTGGGGCCATCCCCTTTCGTTTGATACCCATATTGTAGGGCAATTTTAAGGTTTTTGGGCAATTACATTTTCACCGATAACTCAGTTATCGATAAATTTATCGAAATATATCGAAGGCCAAATGAAACCTGGTGTCATGCCCTTTCGTTTGATACCCATATTGTTTTTGGGCAATCACATTTTCACCGATAACTCAGTTATCGATAAATTGATCGAAATACGCTGAAGTCCAAATAAAACCTGGTGTCATGCCCTATCGTTTGATACCCATATTGCTGGCAATTTTAAGGTTTTTGGGCAATGAGATTTCCACCGATAACTCAGCTATCGACAAATTTATCGAAGTCCAAATGAAACCTGGGGCCATGCCCTTTCGTTTGATACCCATATTGTAGGCAAATTTAAGGTTTTTATTCAATAACATTTTCAGCGATAACTCAGTTATCGATTAATTTATCGAAATATATCGAAGTCCAAATGAAACCTGGGGTCATCCCCTTTCGTTTGATACCCATATTGTAGGGAAAATTTATGGGTTTTGAGCAACCACATTTTCACCGATAACTCAGTTATCGATTAATTTATCGAAATATATTGAGGTCCAAATGAAACCTGGGACCATTCCCTTTCGTTTGATAACCATATTGTAAGGTAATTTTAAGGTTTTTGTTCAATAAAATTTTCACCGATAACTCAGTTATCGATCAATTTATCGAAATATATCGAAGTCCAAATTAAACCTGGGGCCATCCCCTTTCGTTTGATACCCATATTGTAGGGAAAATTTAAGGTTTCTGGGCAATCTCATTTCGACTGATAACTCAGTTATCGATAAATTTATCGAAATATATCGAAGTCCAAATGAGACCTGGCACTTTCCAGTTTCGTTTGATACCCACATTGTTCGAACTTTCTACACCTGTATGCGAAATATCATAAGTTTAGGTCAAGTGTACTCAGAGTTATAAGGAAAAACAAAAAAATCGAAAAGTATCGGTCCCTAGCATGGCCGGACCCCCCAAAATTAAAAATTGAGGGTCAGAAGTAAACGTCTGGACATCCAAACATCCAAACATCCAAATATCCAAACATCACTACATTCACATTTATAATATTAGTTAGATAAGCTAAATAAACATGTGTCACGCAAAAACTAAAATAATCGCCAGAGCCATTTTTGAGAAAACCGCGATATAGCCGCGTTTTTTTAAGCGCTTCGGAAAACTTAATTTCTTGTCACTTATTGGAAAAGGTTATATATTCTGAAAGAGGATTAAAACCTCCACCACCTCCATGTTTTAGTTTTAAAATATATGTCCATTGACTCTTGTGAAATGCAACTGAAAGTGCATTTTTTGTTACTCATACGGCCCATGGCGTTAAAGACATTTAAAAATAAGAAAAAGAAATATTTCGAGTATGCAGTTTTATAGAGCAGTTAATTTTAGTCTAACAAAGTGCAAGTCTTAAGTACCAACAACATCCCTGCAGTCAACTTAACTAGTTTTATACTAATCAAATACCAGTCAGCTAGGCGGCTTCAACTAGTTCGAGTTCTGTAATTTTTCCATATTAGCAACTGGTATTTTTAACACGGCGATGTCCTACGAGATGGCAATTGTCCTTCTCTGCATCAGCACCATACCAATTGGCTGACTAGTCAGCCTCTGCATCAGGAATATACCAGTTGATATACTTGTTATTATACACATCAGTATCATACCATTTAAGATACTAGTTCGTATATACGTCAGGATCGTACCAGTTGAAATAATAGTTCATATATACATCACAATCATACCAGTTGGCAGACTAGTTCATATATGCATCAGAATCATACCAGTTGACTGACTACTTCTTATATGCATCAGAATCATACCAGTTGACAGACTAGTTCATTAATGCATCAGAATCATACCAATTAACAGACTAGTTAAAAAAATCATCGGAATCATACCAGTTGATATAGTAGTTCATTTATGCATCAGAATCATACCAGTGACATATCAGTTCATTTATGCATCATAATCATATCAGTTGACATACTAGTTCAAATTTGCATCAGAAATATACCATTTGACATACTAGTTCATATATGCATCAGAATCTTACCAGTTGACATACTAGTTCATATATACATCAGAATCATACCGGTTGACATACTGCTCAGTCTATGCGGCAGGACATACTAATCATTATGCCCATTCAGATCGTACCACTTGTCATCCTAGTCCACGAATTTGACATTCATTCCAGTTGGTATACTAGTCGGTCTATGCACCAGTATCATAGTCAGCCTCTACATCAGCAATATACCAGTTTATTCTTTAGAAAGCAGCGACTATTTGTATTTACCCAAACACGAAAAAGCATCTGTGAATTACAAGGTAAAAAAGAAGCAGTTACAAGAGAAAAAGAAAAGCAATTGTCCTCTTCTGCATCAGCACCATACCAATTGGTATACTAGTCAGCCTCTGCATCAGCATTATACCAGTTGATATAGTAGTTCATACACAGCCAAAAATGAGCTAAAGGCTCTGAGTTCGATTCTCGGTAAAGTTAACACAAGTTTTTTTTCTATATTTTTTAAATTATGTTTATTGTATTTTTAATTTAATTATTGAATTCTACTTGCAATGGCTCCCCTGCAGTCAACTTAACTAGTTTTATACTAATCAAATACCAGTCAGCTAGGCGGCTTCAACTAGTTCGAGTTCTGTAATTTTTCCATATTAGTAACTGGTATTTTTAACACGGCGATGTCCTACGAGATGGCAATTGTCCTTCTCTGCATCAGCACCATACCAATTGGCTGACTAGTCAGCCTCTGCATCAGGAATATACCAGTTGATATACTTGTTATTATACACATCAGTATCATACCATTTAAGATACTAGTTCGTATATACGTCAGGATCGTACCAGTTGAAATAATAGTTCATATATACATCACAATCATACCAGTTGGCAGACTAGTTCATATATGCATCAGAATCATACCAGTTGACTGACTACTTCTTATATGCATCAGAATCATACCAGTTGACAGACTAGTTCATTAATGCATCAGAATCATACCAATTAACAGACTAGTTAAAAAAATCATCGGAATCATACCAGTTGATATAGTAGTTCATTTATGCATCAGAATCATACCAGTGACATATCAGTTCATTTATGCATCATAATCATATCAGTTGACATACTAGTTCAAATTTGCATCAGAAATATACCATTTGACATACTAGTTCATATATGCATCAGAATCTTACCAGTTGACATACTAGTTCATATATACATCAGAATCATACCGGTTGACATACTGCTCAGTCTATGCGGCAGGACATACTAATCATTATGCCCATTCAGATCGTACCACTTGTCATCCTAGTCCACGAATTTGACATTCATTCCAGTTGGTATACTAGTCGGTCTATGCACCAGTATCATAGTCAGCCTCTACATCAGCAATATACCAGTTTATTCTTTAGAAAGCAGCGACAATTTGTATTTACCCAAACACGAAAAAGCATCTGTGAATTACAAGGTAAAAAAGAAGCAGTTACAAGAGAAAAAGAAAAGCAATTGTCCTCTTCTGCATCAGCACCATACCAATTGGTATACTAGTCAGCCTCTGCATCAGCATTATACCAGTTGATATAGTAGTTCATACACAGCCAAAAATGAGCTAAAGGCTCTGAGTTCGATTCTCGGTAAAGTTAACACAAGTTTTTTTTCTATATTTTTTAAATTATGTTTATTGTATTTTTAATTTAATTATTGAATTCTACTTGCAATGGCTCCCCTGCAGTCAACTTAACTAGTTTTATACTAATCAAATACCAGTCAGCTAGGCGGCTTCAACTAGTTCGAGTTCTGTAATTTTTCCATATTAGCAACTGGTATTTTTAACACGGCGATGTCCTACGAGATGGCAATTGTCCTTCTCTGCATCAGCACCATACCAATTGGCTGACTAGTCAGCCTCTGCATCAGGAATATACCAGTTGATATACTTGTTATTATACACATCAGTATCATACCATTTAAGATACTAGTTCGTATATACGTCAGGATCGTTCCAGTTGAAAGAATAGTTCATATATACATCAGAATCATACCAGTTGGCAGACTAGTTCATATATACATCAGAATCATACCAGTTGAAAGACTAGTTCATATATGCATCAGAATCATACCAGTTGACAGACTAGATCATATATGCATCAGAATCATACCAGTTGACAGACTAGATCATATATGCATCAGAATCATACCAGTTGGCAGACTAGTTCATATATACATCAGAATCATACCAGTTGAAAGACTAGTTCATATATGCATCAGAATCATACCAGTTGACAGACTAGATCATATATGCATCAGAATCATACCAGTTGGCAGACTAGTTCATATATGCATCAGAATCATACCTGTTGACAGACTACTTCTTATATGCGTCAGAATCATACCAGTTGATATAGTAGTTCATTTATGCATCAGAATCATACCAGTTGACATATCAGTTCATTTATGCATCATAATCATATCAGTTGACATACTAGTTCAAATTTGCATCAGAAATATACCATTTGACATACTAGTTCATATATGCATCAGAATCTTACCAGTTGACATACTAGTTCATATATACATCAGAATCATACCGGTTGACATACTGCTCAGTCTATGCGGCAGGACATACTAATCATTATGCCCATTCAGATCGTACCACTTGTTATACTAGTCCACGAATTTGACATTCATTCCAGTTGGTATACTAGTCGGTCTATGCACCAGTATCATAGTCAGCCTCTACATCAGCAATATACCAGTTTATTCTTTAGAAAGCAGCGACTATTTGTATTTACCTAAACACGAAAAAGCATCTGTGAATTACAAGGTAAAAAAGAAGCAGTTACAAGAGAAAAAGAAAAGCAATTGTCCTCTTCTGCATCAGCACCATACCAATTGGTATACTAGTCAGCCTCTGCATCAGCATTATACCAGTTGATATACTAGTTCATACACAGCCAAAAATGAGCTAAAGGCTCTGAGTTCGATTCTCGGTAAAGTTAACTCAAGTTTTTTTTTCTATATTTTTTAAATTATGTTGTTTATTGTATTTTTAATTTAATTTTTGAATTCTACTTGCAATGGCTCCTTTCAAATTCCGCGTTCGTCAAGTTTGATTATATAGGTGAAGGCCCAATTGCATTCAACTTTGTAGGATCCACTTTCATACAAAGTTTTTTAAACGTAAAGCGAAGCGAAATTTTTGCAAATTCTCAAAAACGAGGCGCGCATTTGTCAAAGTTTTATGTAATTGGGGCTTTGGGGTTGTATTTTTAGGTAAGGTAAATTAAGGTTAAGTTAGTCGTCCACTGCGGAGTTCCGGACCCACATATGATATATAGATAAAATTAAGTCTTATTTTTACATCAAAAAGAGTCAAAGTAAGACTGCTTTCATGCTGGGCCATACACTCGAGTTAAAGGAGCATTGGTAGAGTTAATTTATATTGTTGTTGTCAATATACTCAAGTTTATGCCGCAACGTAAAAAAAATGGCGGTTATATACCAACAGGTTGTCATAACCTCTAACGAGACTTTTGCCGAACTTCTCTTCCAACTTATAGTGTGCTGCTTTGATTTTTTCCCTATGAGTTGGCGGGACCTAGTTTTTTTTTTGAATTTAAAAATCTGTGACTGTTCAAACAGTTGAATGCAGTTAGGTTAGGTTAGGTTAAAGGCTGCCGCAGAGGCACACTTAGGCCAGTTTTGAAAAGGCCGTTGTGATACCACCAGCACTAGGAAAGTCAGTCCCGGGACCCAGCCATTTGGAAAATCCCAGCGGTCTGGTTTAGACTATCCAGGAAGGGAACTCCCAAAAAGCGCGTTCCCGCGCCGCTTAAGGCCGGGCAGTTGCAGATGAGGTGCTTCACCGTTTCCTCTTCCTCATCATCTTTGCAGCTCCTACAGCATCGTCGATAGGGCACCCCTTCTGCGTGCCTACCAATAAGGCAGTGCCCAGTTAGAACACCTATTAATATTAAGATTTCTCTCCTTCTTAGGGCGTGAATGCCTCTAGATCTTTTATGATCCCATTTCGGCCAGGTTTGTTTGGATGTCCGGCAACTTGGGGATTGTTGCCACCTTTCGTTGGCTTGGAGTACACACTCCGTCAAGCCAACGAAAAGTAGCAACAATCCCCAGGGTGCCGGACATCCAAACAAACCTGGCCAAAATGGGATCATAAAAGATCTAGAGGGATCATAAAAGATCTGAATGCAGTTGCAGAATTTCCATTTGATTTTCAGAAAAATACAATTGACATTCAGAAAATTACAATTGATATTCAGAAAACTTTCTGAATATAAACTGAAAATGGTGTAGTATGATTTCAACCCGAGTTTCATACATACTTGCATACTAGTACGAACCAGGATTTTTCTGACTAGTATTATTTCGCCCAGCAAATTATAGTTGTATACTAGTATGTTTTCTGATTAGATTGGCATTGTTTGGTTTAAGGGTAGTATGAATACACCACAAAATGTACAGTCAATGAACTACATTGTCTGCCGAGTAGTTTGGCAAAGTCTGGCTTAAAGGAAATCAGAAATGATCTAGTATGAATACACCACAAAATGCATAGTCAATGAACTAGAATTTTCGCTAAGTAGTTTGGCATTGAATGGTTTAAAGTGTTCCTGATTATAATGGTAACGTAGAGAATTAGACTTTAACGTAGAGAGTGTTCGCCATAGTACAACTGTACAAGTAAGATATGAATCAGCTGTTCGACTTACAGCTGTGCTCACCTGATCGGGTTCCCCTTATTGGAAGCCACTAAACGAAGGGTGTCATTCGTTAGGACCGAAATAAAAGTAGTAGTAGCTTGTGACAAATGTTTAATAACTTCATAAATAATAGAAACTATTTGCCGAAAATTATTTATTATAGCAACTAATTTGATCTGGAAATGTTTGTACAAAGATTTTACTTGTTTAGCGAAAATTTTTTCATATTTTCTAAAACTTTTAGCACTACGCAGAAAAGCAATCCTGTGGTTGATATTTCCATGACAACTCTCTTGTTCTTCTTTGTTTACATAAAACGCAACTTGCTAATTGTATAAATTTCTGTGAATATTTTTAATAAACAAGCACTTTTCTTACTTACAGCATATATTAGTAAAGTGCCCCACCATTTAAATGTGTTTTTTCATAGATGCCTGTGCTTATTTTCTTTTTGTACTTTGTGTGTGCGTGGCGTGCATATAAGGGAGTGTTCACATACTGCTACAAAGTTGCTTATATGGCGTTTCCACCAAACATACACAGCATCCTTTGGGTTTGGAATAATTGTCAACTGTTTCTGATGCGTGTTCCTCCTCGTTGCTCGGGCGTGATAGATCGCAATTAAATAATTATTATTATTACCTTGCATTAAACTCGAGGAAAAGCGACAACAAAGACGACGTATTGCACCCTCGCTGCTAATATTGAGATTTATCACCACATTTTCCATTAAATAATGAATAAACAGACATATTTGTATAAAAAATCATTGTTTATTTCAATAAATAAATAAAGAAAATAAGTGAGTTCCATAACTCAAACATAAAAAAGTTACTATAATTGGACACAGTGCACTAAATCATTATTCTCACACATTCTTAATAGTAATATATTAAAAATTTAAGGTCGCCAAAAATCAAAAAATTTGTTAAAAATTTAAGTTTAGTGAGCTGTATCCATTTGTGAAAGTTGTCATTGCTTTTCCACACAGGAGGCAGCAATGTAGGCGCGTTACCGATTTTTTTAGGTGTTCGGTTCCCCTAGAGGCCTATTTTCACCAATATACGTAGTATTTACATAAAAACGTAAAACATATATTTTAAAAATTCATGTACAATAACTAAAAATAAATATAAAAAATCTAAACAAAACTACTTAGGGGAAAAAAAAGTATATTCAGTTCAAATAAAACTATTTACAATATTTACAAAAACACCCATAGTGAAACCTCATTTCTTCATACGTATGTATGTATGTTATAAAAATACAATACTTTTTCACAAAGGGTTTCTTTAAAAAACAAAGCAGCTTGCTTAGTTCACTGATATATACATACATTCTTTGTGTGGGAATATAACAATATGCAACAACAGCTAAAATGGTCATAACCCTGTAAAACTGTCATTGATGGTTGGAGCAGGTCAAGCAGCTATGCTAACTACCTGCTCGCGTCTTGTAGGAAAATAACAAGCGATTACCGCATAAGTGGTTATTGCTGTAATGACAGTTTGGTTTTTTAGGTAGAGTTAAAGTGTTGTTGGCATGAAACATAATCGAAAACAAAAATATAAATTATAAAAAAGTAAAAAAAAACCAAAAGTGTTTGGTAAATTAAGAAGAATTTTTTTTTTATATAATAAAAAAGCATTTTAAAATAAAAGGAAAACGGCGTTGTAAATTAAACAAAAAAACATTGCGTTGTAAAATAAAATGTATATAAGATCAAAAATAAAAAGCAGGAGTCTTTACCAATAAACACACATTTTTTATAATACCCGTTTTGGTCAGTTAGGGATACAATTTTTTCTGAAAACAAATATTTAAAAAATATTAAGTATACATGTAGAACATTTCTTAAATAGCTTTTTGCTTTAATTTACACCATATAAACTTAAATGGTTAAATAACAATACTTAAAAATAAATAGGTTTATATGTATACATATATATTTTTTTACTAAACTCAAACTGTATAAAGCTAAGAAAATTATGAATGGCATAATATCTAATATCTGAATTTATGCACAATAATTGCCCATAAAGAACTTAACAAGAATTATTGAAAGAATATTTTCTCATATTTAAAACTTAGTCACTTTATACACTCACCTTGGCATTTCTGTTTCTGCAGGAAAAGGGTATCGCGGTACTCCTAATCCGCATCCTAAAATACAGCAATGGTCGGGCATTTCTGGAAACGAACAACTTTATTAGATACATGTCTTATTTTCTAAAATTCTTATTACCACACACTTTATTCCACTTTAACTCGGCAAAAATATCTGAAAGACGGAAAAATGTTGTTCTTTGTAAATAAATTAAATTATTAGCCGAAATTGTATTATAAAATTAAATATTAAAATAAACTTTTTTCGAAACGACTCACTTCATCAACTGCTTCGTTTGAACTAACAGTTGTGTATACACATCCATATGTACGTACATATTTACTCGCAGGGTTGCATTTCACGTCTGCAATGTATTTCAAAATATTCTTATTCATAAAATATGTAAATATATTGAAATCATTTCATTTATCATCAAAATAAATATTGAAATGTATAAAAACTGCAAAATATATTGATATTCAAATAGTTATAGCTCATATAATTGAAATGACATTATTTTTCATAAAAAAACAATCAATTTTATCCAAATCACAAAATTTTATTTAGTTCATAGGCATACATTTTGTTCTACATTTCCATACTAAATTGCTTTAAAAATATACCTACACGGCAACCCTGTATGGAGATTTCACTCCATTTCTTCTTGGAAATTTCAACCCTGGGCCTCGGGTTGCTGTGTTAGTTAAGCTAGTTTGACACTGTCTACAGTGTCAAAATTGGGTGTATTAGAAAGAGAGAGAAATAAGGATAACTTACTTGTAGACCTGTACTATGGTGTTCGCACTAGACTGGCGTTCTGGTCGCACAGAACCTTTATTTATAACAAATATCTTACACTACTTACATACCTAATTACATACTAACTATGACATAGCAAGCTATGTACATATATAACTTAATTCTAATGCATCCTTTGTTTCACTATCTGCTTCCAGCAGATGGTGTGATGCCTAAGTAAATAGTTTGACTATCACATGTGTATGTATGTTTGTTTCAGAAAGAACAAACATTCTTAATGGCTATGTCTTATCACCTTAAGTACAATAAGACAATAGCCATTGTTTTTTGTCTTATCCGATAATACATACATACATACGCATGCGTAGTCGCGTCTTAACTACAACCTATCTCATAACACAATATGCGCGTGCATAATCTCGTGTTATTTACTACATACATATGTATTTACTTATGTCTATATATTGATAACTGCATTGTAGAACTAATTGCCAAGTTATCAATAATAGACATAAACATATTGCCCACGTTGAAAGTACTTATGTACTTTTAATAATTATGCTTGTATATGTACATATGTATTTATATCTAAGCTACATACATTTTATTTAGTTCCGAAAGGCAATGGCCGCAGGAATAAATTGTGTTGACATTCCACCTAGCTTCTTGGCGACTGTTATTATGCAGATTATGATTGCAGCTATTACGATCCAAGTAGATATGTTGGAGAAGTAATGTACCGTATGATGTAATTCGAGATCATCGGCGAAGCGGAACTTACTGGGTGGCCTAGGTATATTCGGGATGGCGTAATTTTGTATTTCTCCCTTTAAGTTAATATGCTTTATTGGAGGCAATTGGGTACTTATGTTGAGAGGCGGCATATTGTATTCTATTTCTGTAGTCGTTGCTGAATGTGTCCATAAGTTAACAGTTTCAGTTGACAGGTGACAACCTGGTTTCAAATATATTATCCCTTGGTCCTTCAAGATATAGTGCATGTTATGGCCTTCGCACTGTACATTTGCTGTAGTATCTTCGGGTATAGAGAACAGCCAGCTGTTTGTTGTTGGTATGATCATCCAATATTCTTTCCTTGGCATTATGTCCACCTTGCATGTCATCGGTACCTTTGTGCTATTGAGGAACAATGCTATTTCGCAAGATGAGTCTTTTCGAACGTTCAATAATGGATGCTCTTGGTGGCAAACTGTCATCCCTTTTAACTTCATACAATGCGCCAGACTTGCTTCTGTTAAGCCAACATAAACCGATTTCTCTTCATTGAGCACTAAGAACTCGTACCTAGAGTTAAGTCGTACGAAGTGATTGTCATGGAGAATTGGATATGTATATAAGCGCCATGTATATAAGGGGACTTTCTGTATAAGGGGGATCTGGATCTTCACTAGACCGAATTCGTTCCTAATTCCAGCAGTAATTACGGCTATCTTGGCCAACTCAAGGGGATCTACATCCGGCAACGCCAAGTCTTGCTTTAAATTTTGATTTATGATTTCAATTTGTGCCATAAATTTTCTGTACGGCAATATCCGTCGCATGAAACTGCCCTTGATATTCCAGATTATGTCCATTATGTCTGCCTGAAGTTGTTCAAACGACCCAAAAGCAATATTGATGCTTTCAGCTGTGCTTGTGAAGGTTTCGACCTCTAACTGCCCATTCAGAGTATTCTTTATTTTATACACTGACTCATTTATCACCTTGAAGTTCTGCGCAATTATGACTCTTTGTTTCTTTATAACTTCATTGGTGACATCTTCAATTGAGGACTGATTATTTAGTAGTTCTAATAAGTATTGTTCATTTGGGAAACTCTTATGTATTTTCTCGACTAGAATTTTAGAGTGTTCTTCGTCCATGAGCCCAAATAAGGCGTGATATATGCTACCAACGAACGGGAGAGCCGATCGCACCTTTCTATTCTTACTTCCTAACCTCAATGCTTCATCGTTCTCGTTTATAATTGTCAGCCGATTTTTAATTTGCTCGAGGAGTCCCTTTGTACTTTCTTCCCCCGTATATCCCAGGCTGGTGATGCTTGATTTTAATTTTTCAAGCAATGCGGGGGCCTTCTGAAGCATTTCTTTCTGGTGATGGTATTCAGTCATATTGATGTGCACTATGATGTCCCAAGTTGTGCGTGTGAATCCCATCCTGCCTGCCTTTCCGACGACTACTCCTGACTTGTCTCTAATCCTACTTATAGCTAGCTGACAGCTGTTCGTGGGCAATATTAACAAGAATGTTAAAATAGTTAAAATAACATTCTTGTTTTTAATTTTATTTCTTGGTTTAAAAGTTTTTGAGGTTTCTTCATTACCTTTAGTTTCAACCTCTTCTCTATCGTTTTGTTCGGCAGGAAAGGGACAAACATCACTTAACCCTTTTTTGGAGCTCACTTAAGTATTCTAAACTCCATCGCTTCCAAAACTCCTTCGAATTATTTTCCACTGTTTTCCAGTGATCCCGCACCCCGTGATAACACTGGTTATCACTGCTGTCTACTATAGTGGTTAATGGTTCTCCTATTAGGAAATGACTTGGAGTTAAAACTTGGAAGTCATTTGGGTCATCCGATAGAGGGGTAAGAGGCCTTGAATTTAGTATAGCCTCAATTTGGGTCATAAGGGTACACATCTCTTCAAAGGTTAGTGTACCTTCAACAACTCTATGAAAATGTTTTTTAATGGATTTTACTGCAGCTTCCCATAATCCTCCTACGTGTGGCGATCTGGCAGGTATATTTAACCAAGGAATGCTGCGGATAGCGCAAAAGGACGATAGCTCGTTGTTTAAATCTTCCCTTTGAAATAGGTGATAAACTTCATTTAATCCATTTGAGGCATCAATAAAGTTTGATCCATTATCCGAAAAGATTTTTGCTGGGCAACCACGTCTACCTACAAACCTTTTTAAGGCTCCTATAAATGCTGCTGAGCTTAAATCAGAAACAACTTCGATGTGAACTGCTTTTGTACTGAAGCATACAAATACACATACATAAGCTTTGTCAATTCGCTTGCCTCTTATTTTGTGGTGTATTTGTATTGGACCCAGGAAATCAATTCCAGTATTAAGAAAGGGCCGAGTGCATCTGACTCTGTCCGCTGGCAAGTTGCCCATAATTTGAAATAGGGGGCGTGGATTTGCCTTAAAACACCTATAGCATTGGTTTACAACCTTTTTCACTAGTTGCCTACCTCGTAATGGCCAAAATTGTTGCCTTACTATTGCAAGGAGTCCTTGAGGTCCAATATGAAGGTGTTTTTTATGAATTCCTTCTACTAATAATTTCACTAAGGCATCTTCATAAGGTAGTAGCACCGGGTGTTTAGCTTCTTCTGCGATCTCACTTTCTGCCAAGCGTCCTCCAACTCTGATTATGCCAGTTGCGTCTATGAATGGTGAAAGAGTACTGAGTTTGGACCTTTTTTCCACGTTTTTATTACCTGAAAGGAGACTTAATTCTTTATTAAAGTATTTATTTTGCAAGTTTTTTATAATAATACTCATTGCTTCTTTTCTATATTCTACATGAGTTTTTAATTCAATATCTTTATTCAAAACCTTTAAAAATATGTATTTAAAATGTATGCACCTAGCCACCACATTGCTCAGATAATCAAAATTATTTTTATGGTTTATTTTCTCAATGAATGAATATTTCTGGGCGATAACCCCTGTTATAATAGACGCTTTTTTTATATCAGGAAGAGTTTTAAATGGTTTTATTGGCATTAATTTCATATCCATTGTCGTTTGCAATAAGTGCTTTGGGCCATTAAACCAAAATTGGTTGTCAATTATGTCCTTTGGGTAAACACCTCTTGAAATTAAATCTGCAGGATTTTCTTTTGTGTCCACGTGTTTCCAATCCTTAATGGATGTGTTAACTTGAATATAATTTACCCTATTGGACACAAAGATTTGCAATTTTGCCGGGTCTAAATGTAACCAGCTAAGAGCAATAGATGAATCAGTATAATAATTTTGAGCGCAATTTATGTTAAGTGCGCACGATGCTTTTTGCATTAGCTTAACAAGTAGTACCGCGGCACATAACTCCAGTCGAGGAAGTGTTTGAATTTTTATCGGCGCTACCTTAGATTTAGAAGTTAGTAGATTGATTTTAATATTACCTGATTTGTCTACTGATTTAATGTAAATAACTGCCCCATAAGCTTTCATTGATGCATCTGAGTATCCATGCAATTCTATTAATTCAGAGAAAGGTAGTATTGCATGCCTTGGGATCTTTATTTTATTTAGCATCTTCATTTGACTTCTAAACTGTATCCAGGAGTGCATTGATTCTCCTGTATTTTCTTGGTCCCAACTGACCTTTTTCTTCCATAACTCTTGTAATAACATCTTAGCTACTATTACTACTGGACTCAACAACCCCAGTGGGTCAAATAGTCTTGCTATGTCGGAGAGCATATGACGTTTCGTGATCTTGAAATTCGGTTCCCAATTTGATTTAATTGAAATTGTATCTTCTTTCGGGATCCACGATATTCCAAGAGCCTTTATGCCTTCAGAGTTGTCAGATATTATATCTAATTTTATCTCACGATCGTTTTTTGGAATTTTTTCCAATAAACCACGATGATTGGCACACCACTTCCTTAAATGAAATCCGTATGAATTTAAGATGCTCATAATATCCCGTTGGATATTTTGCAGTTCATTTAAGTTGTCGCCACCAGTCATCATATCGTCCATATAAAAATCGGACTGAATACACAATGAAGCTGCAGGATATTTCAATTTATTCTCTTCTGCAGCTGTTTGCAAACACTTTACTGCTAAGTAAGGAGCACACGATGTTCCATAAGTAACGGTTTTTAGTTTGTACGTATCTAATAATTCAGATGAATTCCATCTCCAATATATTAGTTGAAAATCTTGATGCTGCTCATTTACCCAGATTTGTCTAAACATTTTTTCTATGTCTGCCGACATTACATATCTATGTTTTCTAAATCTGATTAAGATATCAAATAAATCATCTTGCAGTCTAGGTCCTGTATGTAGTAAATTATTTAATGATACATTGGTTGAGGTTTTCGCAGAGGCATCAAAGACAACTCTTAATTTGGTAGAGGAACTTTCTGGTTTTAACACATAATGATGTGGTAGATAGCATTTGAATTTCAGGTTACTCGGATTTTCTATACGTTCCATATGATTAAGTTTTATGTACTCTTTCATAAACTCATGATATTGAGACTTTATAACACTATTCTTTTCTAGCTTTTTCTCAATAGCTATGAATCTACGTTTGGCAGTAATTTCCGAGTCACCTAATTCTTGAATATTTCTTTTAAATGGAAGATTTACACCAAATTTACCATCGAAATTTTGTATTGTGGTATTTCAAAAAATATTTTGACATTCTTCTACTTCCCTTGTAAACTGCCTATGTTTTTCGACATCTTCTTCTATTTCCCAAAATTTTTTCATTTGATTCTCTATCGATGCTTCTGAAAAGGATGCTATTTTACAAATATATGAGGGGGTTTGAATCATAGCCGCGCCTGTTATAATCCAGCCCAATTTTGTTCTATGAGCTTTTAAATTACCTTCGTGAAGATCTATTATTTCTACATTTTGATAAATCTCGAAAAATAGATCTGAACCTATTAGGATATCAATTTTATTTGGATTATCAAATTTTGGGTCTGCTAAATCTAAATTATCTGGTAAATTTTGTACCACTACCTTTTGAGTAGGAAGATTTGAGACGATTTCCTCTCCCACTAAAACATCTAAATTAGTCTCGAATTGACAAAATTTTGATTTTAGTTTAATATTCGCCCTTTTGTCAAAGACGGACTTCGTTTTTGCAACCCCTTCTAATGCAGTAGGATCTGTTTTAATGCCTGGTAAATTTAATTTTTTCCACAGTGATTTTGACATGAGGTTTACTTGAGAACCACTATCTAACAATGCCCTTCCGTTAATCCACTTTCCATTGCTGTCTTGTATATGCACAACAGCAGTAGCTAACAAGGTACATTTATCTGAATGTTTATTTTTATCAGCTAACGTAGTATTTTTTGTAATATTGGAGTTTTCTGTACTAACTTTATGTAGAAGGGTGCTATGATTCCCATTACATGTACGACAATTATACCCAGTGCAATTTTTGTTAGAATGCCCACTTTTGAGACACTTCGAACATAACAAATTTTTATTTACCTTCTCCCATTTTTCTTTGAGACTAAGGTTTTTAAATTTCCCACATTGGTAGAGGACATGCCATGTTTTACATCCCATGATGCACTTGGCTTCATTTTGTCTTATCAATGCTTTGTGTTTGTCATCCCAACTGGATGATCCATCACTATTTGATGGATGTATTGCTTGCAAGGCATAGAATTCTTGATCCAAGAAGGTTACCAATGAATCTATACTGGGTATATCTTGCGAATTCTTAAGTGACATTTGATACTTCAAACGTAATTCGTCACTCATTTTTCGTACTAACAAAAAATTTAGTAGCCCATGCAGAATTGTCTCTGTGCTTAAATTTGTGGCTTTAATTGCGCTCAGATTTTCCTGAATTACGTCTTTAAGCCTTTTTACACTCGACAGATTTTCAACTGTAAATGGTGCTTCTACTAAGTTTGCAAAATGTATAGCTGTTTGTGCTCTCAGATTTGTGAATTTTTTATCTAGAATGCTCATGGCAATACTGTAGTTCACGGAATTAACTTCTAAACTAGCGATTGCTAGTGCAGCTTCTCCTCTTTGTTTTGATTTTAAAATAATCATTTTTTGTGTTTCTGGAATTCCAGAGGAATGTATTAACTGCAGGAATAGCTCTTTGAATGATTTCCATTCGGAAAACTTTCCTGTGAAAATTGGTATTTCTATTTTAGGCAGTGTGTAGGAGAGATTAGTATCCGCAGGTTTTTTTTCTTCAAATTCCATTTCGAGAGCTTCATCAAATTTGTCAATTATTTGCTCATATAGGATATTTAATTTATTTTCTTCACACTTGCCTAAATACTGACAATACATAGATCTGATTTCTTTATCGTCGTCTAGTATAGAGGCTTTCGGAATTTTACCTGATCTATACCTATCAATATTCTTTCCGAAATGTAATAGGCGAAACTTTATTTGTTGTTCCTCCCTATTTAAATTAGATTTGGAACTGAATTGGTCGTTACCAGTGCTTATCGCCGGCTGGCTTGCCTGATGTTGGCTATATTGCACACTTATGTGTGATAAAAGCGTGCTAGTATCACTCAACACTTTTTCTATTATTTCGCCCTGACTTTCTTTGAAATAGGCATTCTTCTTGAAGGTGGATGATGGGTCTACCAAAAGCAGTTTATTTCTTTGAAATTGTGAGGACAACTCGGTCTGTGCATCTCTCCATGCTTGGAGTTGTCCTTCAGTTGCTAATTCTTTTTTGCTAGCTATTTCATTATAAAGCGCTGCCGCTTTTTCTCCTATATTCTGGTTTTGTTTAATAACCTGTTCCATTTTTTTATTTTTTAACTTTATTCCCTATTTATAAACGAAAATATTTCTTTCTAAAGGACTTTTTTTTTTTTTTACTAGAAGAAAAAAAATTCAGGGGCCACTTTGTTTTGTTTCACAGTTTTCACAAAAAAAAATTTTAAAGGCACTTGAAAAAAAATTTATACTCACGTAGGTACTTTTGTGTTGTAGTTGTCGGGGGTCACCAATGATCCTGGTTATAATGGTAACGTAGAGAATTAGACTTTAACGTAGAGAGTGTTCGCACAAGACTGGCGTTCTGGTCGCACAGAACCTTTATTTATAACAAATATCTTACACTACTTACATACCTAATTACATACTAACTATGACATAGCAAGCTATGTACATATATAACTTAATTCTAATGCATCCTTTGTTTCACTATCTGCTTCCAGCAGATGGTGTGATGCCTAAGTAAATAGTTTGACTATCACATGTGTATGTATGTTTGTTTCAGAAAGAACAAACATTCTTAATGGCTATGTCTTATCACCTTAAGTACAATAAGACAATAGCCATTGTTTTTTGTCTTATCCGATAATACATACATACATACGCATGCGTAGTCGCGTCTTAACTACAACCTATCTCATAACACAATATGCGCGTGCATAATCTCGTGTTATTTACTACATACATATGTATTTACTTATGTCTATATATTGATAACTGCATTGTAGAACTAATTGCCAAGTTATCAATAATAGACATAAACATAAAGCTAATCAACAATGAACTGGTATCCATATGCCACAAAATGCATAGTCAATGAACTATATTGTTTGCTGAGTAGTTCGAGATTGACTGGTTTAAAGGTGATCAGAAATTAACTAGTATGAATACACCACAAAATGTATAGTCAATGAACTATATTGTTTGCTGAGTAGTTTGGCCTTGACTGGTTTGAAGCTAATCAGCAATGAACTAGTATTAATACACCACAAAATGTATAGTCAATGAACTATATTGTTAGCTGAGTAGTTGGACATTGACTGGTTTAAAGGTGATCAGCAATGAACTAGTATGAATACACTACAAAATGTATAGACAATGAATTATATTGTTTGCTGAGTAGTTCGACATTGACTGGTTTAAAGGTGATCAGAAATGAACTAGTATGAATACACCACAAAATGTATCGTCATTGAACTATATTGTTTGCTGAGTAGTTCGACATTGACTGGTTTAAAGGTGATCAGAAGTGAACTAGTATGAATACACCACAAAATGTATAGTCATTGAACTATATTGTTTGCTGAGTAGTTTGACCTTGACTGGTTTGAAGCTAATCAGCAATGAACTAGTATAAATACACCACAAAATGTATAGTCAATGAACTATATTGTTAGCTGAGTAGTTGGACATTGACTGGTTTAAAGGTGATCAGCAATGAACTAGTATGAATACACTACAAAATGTATAGACAATGAATTATATTGTTTGCTGAGTAGTTCGACATTGACTGGTTTAAAGGTGATGAGAAATGAACTAGTATGAATACACCACAAAATGTATCGTCATTGAACTATATTCTTTGCTGAGTAGTTCGACATTGACTGGTTTAAAGGTGATCAGAAGTGAACTAGTATGAATACACCACAAAATGTATAGTCATTGAACTATATTGTTTGCTGAGTAGTTTGGCCTTGACTGGTTTGAAGCTAATCAGCAATGAACTAGTATAAATACACCACAAAATGTATAGTCAATGAACTATATTGTTTGCTGAGTAGTTTGGCATTGACTGGTTTAACGCTAATCAGCAACGAACTGGTAGGCATATGCCACAAAATGGTTAGTCAATGAACTAGTATGTTTGCTGAGTAGTTCGGAATTTGACTGCAGGGATACTGTTGATTTTTGACAATTTTTTTTTGTTAAGGTGACTTTTTGGTAGAAAAAGTGGTAAAAATGCGGGTTTTGAGTCGAAATGGTCAAAAAAAGAAAACATTATTCTGTTAATGGACTTAAATTAAGAAAAGCTTGCAAGTTATTACAAAAAGAATCTTTCAGGATGAAACTTGCCCTGTTTCTATGTTAGGGGGGACTGTGAGTGAGCCAAACCAATTTTCTGAGTATGCAATCAATGCATACGCCACAAAATGTATAGTCAATGAACTAGAATTTTCGCTGAGTAGTTTGGCATTGACTGCTTCTAAAACTAATCAACAACGAACTGGTAGGCATATGCCACAAAATGGTTAGTCAATGAACTAGTATGTTTGCTGAGTAGTTCGGAATTTGACTGCAGGGATACTGTTGATTTTTGACAATTTTTGTTTGTTAAGGTGACTTTTTGGTAGAAAAAGTGGTAAAAATGCGGGTTTTGAGTCGAAATGGTCAAAAAAAGAAAACATTATTCTGTTAATGGACTTAAATTAAGAAAAGCTTGCAAGTTATTACAAAAAGAAACTTTCAGGATGAAACTTGCCCTGTTTCTATGTTAGGGGGGACTGTGAGTGAGCCAAACCAATTTTCTGAGTATGAGGGTTAATTTAAGTCCATTAACAGAATACTGTTTTCTTTGTTTTTGACCAATACGACTCATTTTACAAGTTTTTTTTGCAAAAGAAAAAAAAAAAACCGAGTGACCTTAAGAAAAAAATTGTCAAAAATCAACGATATGTTGTTGGTACTTGAAATTTGCGCTTTGTTAGACTAAAATTAACTGCTCTATAAAACTGCATACTCGAAATATTTCTGTTTATTATTATACTTTTCACGAACATGAAATGGTATTATAACTTTGGTCCGATGTTTATAAGTATGAGAAGAAGAAGAGATAGATCCACTGATAAGTATACCGTTATGATCAGGAAGATGAGCTGATTCCATTTAGCCATTTCCATCTGTCCGTCCGTCTGTCCGACTGTTTGTATGAGAATAATCATTTGTCGGAACCAGCAAGATAGGACTAAAACTACTCATAGCTCCCATACAAGCGATTGTTCCGATAAACGGATTTTGGGTTATAACTCCTGTAATTAAACAGGTAGGAACGTGAAATTTTGTGAGAATTGCTCTTTTTATATAAGAACTGTCGGTGTTGAAAATCATTGTGATGGGATAAATATTTCACATAGCCCCCATACAATCGATTGTTCCGATAAACGGATTTTGGGCTATAACTCCTGTAATTAAAGAGGTAGGAAAGTGAAATTTTGTTAAAGATGCTTATTTCATAAAAGAAATATCGATGTTGAAAATCATCGAAATGGGATAAATATTTCACATTTCATTGTGATGGGATAAATATTTCACATAGCCCCCATACAATCGATTGTTCCGATAAACGGATTTTGGGCTATAACTCCTGTAATTATATAGGTTAAAAAAAAAAAAAACTAATGGCGGTGATATACCAACAGGTTATCATAACCTCTAACGAGATTTTTAGCCGAGCTACTCTTTCCAACTTGTGGGGTGTTGCTTTTGAGTTTTTCCTACAAGTTGGCGGGACCTACAGTTTTTTGCCGACTCCGAACGGCACTTGCAAAGCAAATTAATTTTTTGCTGAGAAGTTTCTCATGGCAGAAATACACCCGGAGAGTTTGCCAAACTACTGCCGAGGGGCGACCCCGTTTAGAAAAATTCTATTTCTAAATAATTTTTGATGTTACTTTTGTCGGGCATCGAACCGCCACGACTTGGTGTAGAAGGCCGAACACTTAACCGCTACACCACGGCGGCCGCCGGTAGGGTCGTGAAATTTCGTAACTATTGCTCTGTTAGAAAGTGGAAGGTCGATGTTAAAATCAATGAGATTGGACCAGTATAACACACCGCCCCCATATAATCGATAGTTCCGATAATTTCGGTATGACCTAATGTTAAATTCACGTAGGCTGTACTGGGGATCGAACAGTGAAAATCGCGACGCTTATTCATGAAATGTATATAGCGTTCGGCACAGCCGAAGACAGCTGTCCTTACTTGTTATACCTTTCATGAACATGAAATGGTATTATAACTTTGGTCCGATGTTTGTAAATATGAGAAGAAGAAGAGATAGACCCATCAATAAGCATACCGAAATGATCAGGATGACGAGATGAGTTGATTTAGCCATGTCCGTCTGTCCGTCTGTCTGTCTGTCTGTCTGTTTGAACGCAAACTAGTCCCTTAGTTTTTGAGATATTTGGCTGAAATTTGGTATGCGGCCACCATTTTCCAATATAGGAATCATTTGTCGGAACCAGCAAGATCGGACCAATATAACATATAGCTCCCATACAACCGATAATTCCGATAAACGGATTTTGAGCTATAACTCCTGTAATTAAACACGAAGGAGCGTGAAATTTTGTAAGTATTGCTATTTTTATATGTGAAATATCGATGTTGAAAATCATAGAGATGGAATAAATATTTCACATAGCTCCCATACAATCGATTATTCCGATAAACGGATTTTGGGCTATAACTCCTGTAATTAAACACGAAGGAACGTGAAATTTTATAAGTGTTGCTATTTTTATATGTGAAATATCGATGCTGAAAATCATAGAGATGGGATAAATATTTCACATAGCTCCCATACAATCGATTATTCCGATAAACGGATTTTGGGCTATAACTCCTGTAATTAAACACGTAGGAACGTGAAATTTAGTAAGTATTGCTATTTTTATATGTGAAATATCGATGTTGAAACTCTTAGAGATGGGATAAATATTTCACATAGCTCCCATACAATCGATTATTCCGATAAACGGATTTTGGGCTATAACTCCTGTAATTAAACACGCAGGAACGTGAAATGTTGGAAGCATCGCTATTTTTATATATAAAATATCGATGTTGAAAATCATTGAAATGGGATATATATTTCACATAGCCCCCATACAATCGATTGTTCCGATAAACGGATTTTGGGAGATAACTCCTGTAATTATATCGGTAGGAACGTGAAATTTCGTAAATGTTGCTATTTTAGAATGTGGAATGTCGATGTTAAAAATCAATGAGATTGGACCAATATAACACATCGTCCCCATATAATCGATAGCTCCGATAATTTCGGTATGAGCTAAAGTTAAATTCACACAGGCTGTACTGGGGATCAAACAGTGAAAATCGTGACGCTTATTCATGAAAGGTATTTAGCCTTCGGCACAGCCGAAGACAGCTTTCCTTACTTGTTTTTAAATGTCTTTAACGCCATGGGGCGTACACTCAGAGAAAAATGGAATTCTAAAATTAAGTCCGACCGGAATTAAATTTATCTTTTTCCATTCTTAAAATTTCAAGAATTTTTGGTACTTAAATATTCTTAGAATAAGAATTTTTCGTTCTTGTTTTTGAAATTGAGAGGCAAAAAGCTTCAAATAAGAATAAAGTACTTATATTAAGAATTTTATTCTTAAAACAAAACCAATACGTACTCAAATCAATAAATAAGATGCAAAAAGCTTCAAATAGGAATAAAGTACTTAAATTAAGAAAAAGTGTTCTTAAAACAAAACTGTTGCATACTCAAATCAATAAATTAGAAAAATTTACTAATATTAAGAAAATTCCTTAAACTTTCTGCGAATTACATTGGTTTGTAATGCAGATGATATGAAACGAACGAAATAATCAAACACTTTGTGGTATTAAAACAAGAACACTTTTTCTTGAAAATATACTACCCTGTCTCAAAATAACAATAGAACATAGCTGCAATGAGACGGCAGCAAACATAAATACGCGATAGCCTCGTGGTAGAGACGTTCGTGCAGCAGTCAAAGCGTGTGAGCTCGATTCCCGGTGGTGGCAACAAAAAGCAACGTGTCATTTAGAACAAACATGTAATTAGAAAGTGGCAAGAAAAAGTAAACGATGGCACAGTAACCACAATGGTTAAGCGTTCGAGCGACCTGAGTTCGATTCTCAATGAAGTCAATATAAGAACTCTGAAAAAAATAATTTTATTTTTTATTTTTTTTATATAAAAAAAAATTATATTGACTTCACCGAGAATAGAATCACAGCCCCTTAAACTTAAATCTTGTTTTGAGAATTTTGGTATTAGTATAAGAAGCAATTGGGATTGAAAAAAGATTTGTTCAGTTTAAAATTAAGAATAACAAACTTAGCCTAAGAATATATTGTTCTTGAAACAACCCCGGGCGTTCTTAAATTCGGGCAAAATTATTCTTGAAAGAAGAATTTTCGAAGTAAGAAAAAAATTCTTGATATAAGAATTTTGTACTTCGTATAAGAATATTCGGAATTACCCTACTTTCGTGACCAAAATTCTTTATTTGGGCTTGATTTAAGTACAAAATTCTTGTTTTTTCTCTGAGTGTATGAGTAACAAAAAATGCACTTTCAATTACATTTCACAAACGCGGCTATATCGAGGTTTTCTCAAAAGCGGCTCTGGCGATTATTTTAGTTTTTGCGTGACACATGTTTATTTTGCTTATATTATAATAAAATAAAGCCAAAAGTATTGTACTCTGACTTCGAAGTTAAAATCATTTCAGGCACGCAGTGCAAAATTTAGCAAAAAAAAACAGATTCTGAAAATTTTTTAAACTTTGAGTAGCTTCGTTAATTGTTGTTGGATTTTCAATCAAAATACGTTTTTGAAAGCTCAACTTAACTGCCCATTTCTCCTCGTATTTTAATTTTAATAAAATTTCCGATTTCGGAAAAATCCTAAGGGATAAATCTGAAAAATTTTAAAAACAAAAAAAATTGAAGTTGTCACTTTAAGCGACGTTTGTAACTTTCGCATAGGTCGTGCAAAAAGAATGGGTATGCCATTCGCTTCAGCGGTTTATTCTGCATAAGAGTGGATGAAACTATTTTTGGTCTCGAAAAACCATACATTTTTAGATTTACGAAACTAAGTTTTTGCAAAAGTCAAACTTTTTTTTTTGCATATCTCCTTTACATCATCCTATTTTCATAATCTGTGCTCGGAGGGAGGATCTGGAAAACTTCAGAAAAAAACTCATCTAGTATGTATGTATATGGTTTTTTTTAAATGTTCGATATTTGGTTCCCAGACAGAATAAGTAACTGTGCATAAAGAATCGAATGGAAAACAACAAATCACGGCTTGTTGGTTCATTAAACCAGTTACAAATCAAATAGAGTTAGTTTAGAATTCGATAAAGTATAATATGTATTCCCTCAATAATATTTCAGTGCTTCCTTATAGCAATTTAGAAAAATGTCTAACCTCTTCTGTGGCACTGGTGGACAAACACAAAAGATTGCTTATTCAAGAGCGCACCCATTCACGCAAATACCTAGCGCACTACCCCCTTTTGTATGATTGTCGGACTATGCTTACACATCAGACTCCCCACACATCAGTGGCGTGCCTTCCACACAAGCCGAAAAGCCCGGCTTGCCTAGCTAATCCTCTACGAGTTACAATATATTTCAAAAATGTATCGGAACAATTTCTCTTTTATCGTTTACATTTGGTTTTTTAAAAGGATATCCGGTTTTTTTGCCTAATAGCTGTTAATAGCATAAAAATATACCTACAGCATTTCCTGCCACCTGTCGGCTGATAGCTCATTTACATAAAATTATTTCAGCGCGTATGATGGACATATCTTACTTACTTACTTAAAACAGCCTTAAACCGCCTAGGCAATGATTTCAAAACCAGTACGAATCTGCGTGCTGAAGCAATTGTTTTTTATTTTTTTAATTTGGAAGTAATTTTATATAAAACTTTGAAGCCGGCTTCTGGCTGGTGTTACCATACGCGATAAATGACAAACTTACGATAAAACGAAAATGAAATTTTAACATACATAAATGTATCTACAATTTTAACGTGCAAAGCGCTCATATTTTATTGACGCATATTTTGAAGTAGAAAAAAAGAATTCAATAGTGGTAGGTACTGTAATTTTTTTAATTTGCTAGGCACTATAAAATTTAAAAAAGATATTTAAGGTTTCTTAGCTTCTGCAATGTACCTAAATGGGAAATAGTGTAAATAAAACGTTTCCCTTGGATTGGAAAAGCTTAAAAAATCTGCAAACAATGACGTGCCTATTAGCGGAACCTAAAAGTTTAAGTTTTTCCCCGTCTGCAAAAGTCGATAAATATCCTGAACTCTTCTTTGTCTGAAATGTTCTCTGGCAGCAGTATGTGCTTTCGTTGGGGTTATAAAGACTGAGGCTTGCCTTGATTGATATATGTACGTATGCACGCCACTGCCACACATAAATCCATATTTGTGTGTAATCAAGAGTTAGGTTGTGTGAGTGTGCACTAAATATTTTTGTTTACGTTTCAAATGCGATTTTATGCAAAATCAACTAACCGCCACCAAAGCATCAGCAGAATGCAACCAGACAATCAACCAGCCAACCGACTCGTACCCCAACAAACATCGAGCACCAAAAACTCAAACGTTTGAGAAAACATCTATTCTCAACTTCTTCTCAAATGTTGTTTATATAAAAGGATTATTTGTTGAACTATATTAATTAAAAAAGTCTTATGTAAAATTTAACTGCATAAATGGAAACTCGCTTTTTATTAAAATGGATATTTGTTTTGCATGATTGGCATCTCTGAATAAATATTTCAATGAGAGCATGTGGATTCCATTTCGATCCATTCCGCTCAGTTTGAGAAACGTTTGAAAATTCTGCCGTTCTCTATTTGAAAATCAGGAAAAATCTCATATTAAAAATGAGCCTTTTAGGTTGAGAACGCTATCAACGGTTATTTCACCTCAAATTGAAAACGAACGTTTGAGATTTGCGAAGATGGTTGGTTCTCAAATGCATTTCAAATTGAGATTAGCTAAAAATGTTTGTTGGGACTTTACAATTCACTACACAAATACACATGTATGTATGCATGCTTGTAAAAATCCACATTAAGATTTGTATTTGAAAATCTATAAAACGTGCCGCTTTCGACAAGTTGACCGACCATCGGCCAGTCAATTGGCAACTCAAGCGACCAGCGAGCTGACAACGTCAAAAGCACTTTCACGCAAATTCGTATACACACACACATACATATACATATCGAAAGTCAAATTGACGCTTATATAAACAAATAGTACTGTTAAGGCACTCAAGGCTGGATATAAGTTTGGCCTCTGCTCAGCGTGTGGTCTACAGGTAGCGCTTAACTGTCTACCTAACCAACTTGGCTAACAGCCATCGTCCATCAGCCAACAGCCTTTTGGCCCCCATTGTTAATGCAACTGCACGTAAAAGCCATTGTTGTTATCATTGAATTGGTGATGCTGCTGGATGGTTTCTTTGCTGTTGTTGTTTTAGGTGTTGGCTTATTGTTGGGCACATATTTGCTGCAGGTGGTTAACGCCGCTATTTGCCGGCTTTTTTCGCATACAACTTTACCAATTTGCGCCGACATCCGCCGTTAACTGATGAATAAAATAAACAAACCGATTGCGAGGAAAAAAATTAATTCAAAAACGTAAAAATAAAAAAGAAAAATTGAAAAGGCAAACAAAATTTAAATTAAATATAAATGGAAAAATGCAGTCAAAAATAAAATACACAAATGCATTTCAATCGATGAGAAGTACCTAAGTGGTAAGGGGCAAATTGTGAAAAGACCGATGAAAGAACCACAGATAAATGCTGTGAAATTTTTTATGGTTAGCGATTTACTATCACCAGCGTTTAAATAAAAAAAGGGCGAGAGTTTGAATAAGTTGGGTATGGGACGCATTAAATTAAAATGATCAGTTTTAAAAGGTCTTGGAATAGATTAGTATGAGAGCTCAACAATTTAAGTTATACTTACTTAAAATAGCCTTTAACCGCCTAGGCGATTTTAGCCGTCCAACATGTTACGCCAGTCGGTTCTTCTTTGAGCCAACTGGCGCTAATTAGAGACACCGCGTGCTCGCAGGTCTGCCGTGTCCTAGCCAGCGGAGCGGCTGGGTTTTAATTCGCTGAAATATGTCCACGTCTGCGTAAAGCTCATACAGCTCATCATTATATCTTCTTCGGTACTCGCCGTCGCCAACTTTTAGGGGTCCAGAAATCTTTCGAAGAATTTTTCTCTCGAATACTCCCAGAGCCGCCTCATCAGATGCTGTCAGTGTCCATGCTTCTGCACCATATAGCAGGACGGGTACGATAAGTGACTTATAGAGTGTTGTTTTTGTTCGTCGAGAGAGGACTTTCCTTCTAAATTGCCTACTCAGCCCAAAGTAGCATTTGTTTGCAAGAGTTATCCTTCTATGGATTTCCAGGCTTACATTGTTGTTGGTAGTAATGCTGCTTCCCTAGTATACAAAGTCCCTTACTATCTCGAAATTATGACTGCCAACAGTGGCGTGGTTGCCAAGGCGCGAATGCGCTGACTCTTTGCTTGATGCCAGCAGGTACTTCGTTTTACCTTCATCCACCACCAAACCCATTTTTTCCGCTTCCTTTTCTAATTTGGAGTACGCAGAAGTTACGGCGCGGTTGTTGAGGCCAATGATGTCGATGTCGTCGGCATACGCCAACAGTTGTACGCTCTTGTAATATATTTTTCCAGCGCGGTTAAGTTCTAAAAAAAAACTAATGGCGGCGATATACCAACAGGTTATCATAACCTCTAACGAGATTTTTAGCCGAGCTTCTCTTTCCAACTTGTGGTGTGTTGCTTTTGAGTTTTTCCTACAAGTTGGCGGGACCTACAGTTTTTTGCCGACTCCGAACGGCACTTGCAAAGCAAATGAATTTTTTGCTGAGAAGCTTCTCATGGCAGATATACACCCGGAGAGTTTGCCAAACTACTGCCGAGGGGCGACCCCGTTTAGAAAAATCGTTTTTCTAAATAATTGTTGATGTTACTTTTGCCGGGCATCGAACCGCCACGACTTGGTGTAGAAGGCCGAACACTTAACCGCTACACCACGGCGGCCGCGGTTAAGTTCTGCAGCTGGTATTATTTTCTCCAGCATCAAATTAAAGAAATCGCACGATAGGGGGTCGCCCTGCCTGAAACCTCGTTTAGTTTCGAACGGCTCGGAGAGGTCCTTCCCAATTCTGGCCGAGCTGGTGGTGTTGTTCAGCGTCATTTTGCACAGCCGTATAAGTTTTCCTGGGAAACCAAAATCAGACATAGCGGAATATAGGCAACTCCTTTTCGTGCTGTCGAAGGCGGCTTTAAAATCAATAAAGAGATGGTGTGTGTCGATCCTTTTCTCACGGTTTTTTCCAAGATTTGGCGTATTGTAAAAATCTGGTCGATGGCAGATTCACTCTGTATTGCGATTCGAAATTCAATGCGATTCGAAAGTGAAATGCGATGCGACAAGCAAATGGTACTCTGTATTGCTATAGCATTGCTAACAGTGCTGCGTTCTGCGGCCTTTGGTTATTTTCTTGCCTGGGTTGGCATCACTGTTGTAAAACTAACCGCAAGTTGACAATTTTCATTGCATACTTCAAGTGAAGGCTCTTGTCCTATGCTCTTACCCATACCATTTCTTTTAATTTGGCGCCTAACTGTGTGCTATGCTGCAAACACTTGTACTTGCAAAATATATTTGTACATATATATATACCTTTTATGTGTATTGAAATATGTGTGCATGCGTGTGCATATGCAAAATCACGTCCGTATAAACATAATTTTATTAGTTTGATTGAAGTTTTCTTACAAATTTTTGGTAATTATTTTGTAAATTTAAAAGTTAAACAAAATATTTAAAAAAAAAAAATTTTTTTTATTAATTTTGCGAAATAAGCGCCAAAATAAACATGTTTTTCGATAAGAAAGGTAAGTATACTAATAGCTCTACAATAATTTACAAGAATATGTTTAAAAATTTAATTTTATTCAAAATTGTTTAGCGGTGCGATAGCGGTTCGACTTTGTTTTGTTGTAGGAAGACAAATCCGAATGTACAAAGCAATTGACATTTCACTTTCGCGATACAGAGTGTACGCGATTCGAGAGGGAAAAAATGAATGCGAAAAGGGAAAAAACAGATCCGAAAATGTCAATTTCCGTTGCGATAGTTGAGTTACAGAGTGTCGCTAAGGCAAATGCGAAAACATTTTCTTTCGCATCGCAATACAGAGTGACCCCCAGGTCTGAAGCCACACTGATAAGGTCCAATCAGTCGGTTTACGTCAGGCTTCAGTCTTTCGCACAAAACGCTTGATAGGACCTTATATGCGATACCCAAAAGGCTGATTCCACGATAGTTGGCGCAGTTTGCGGGATCACCCTTCTTATGGATTGCATTCATCCGACGATATTCTGCACAAGAGCTGGTGCATGCTAGCTACAAAAGTCCCGACTGGGTAGCCTTACAAAAAACTAACTGGAAGCCAATTTATACAGATTGGTTTATAGCTAGCCCTAAAGTCATGCAGAAAACAAACAGTACGGATACACATTTCTGCCCGTGTTTCAATTTTTCGAACCTGACTTTTAGTTAACCACAAAGTCATGCACAAACCAACCAATTGATTTTTAGTTGATCATAAAGTCATGCAGAAGTCAATCAGTTGAAAAAAAAATTGTTGCTTTTCACTAATTTTTTTAGGCTGACTTTTACCTAACTACAAAGTCATGTAGAAGAAAAACATTCAATAATAAAATGTATTACTTTTTATACATTTTTCTGAGCTGACTTTTAGATAACCATGAAGTAATGTAGAAAGCAATCAGCTTATACTTTGCTTTATTTTGTTCGTTAAGTTGGAGAACTTTCAATTGCGTTAATTTTCAAAAATTTTCATGAAAACAAAACATCCACAACGTTTTGTATTTTAAAAATCACATGTGTACATTTATTATAAGGCGAATTAAAGATAAATAAAGAACAAAAGGTATCGGTGTGGCTGTCAGTGCCATAGAGCAACGAGGCGTAAACTTATGCCTAAATCAGGCCTCGGCAGTTGGTGGGACAATTGGCCGAAAATCTGAGAACGGAATTCACACAGGTTATAACGCTTTTTGCTTGGCCTCTCGAACAATTCAACTGTTGCTGCGCTTGTGAGAGCGCTGTGATAATTCTGACCAATAACGTCGTTCTCGACTCAACAACATCCGTTGATTGGTACGGTGACCGCTCTTTCAATTCTGCCGGGCCCTGGCCTAAATACAACGGACACCTTTGCTGACAAATCTTATTTGATGGCCCCTAAGGGCAACACCATTAGAGAGCTGCATGCATTTGTGCTGGAATCTAATGTGAATAGGAAAAATAATATTATATACTATTTTATACAATGTACTTATTAAAAGAAAAATAAATATTGTATAGTGCATTTAAAAAAAGTATACATGCTTTTTAAGATTTATTTGAAGTGGAAATAAAATCTGTCAAATGCAGCCAAAATAGGTGCTACCATAAGCTAACCTAAAATAATCGACTTAAAGTCCTCTTTAAATAGCCTATTACAAACAATCTTTAAGAAGTGACCTAAAAGTTAGCTCAATATAGTTAATATTAATCTGCCTTAAACAAGTTGACTTTTAGTTAGCTGCGAGTCATGCAGAAATAAGCACTACTGACTACCTCCTAGGCCATCGCCATGTAAAAATAGTCAGTCTGCTCCATACAAAGTAGTTAGCTTTTCAAACAGTATTGGGTGCAAAGTAGTCAACTTAAAATGCATTAATGGTTAGCAGAGTTCCCGACTGGGAAAAAACAAAAAATTTTTTGTGAGTGTGTATTTTACTATATCATTCTTAAATATGAGAAAAAGTCATTTTCGAAAAAAGTGTCAATTAGGGCTTTTGTGAATTAAGGTAACGATTTTGAAATATGTAACATGCATTAAGTATTTAACCTGTGCCATGACCCTCAGATGCGAGGCCGCAAAAGCTTAAGTCGTCCAGAGTGAGGATCAATACCGCGTTCATTATAATATTTTTATACCCAGCGTACTAGTACAAAGGTATTATAATTTTGTCCACTTAACAGTACTACGAAACGGCAAAAAGTAATCGAGGAAGATATAAACCACGCCTCTTTTTTCGATATCGAAAATCACATAAATTGGCATGTCTCGGTAGCTGAAATGGCTAAAATGGCATAATTTTGTACGTGAGTTCACCTATCAGTGAGTCATTCTATTATGATTTTTTGATAAATTCTTAAAGTAGGCATTTTCGGAAATTCGACTGGTCGCAACTTTTAAACTGATTACGGTAGAATGATGAGTTTTGGCACAAGGCATACTAGTATCGTTGGGATTACACCTGAAGAAATTAGAAAAAATCGCTGTCCAACCCCGCTCACTTTCGATATCGAAAATTTCACATAAATTGACATAATTCGGTAAGGGAAATATTTATATTTTTTATATTTTATGGCTAAAATGATATAATTTGTCAGTATGAACCCACTAGTCATTCTATTATGTTTTTTGATAAATTTTTGAAAGTGGGCGTGGCACCACCCACTCTTAGGGGAGGCATTTTGCCTTATAAATACTTTGATACGGGAGCGTGTCATTATTCTATATTACAAAATTCTAGGTGACAAAATTCTGTAAATTGCAAAAAAATTCTGATTGAAAAAAATTCTGCTTTTTTAAAATTCTGCTTTTTAAAATTCTGCTTTCTAAAATTCTGCTTTCTCAAAATTCTGTATGTTTAATGCGAAAAATTCTGCTTTATTCAAGTTTTGTGATTTTCGTCATACAAGAATCTGTATCTCTCTTTAAGAATCTGTATCTATCTTTTTTTGCACATGGATAGGTATTTATTTTTTTTGGTAATTTTCGAAAGAAAAAATGGGAAATCGAAAAATATGCCAATTTTTGAGGCTAGAATACTAGAAAATGACTAGTCTGATCTAGTTTGGTCAATGCAACTTTTGTAGGGATTTCGATTTCCTTCACAAATATGTTCAGGTAAATGGTGTTTCACAACAATGGTTTATCGTTTTATTATTATTATTATTATTATTCTTTATTCAGTCTATGATTTTCATCTTACAGACTATATATGTACATGAAATTAAAACTAAAAGTAAATACTTAAGTACTTACTACATTAAAACTTAATTCAATAAGAGACTTGAAAGAGGCTTTTGGCAGGGAAAAATCAATAGTTAGACTCCTCCCGAGCTTATTAAATTCAATAAGGGCACGAAATAATGGATTAAAATAACAATAATTCGCCCTAGGGGCAGACAAATAAAAAAGTAAGAACGATCGTAGGGATCTACTAGGTACATTGAAATAAACTTTTTCAAGGAGGTCTGGACAGTCTAAAGAGCCAACTATAATATCATAGGCAAACATTAGTAAATGCAGAGTCCTTCGGGTAAACAGGGGTTGGAGGTTAATAAGCAAACAGCGAGAATAGTAAGAAGGAAGTGGTACCTCAAAGTTGAGGGAAATTAAGCCAAACCGCATAAATTTCCTTTGCACTCTTTCAATCCTAGCCGAGTGACAGTTATAAATGGGGTTCCAAATAATGGAGGCATATTCTAGTCTCGAACGAACCAAAGATATGTAGAGAGCTTTCCTTGTATACGGGTCCTTGAAGTCTTTGCCATATCTTCGAAGAAAAGCGAGATTCGAGTATGCCTTTGGAAGTATGTAACATATATGATTGACAAAAGAAAACTTTGTGTCAAAAACAACCCCTAAATCAACAATCTCAATGACTGAGGCCAATTGACCACCAGCAATTTCATAAGATGATGGTAGGGTGGTGGAAGACTTTGTGAAAGACATGTGGAAACATTTATTAACGTTAAGGTGGAGATTGTTTGCGAGACACCAATCAACGAGTTTATTAAGGTCATGTTGGAAAAGAGCACAATCGGACGGACCATTTATTCTACGATAAATTTTTAGATCGTCGGCGTAAAGTAGAAATTTAGAAAATTTAAAGCAGGAGCCAATATCATTTATGAATAGACTAAACAAAAGAGGGCCTAAAATGCTACCCTGAGGGACACCCGAGGTGGCAATAAACGTGTGGGAAATAGAGCCCTCAATTTCCACATACATAGTTCTATTCGACAAGTACGATTTCAGCCAACTTAAAAACACTGAGTGAAAACCAAGATGCTCGAGTTTAGATAATAAGATTTGGTGAGAGACTTTATCAAAAGCCTTCGAGAAATCGGTATAGATTGTATCGACCTGGTAGCCATCATTAAAAGCAGAGATGCAGAAATCAGAGAAATGTGCCAGATTGGTAACGGTGGAACGCCCCGCGACAAACCCATGTTGGTGCGGCTCAATAATGCTTTTAGTAACGAAAGACAATTTTTCTTTTAATACCATTTCGAAAAGCTTTGAACACGAAGTAAGTTTAGCAATAGGCCTGTAATTAGCGACATCATTCCTGCTGCCAGATTTAAAAATCGGTGTGATGGTAGACTCCTTCCACCTATTAATGAAAGTCCCAGAGGACAGGGATAAGTTAAATATGTGACAAAGAGGAGAGGATAGGGGAAAACAGCAGTGCTTCAGGATAAAGCCGCAAAGGCCATCGCTGTCACACTTTAGCGAGGGTTTCAGTGAGAGCATGGCTTTACACACGTCTTCTGGAGTGATAGTGACAGATCCGAAGTCAAGAAGCTCAAAAGGAGACGCACGTAGAAAATCATCATCCTGAGCAAGAGCATCATCAAAGTTAGATTTGAAAAACTCAGCAAAAAGCTCAACGGTTTCACTAGGAGATTGAGAACATATACCATTCCACTTCATACAAATCGGTATATTGGACGAACCACGTTTACCGCGGACGTAGTTCCAAAAAGCTTTTGGATTCGTCTTGAGCTCAGTTTCAAGCCTACCAATGTACCGATTGTAAAGGAATTTGTCTAGGACATTAAATTGTTTGACACTAAGTAATACCAAATATGAGGTAAAGTCTTTAAAATCTAAACTAGCAATGATAGACCTTTAGACTTTAGTTTAAAAATCAATATAATTTTTGAAATAATCGAAATTTTTTTTGTCCCAGTCTAATGTACATATTTACGAATATGTTAAAAACAATGGGGCGCATATGAGCGTTTCTTTTTCAAGTGATCCAAATTTCAACCGTCATGCTACGGAATTTGTTCAAATTCGGCTTACATGTAGAGACTATAAATTTATTTGACACGTATTTTTTGTTTTGCCATTTTTCGATATTCTTCTAAGATATGATCTGTCAAAGTTAGGAATTTTTCTTAAACTAATGAAAACATGTACCTACTCAATCTATCATATCTCGGCTTGTACTAATGCTACAAACTTAAACTTGAGCTCATTTGAAATCTAATGAATCAGGCTTAGCGTTTCTTAGTAAATTTTTTGCATTTTGCAATTTTTTTATTTTTATTATAATAATTGCATTTTTAACAATGCAACTGCACAGTGTTACCCACAACATTTTTAGTTCTAAATAACAGCATTCGATTGCTTATTAAATTCTCTACAAAATCAATATATTTCCAAAATGGGGTCTACCTACGGACTTTTACTAAAATACGTATTTATAGGACCAACTCTATATTTTTGTATGAAAAAAAGGAAAAATGTAACACAAATTTTTTAAAAAGCTTTTTTTTTTGTATTATAACATTGAGAGCTAATACTATGAATTGGATAGATATAATTATGCATTTCTAATTCTAAATTCTGTGAAACCATGCAATATCATTCCCTTTCATATGCTTAATGGCTTGCTTGTACAATTTTAAGAAGAAACAAGTAAGGAAAAGGCTGTCTTCGGTTGTGCCGAAGGCTTTATTCCTTTCATGAGTACACTGAGAGAAATGCATTGAATGTTGTGACAATATCACTATTGACAGCGACGAGTTTGATGCAATATTCATTCAGAATGAGCGAGTTATCAAATATTATTTGCTCCCAATTAAAAGTAAAATGACATGTCAACCATTTCGATATGATGTACTTTTTTTTATATTTATGGATAGAATACTAATATATTTGAACGGCATGTCAATATCTATGGTCGTGATATGAATTTCTATTGTCGGTATATTCATATCCCTATTTACTACATAGTAATAATGGTAGAGACAGCGTATTAATATATATGGGCGAAATGTAAATTTTTCTGGGACGCATAATCATAATAGTTCAACAATTTTTACTATGGATTTTCTAACAATATTACAACTTGTTGGAGCGGTTTTTTTAAATTCAAAATTTTTTGAATTTCTTATGATTGAACATTTTTCTAAAAATTGTATAATATGCCGTAGCCGAATGGTAGAATACTGGGTTAACGTGCCAGAGAAGCATGGTTCGAGTCCCACTGAAACCAGATGTCAAATTATATAAAATTTTGCTTTTTTAAACTATTTAGAATTTATCAATAGTTTATATGGATACCATTTCAATAGTGATTTATCAAAAAAACATTGATGAAACATCCATATTCATTGATGGGACAGAAATATCAATTTTTATTTAATGTGATATCAATAATTATGGATGTTCCATCCATAGATTTCCCTCCGTGTATGAGTCACGTTATTTGAAGCATGAACACACCATAAAGGAGTGACGCTCCTACGCTGATATATAAAGGATGCAATCAATTGTATAGGGGCTATGTGGCAAATTAAGCCTCCGCCTCTCCTCTCTGATGTCCAATTTTTATTAAGCGAGCGTATTTTAGAAATTATTAGAGTAATTTTATTACTATTCGTACGTTTCACTAATATACAAGGATGTAACTGCGTCAATCTATTTTCTTCCAGTTTCTTATTTTATCAAGTCAAAGTCATAAAATAAAGTTCCATCCTAGTCTACTATGTAATATATATGTTTACCAAAAGAAGGATAGTGGTATTTTAGTTAACATAACACATTAACCAAGTAGGGAGATTAAAGTCGCAGAATTTCTGCCTGAAACAACCATTAGTTTAGATTTCAAGGCCGTTCGATCTCGCTCCTTTCTAATAAATCTCACTTGGATAGCATTACCTCTCAATGTTATACTACAAAAAAAAAGCTTGTTAAAAAATTTGATAAATTTTTTTTTTCATACAAAAATATAGAGTTAGTATGGAGACCCCACTTTTGAAATATATTGATTTTGTAGAGAATTCAGTAAGCAATCGAATGCTGTTATTTAGAACTAAAAATGTTGTGGGTAACACTGTGCAGTTGCAATGTTAAAAATGCAATTATTATAATAAAAATTGCAAAATGCAAAAAATTTACTAAGAAACGCAAAGCCTGATTTATTAGCTTTCAAATGAGCTCAAGTTGAAGTTTGTAGCATTAGTACAAGCCGAGATATGATGGATTGAGTAGGTACATGTTTTCATTACTTCAAGAAAAGTTCCAAACTTTGACAGATCATATCTCAGAAGAAAATCGAAAAAATGGCAAAACAAAAAATACGTGTCAAATCATTTTATAGTCCCTATGTGTAAACCGAATTTGAGCAAAATCCGTGACATGACGGTTGTTTTTTTTGCAAAATTTGGATCACTTGAAAAAGAAACGCTCATATACTCAAATTGTGTAAAAAGTTTTACTAACTAATAACCATACCTAACTTTGACAATGTTCTGTATTTTGAAAAGGTGCGCACATTATATTTTGATACAGAATTTTGTAATACAGAATTTTGAAAGCAGAATTTTAGAAAGCAGAATTTTAGAAAGCAGAATTTTAAAAAAGCAGAATTTTAAAAAGCAGAATTTTGAAAAGCACAATTTTGTTTTTAGAATTTTGTACATACTGAATTTCGACACCAACCCTTTGATACATAGATATGTATGTGCATATTCATTTGTCGTTGTATTTCGTTGCTTTTTTTTAATTGCGCTGCATACTAGTTGTGGCTACTGTTTTTTTTTATACCTTTCATGAACATGAAATGGTATTATAACTTTGGTCCGATGTTTGTAAATATGAGAAGAAGAAGAGATAGACCCATCAATAAGTATACCGAAATGATCAGGATGACGAGATGAGTTGATTTAGCCATGTCCGTCTGTCCGTCTGTCTGTCTGTCTGTTTGAACGCAAACTAGTCCCTCAGTTTTTGAGATATTTGGCTGAAATTTGGTATGCGGCCACCATTTTCCAATATAGGAATCATTTGTCGGAACCAGCAAGATCGGACCAATATAACATATAGCTCCCATACAACCGATAATTCCGATAAACGGATTTTGAGCTAAAACTCCTGTAATTAAACACGAAGGAGCGTGAAATTTTGTAAGTGTTGCTATTTTTATATGTGAAATATCGATGTTGAAAATCATAGAGATGGGATAAATATTTCACATAGCTCCCATACAATCGATTATTCCGATAAACGGATTTTGGGCTATAAATCCTGTAATTAAACACGTAGGAACGTGAAATTTTGTAAGTATTGCTAGTTTTATATGTGAAATATCGATGTTGAAAATCATAGAGATGGGATAAATATTTCACATAGCTCCTATACAATCGATTATTCCGATAAATGGATTTTGGGCTATAACTCCTGTAATTAAACACGTAGGAACGTGAAATTTTGGACGTATTGCTATTTTTATATGTGAAATATCGATCTTGAAAATCATCGAGATTGGATAAATATTTCACATAGCCCCCATACAATCGATTGTTCCGATAAACGGATTTTGGTAGATAACTGCTGTTATTATATAGGTAGGAACATGAAATTTTGGAAGTATCGCTATTTTTATATGCGAAATATCGATGTTGAAAATCATTGAGATGGCATAAATATTTCACATAGCTCCCATACAATCGATTATTCCGATAAGCGGATTTTGGGCTCTAAGTCTTGTAATTAAACACGTAGGAACGTGAAATTTTGGAAGCATCGCTATTTTTATATGTAAAATATCTATGTTGAAAATCATTGAAATGGGATAAATATTTCACATAGCCCCCATACAATCGATTGTTCCGATAAACGGATTTTGGTAGATAACTCCTGTAGTTATATAGGTAGGAACGTGAGGTAGGAACGTAACTGTTGCTATTTTAGAATGTGGAATGTCGATGTTAAAAATCAATGAGATTGGACCAATATAACACATCGTCCCCATATAATCGATAGCTCCGATAATTTCGGTATGAGCTAAAGTTAAATTCACACAGGCTGTACTGGGGATCAAACAGTGAAAATCGTGACGCTTATTCATGAAAGGTATTTAGCCTTCGGCACAGCCGAAGACAGCTTTCCTTACTTGTTCTTAGTTCAATAATAGTTATTTTCGAGTATTTTTTTGTGATTCCAGGAACGATTTTGTTGTAAAAATTATGACGTTGTTGTTGTATGGCTGAGTAGGTTGAAATCCCTGGCTAACCCTGATTCAAAATAAGCAATCAGACTTCATATGGCTGATGAGCCGTTATAGTGTTGATGTTGCAGTTGCTGGTTATGATATACCAACACACATTTTCACCACACATGCACAACGGCATATAAGCTCCATTCAATTGCCACTGCGGCATTTACCCAAGTATCTTATTTATAAGCATTTTTTATGGCCAAATATCTGATATTTGTTGGTGCGCTTGACCGGCTCACTTGAAGACAACTCCCCTGGACAACTCCTATCAGCTGCTAACTTCTTTTATTACCAACCACTTGGCATTTATGTATATGTATTGTATCCAGTTCACACTATATCCTTTCTTCAACTGAATAACGAAAACAGATGGATAAAAGGGCTTACTTATAAACATATAAACAGTACTTGTCTGCACGCATTTGTAGCTGCAAAAAATATAAAAAAATATATGTGTGAATGAGCTTCAAGATCTGATTACGATTTTATGATACTTTGTTATGATTTATTTGGTAATACAGTTTTTTTACAATCAACCAAAATCGAGAGGAGGCCTTTGTAAGGCTAGATGTTTGTTTACAAATATCCGCATACTCAGCCATTGTGTGGCTACTCTGTCCTATAATACAAGGCTAACTCGTAGCTGGTGAATCTCAGTGTAAGTAGTTTTAGTGACCTTAAGTGCTTTCCCTGATACGCTAATATGGGTTTATGGTGAAAAACATGATTTTAGGAAGGTGCAGGATTTTTTCAGAAAAGGCACACTTGAATACCATCAAAGGAATGGGTAACAGAAATAAAAGGACACCAATTACACAGTTTCGGATTGAACGATATTTTATAACCCGACATTGCAGTGGCGTGCCTTCCATATAAGCCGAAAAGCCCGGCTTGCCTAGCTAATCCCCTATGAGCTACAATATGTTTATTTGGGTTCCTAAAAGGATATCCGGTTTTTATTCCCCCTGCCTGCCACCTACTACCTAATAGCTGTTAATAGCATAAAAACATACCTACAGCTTTTCCTGCCACCTGTCGGCTAATAGCTCGTTTACATAAAATTATTTCAGCGCGTGATGGCCATCTCTTACTTACTTACTTAAAACAGCCTTAAACCGCCTAGGCAATGATGGCCATCTCGCTTTTACTTTGTGGCGAATGTTCTCAAGAATCGCTCATCTCCCAACTCTAGCGTATTTCCACCACTAGCGTCACTACCACAACTACAGCAGTTTAGGTACATGTGTAGACATTTCTAGGTTATGAAGCTGCAAGTGTTGTATAGTGAAGTACTGAACAGTGAATTAACCCGCTATATTGTACTACCGTTTTTAGTAGTGAATAAATCGTACTATTTATTAAGCAGAATGTACAGTGATCGAACTCAGGGAAAATAGTCGAGGAATCATCAAATTCGTCACAATTGGTGTCAGAAGCGGTATTGTTAAATAAACAAGGACATTGTAAGGATAACAAGGACATTGAAAGAATAGCAAGAATAACAAGGACATTGTAAGGATAGCAAATACATTGCAAGGATACCAAGGACATGGCAAAGTTGAGTGAATTGAAGATGCAGCAACTCAAAAATGAGTTGGAACGGCGTGGACTGACAACAGCAGGCAATAAAGCAGAGCTACAATCACGGTTGCGAGAGGCTATGGAAGCAGAGGGAATCAACGTTGACGATCATATTTTTCAAAAGGACTCTCTGGATTCAGTGGCAAATGTGGACACAAACTCTTTATTGGCTGCCTTGGCTCAGATGTCAAACAACATAACATCAAGCATGTCATCTCAGTTGGAAGAACAGAAGACACACATGGCATCTCAGTTGGAACAACAAGAGACACGCATGGCATCTCAACTGGAAGAACACAAGGCTTATAGGTCATCGAGGCTGGAAGAGCAGGGGACACGAATATCGTCGCAAGGTATCATCAGGTATCATCGCAGATCTCCACTCAACTGGAAGAACACAAGGCTTATATGTCATCTCATCTGGAGGCACAAGAGCAAAGATTGCAGAACTTCAAGATAAAATTGACGCTGAAGTTAATGCGTTGAGAGGACGGATCCAGGAGTTGCAGCTAAATCGTCCAACTGTTTCAACAAACGCACCCAAAGTAAAAACCCCATCCTTTGCCGGTTCTGTCCCTTTCCAGGTATTTAAGCTACAATTTGAGAAGACAGCAGCTGTGAACAACTGGGGCGCTGAGGACAAAGTCGCTGCTTTATTTGTGGCATTGAAAGGACCTGCAGCCGAAATCTTACAGACTATTCCGGACGCTGAAAGAAACAACTATAAAGCGTTGATGGGAGCCGTTGAAAGACGTTACGGCAGCAAGCATAGGAGGCAGATACATCAAATAGAGCTACAGAATCGCTCTCAGAAGGCTAACGAAACATTTGCATCGGACATCGAGAGGTTGGCTCATCTAGCAAACGCACCAGTGGAATACATCGAGAGGGTGAAAATCCAAAGTTTCATAAATGGAATACGTGACGTGGAGACGAAGCGCGCCACATATGCAAATCCAAAGAGATCATTCGCGGAGACAGTATCACATGCTCTAACTCAAGAAACCGCATCTCTTTTGAGCAAACCATTGTACAAAGCTCACCGTGTGGAAGTGGAGACGCCAGACTTGGTCAACAAAATCGACAAAATTTTGAAGCATTGAATGGGGCACAGAAGAAAAGCGATGGCTTCATTAAGTGCTTTATCATCTGGTCATATTGCACGTTATTGTGGATCTGGCTCCAACAATTCCAATAATGCAGACGGACGTAAGCGCAAGGCTGTAGGAGATGAGCAAGTCTCCCAATCCAACCAACTGTTAAACTAAAGAGAGTCAGCCGCAAGGGGCGTAGGCTGGCTCCCGCAATTGGATGCCCCATAATCTCTGTCTCACAGATCGGAAGGAAGTCTAGTAATGTTACTGTTGGAGGACTCGTGGACGGAAAGGAGCGTTTACTGACTGTTGATACGGGCGCATCTCATTCCATCATTCGATCTGATTTTGTCAACAACGTAGTGAGGCCATTACATGGAGCAAAGTTGCGAACGGCGACTGGTGAGGACACCCAAGTCCAAGGAGAATTAACATGTGAAATCGCAATTGGGAATGTCACCGTACTGCACAATTTTATAGTGGCAACCAAGGCATCAAGATCGACATGCAAAACAGGACTATGAGCTTTAAGAACATGGATGTGCCACTAAATTTTGGTTACGAGAACAAGTACATCAGTAATCGGGTCCCCGTGGAAGAAAGCCAACAAATTCCACCGAAGTCGGAGGCGATCGTTTGGGCAAGGATTGATGGAGATTACGGGACAAACAAATTGTGGGTGGTAGAGGGAGCAAACAAATCAATAAGGATATACTAGTGGGAAAAACACTGGCTATGACAAAACGGGTAAGAGTACTAAATGAGTTCAGATCGCCGATTAAGCTTTCCAAAGGAGCTATATTGGGACAATGTCAGGAAGTGGAGGTGGTTATAAGTTGTGATCAGCTCCAGGAAAATGTTTCTACCAGCAACATCAATCTTTCAGATTATATCACGGCGTGGACGCAAGAGCTCGGAGAAGACCACCAGAATAAGGCAAACCAACTTCTACTAAAGTACAAAGTATTTGACAAGGATGGTTCCAAGCCAGGTAGAACCAATGTTGTGAAGCATCAAATTGATACCGGTGATGCGAGGCCAATCCGCCAAGCTCCTCGAAGTGTTCCCTTGGCCAAACGCCAAGTGGTAAGAGAAATTATACAGGAAATGAGTGAGAGCGGTGTGATCGAACCATCAGCTAGTCCATGGAGCTCACCGGTAGTGCTAGTGAAGAAAAAGCATGGAAAAAATGCGGTTCTGCGTGGACTACCGGAAGCTGAACGACGTAACGAAAAAGGACAGCTATCCATTACCGAGAATTGACGATACTCTGGACTCACTATCTGGTACGAAATGATTTTCTACACTGGACTTGAAAATCGGCTATTGGCAAGTGGAGGATAAAGTTGAGGATAAGGAAAAGACAGCCTTCAGCGTTGGAGAGGGGCTGTGGCAATTTACGGTAATGCCCTTTGGACTATGTAACGCTCCAGCTACTTTTGAGAGACTCATGAACCAAGTATTGAAAGGATTGCATTGGAAAACATGTTTGGTGTACCTGGACGACATCATTGTGTTTGGAAAAAGCTTTGAGGAACACCTTAAAAACCAAAGGATAGCTGGTGCCGGTTTGAAATTGAGTCCCAAAAAGTGTGCATTGTTCAGGAAGGAAGTAAGTTATTTAGGTCACAAGGTAACTACGGAGGGCATCTATACTGCTAAAGAAAAGATTGAAGCTGTGAAGGATTGGCCAAGACCGAATAATTTACATGAGTTACGAAGTTTCCTTGGACTGTGCACGTATTATCGCCGACTTGCACCAAGTTTCGCCAGCGTAGCCAGTAGCCTTCATGAGTTGACCAGGAAGAATATGTCATTTGATTGGAAGAAGGAACATGAAGTGGCTTTCCAAACCTTGAAGGAACGGCTGTGCACTGCCCCAATGTTGGCGTATCCAATCCCAGGCGCAACATTTATTTTGGATACAGACGCGAGCGGTTATGCGATTGGAGGAGTTTTGTCACAGATTGTCGATGGGCAGGAGAAGGCAGTGGCGTACTATAGCCGCACAATTGGAAGGCCCGAAAGGAACTATTGTGTAACACGGAGAGAACTACTGGCATTGGTGGAGTGCATCAAGCATTTCCACAAGTATCTCTATGGACAGCGATTCCACGTTAGGACAGACCATGCAGCGTTGAAATGTTCCGTAATCCGGAAGGTCAATTGGCACGGTGGATAGAGCGACTTCAAAGTTATGACTTTTCCATAGAGCATCGCAAAGGCAGCAACCACGGTAATGCTGATGTAATATCCCCGCGACCATGTAAACTGGAATGCAAGCATTGTTGAAAAGCTGAGGCCAAGGAAGATGTTATAGATGTACGGCTGATGATTATAACATCTACGGACGAATGGAACATGGATCAACTAAGAAAGTATCAGCTAGAGGATCCAGATCTGGTACGTGTGATGCAGGGGATCGAACAAAATGAACGACCAACAAGAGAGGAGATGTCAGCAGAGAGTCCTGTTGCCAAGTCATATTGGGCACAGTGGAACAGTTTAAAATTGGTATCCGGTTCCTTACATTGAGTATGGGAAAGCGAAGATGGTCAATGCGCTCGGAAGCTGGTAGTTGTCCCAAGGAAGAAAATCTCTGATGTTTTGAATGAGCTACATAATGGTCCAAGTGGAGGTCATCTAGGAGTCATAAAAACATTGGAGAAAGTCAAGCAGAGATTCTATTGGGTTGGTTGCCGGCAGTCGATCGCGGAGTGGATTGCCAACTGTGAGGTGTGCATCAAAGCAAAGGGTCCGAAGTCGAGAAGCCATGAACCAGATGAAGCAGTACAATAGCGGTGCACCGTTTGAGAGGAATACCATGGATGTAGCTGCCCCATTTCTTACTACCAAACTCGGAAACAAATACGTACTAGTTGTTATGGACAATTTCAGCAAATGGCCAGAAGTTTACCCGATTCCAAATCAAGAGGCAGAAACCAAGGCAGGAATTTCGAATCGGTTGTATTCCAAGAAATGTGCAAGACATTGGGTATTCGGAAAACGCGAACAACTGCACTGCATCCTCAGTCAGATGGCAGGGTGGAACGTTTCAATCGAACCTTGGAAGAGCACATGAGGAAAGTAGTGGATAAGTTCCAGAAAGATTGAGACACTCACATATCCTTGTTCCTGATGGCATACGTATCGCTCGGCAATACATGAAACTACGGGTCAGACTCCGGCAAAAGTAATATTTGGGAATGATCTTCGAATGCCAGCTGACTTGAAATTGGGGATAAATGCTGATAAAGGAATAAATGCCAGGAAATCCACTAGCATCTTGGAAGAAGAAATGAGAGAAATACCCGACCTTGTAAGACAACGGACGAGGATCATGAGTGATAAGATGAAAGCCAGATACGATAAAGCAATCTACTCGGAAGGTTTTAAAGAAGGAGATTTAGTGCTGTTATACAACCCACAACGAAAGAAAGGATTGTCCCAAAACTGCAATGTAACTGGGAAGGCCCATATAAAGTCATAAAGCGGATAAATGATGTTGTCTACCGCATACAAACTGTTGGAAGACCACGAAACAAAATGAAGGTGGTTCACCTGGAGAGGCTAGCAGCGTTTGGATCGGGAAATGTGTCTGATCGGGACGATCATCAATCAGTTTATTTTCAAGTGTTGTACAGTGAAGTACTGAACAGTGAATTAACCCGCGATATCGTACTACCATTTTTAGTAGTGAATAAAGCGTACTATTTATTAAGCAGAATCTGAGTGTTTTATTTAACGTACAGTGATCGAACTCAGGGAGAATAGTCGAGGAATCATCGAATTCGTCACAACTTATTGGCTTTTACCGAGCTTTCAAAACCAGTACGAATATGTGTGCTGAAGCAATTGTTTTTTTTTTTTTTTTTAATTTGGAAGTAATTTTATATGAAACTTTGAAGCCAGCTTCTGGCTGGTGTTACCATAAGCGATAAATGTCAAACTTACGATAAAACGAAAATGAAATTTGTTTATGTAAAAATTATTGGCGCATATTTTAAAGTAGAAAAAAAGAATTCAATAGTGGTAGGTTCTGCATTTTTTTTTATTTGCTAGGCATTATAAAATATAAAAAAGATTTTTTAGGTATCTTAGCTTCTGAACTGTACCTAAACGGGAAATAGTGCGAATAAAACGTTTCCCTTGGATTGGAAAAGCTTAAAAAATCTGCAAGCAATAACTTGCCTATTAGCGGAACATAAAAGTTTAAGTTTTTCCCCGTCTGCAAAAGTCGATAAATATCCTTAACTCTTCTTTGTCTGAAATGTTCTCTGGCAGCAGTATGTGCTTTCGTTGGGGTTATAATGACTAGGGCTTGCCTTGATTGATAAAGGTAGGCACGTCACTGGTGCATACATGTATGTACATAAGTACTTAAGTATAAGCTTCATTATTTTTGAATATGAGCGTTATCTTAGTTTTATTTTCGTAGTTCAGTAACCCTTGGAAGAACTTCTTTTAAATCAAAATAAATCTTACACTGCATTTATTGGCCATAAACAGACAATGGCTTTCGCAATGTCTGCAGCGTAATTTTTCAAACCTCTTTTACATGTGTGTATATGACAACCCTTTTCTATTTATTTTTCACTTTATTCTCCAATTTTTATTACTATATCATGAAAGGATTGCTGACGCCTCCGGGCAGCGACAATCAATTTTCCTTTGCTTAAACATAGCTTAAGCCTCACACTTTCGTCACACATGCACAGATTTTTATATTCAACAAAGCCATAAAAAGCAGCTGCTTTTTGGCTGACCGAAAACCATCTACATGTGATGATTTTCATTCTATCCGAAGGCCAATGTCATTGCATCAGAATGGTGAAAAGTTTGGGCTGCTCGCAGAAAAACAAAAGCTATAGAGTGTCAGCGCAGTAGAGAACAGCAAAATTTCTGAATAAATTTTATAGGTACATATGTATGTATGTATGGACATATCGAGCCGTGTGCTCCAAAAAGACGCAAGCTCCAAAGGAAAAAAAGACGTAACAGCCACTTTGCCTTTCTTAAAATTAAAAATTGGGGACAAACAAAGAAAATGTACTAACTAAAGAAAGGATTTTTCTTCAACTTCATAATTGTACATTTCGCAGGAATTGAACTTTCGGATATGATGCGTGGTTAATAAATTATCGACTTTTTTAAAAAAAGTTAAATCGAAATTCAAGCCTCATATGTCTTTTTGCGCAAACGGTTCGATACCTAAAAGTCGTCATGAAAGAGTTTTCGTGAACATAGCTCTTCCTTAATCACATGGGCTAGCCCGGAATAAGGGCCGCCGACACCACCTATACAATTAACTATAATAAAATACATATCGTCTGCTAAATGGAATATCATTTTTCCAAATATTTTTCACGTTGACATTAGCTTTTGTGTAAATTTTGCTGACATGATTCCCTTTTTATTTTTCTAAGTAAACCAAACCATTTCAAGTTAAGTCCTTAAGCTTATCCGGCCACTAGAGTTTTGCACAAAAGAATAAAAATAAATAATTTCAAATTTAAGACCAAATAGTTAACCCTTAAGTGGTTGTTTGACAATTCGGGGTTGAGCTTTATTGACAACACGAACTCGCTACGTTTCCAAAATGTGCTTCGTGGCATTGATATACACCCAAAAGTATTTTCCTAATACGTACGTGCTGATTGCACAAACACGCTACCTTCTTACAAAAGCATTCAAAATAATATATTTTATGAACTTTAATCCTAACCCTGCTAAACCATTTTCACCTAAACCACCATGCAGCTATTAATCTTGATGCCGTTAGTCTTGATCTTTATACCTCTAGCGCCTTTTTTGTGTATTAAAATGTTATTTGGAAATTGATTTAAATCAATTTGCATATTGATACATTTTTATTTTGTACATAAGTCCTCCAAAAAATGTGCAAGCAAATATAATAAAGTGTGCACAACAAAAGAAGATGCTCGTCATATGTAGGTCAAAATTGGGGCATAAGCTAAGGGTACATTATCGGTGGGTTGTGATAAAGCCATGCGAGATAACGCCATATGGCTCTATCTTCCATCCAATTGCGAGGTAAAGCCATATGGCATTATCACGCTTCGTATTGAGAGATAATGCCATATTTTTTTTTGTCAATTGTGAGTTAAAGCCATATCGCCTTATCTCTCATATGAATTTATTTCTCATTGTGAATGTGCATTTAAGGTGACAGGTAATAGTGTCACTGGTAATAGTGTCCATGGTTAAGCGGGCTACTCACCTGCCAAAAAATGTCAAACTCCATATAAAAAAACGCTCAAGAAATGGTCAAGAAACGTTTTCACATGTCAAATTTTCTTGACCCAATACTCAGTTCATAAGAAAAAATACAGCACTTTTCGATAGTTGGAAACGCCGGTTTACCTCAAGAAATAAAAAAGCTCGTATATATTTCTTGAGGTAAACGTGCAGATCTACGGCAAAGGTGTGTACATATTTCGCTAAACATATTTTGCACATTTTTATAAGAGTAATTTGCAAAAAAATGGAAAATTTGGTAAACGTCAAAATTTCTTGACCAGGCACAAGAAATATATGCTCGTTTTTTTCTCGAGGCATTTCTTGGCAGGTGGGTAGCTCGCTTAAATTGGAAATAGTGTCAATTGCGCTTTCGAAATGGAATTAGTGTCAACAAGAAAATGGAAAATAAGTCATTGACATTGTTTCCAAAATGAATGGAAATAGTGTCAAATGTGCTAAAAACATGCCCATTCATTGAAATTTGTGCCGATTTACTTTGTAGGTCCGTTGATAATTCCGTAATCTTTTCCGTGATCTTTTATAAAAATAAAACAAACAGTTAGCAACGTTAACTGAATAGTCAAAGATTTGTCCTGTTACGAAAGGTTAAAATCACTAATAGTGCACATTTCGTAAAAGGAGAAACCATAATTTTGTAAATTATAAAATAATAGAAGAGAATTTTTCCTTTTACGAAAGGTTAAAATCACTAATAGTGCACATTTCGTAAAAGGTGAAACCATAATTTTGTAAATTATAAAATAATAGAAGGGAATTTTTCCTTTTACGAAAGGTTAAATCACTAATAGTGCACATTTCGTAAAAGGAGGAACTAATGATTTTTCCCTTTTACAGAATGCCTACACCTTCTTGATTGCATATAGAGCAGAAAATATTACGTAAAAGGGAAAATTAAATGAGAGATAAAGCCATACGAGATAACGCCACATGATCTTATCGCTCTTTGAAATTGGAAATAAAGCCATACAGAAATTTTGGCGCGAATATGGCTTTATCTCTCTTTGAATTGAGTGATAAGGCCATATGGCGTTATCTCGCATGGCTTTATCGCACCCCACCTACATTATCCACTTGCCAAAAATCATTTTCTTCATTTTCAATTCTTGGCTTTCGTTCGCTTTAAGCGATGAAGGTGTTCTTCATCTTATTGAAGGTTTCTCATGGATATTAATACATGTACGTATTTATATCTCGTTTAACTTTACTTTGCCTTTTTCTATTGTATATTTCATTATTCTCGTGAAAGCTATAAAATCGCCACAATGTTTCTGAAAAGTCCGTTCTTTTGCCAATTTGGATATAAATTAAAAACGATTTACGATTTTTTATATGTAAGTAGGTAAGTGATACTTTAAATGACATTTTGAGCTAAAACAAGTAAGGAAGTCTAAGTTCGGGTGACACCGAACATTACATACCCAGCTGTGCACATAAAATGCTGTTATTCTTTGTTTTGTATACCTAGTTTCGTAAATCTATCTCACACCGTTCTGAAGTTGTTAGCAGTCGAATTTAAAAATTGCTTGACTCATAAGTGGGCGGTGCCACGCCCACTTTCCAAAATTTTTAAAAAATTATGTAAAGAATATGAAAGTTGATGTATGTACCAAATTATATTATTATAGCGAAATCAGTTAATTAGATATGGACTTTTCAATATTTCCACCTTCTTTCAATATAACTTTTATGAAAAAGTAGGCGTGGTCGCGAAGCGATTTCGTTTATTTTCTATAGCTGAATTTACCACAACAATAGTATGTCCTCTACGAAATTTCGTTATACTAGCATAAACTGTTCTGAAGTTATTAAGAGTCAAAATTTTAAAATTTCTTCAAATATACGTGGGCGGTACCACGCCCCCTTTTCAAAATTTTTTATAAAATCGGCCTTAGAACATCTAAATCAATACATATTGCAAATTTTATCATTGTAGCTGCTTCTAATATTGAATTAACCCATTTTATACGTTTTTCGAAATTTTCGATATCGAAAAAGGGGCGTGGTTATGGTCCGATTTTACCCATTTTCAATAGCAATCTATTCTGAACCCAAATAAGTACGCATGCCAAATTTGGTGAAGATATCTCATTATTTGCTCAAGTTATCGTGTTAACGGACAGACGGACGGACAGACGGACAGACGGACGGACATGGCTCAATCAAATTTTTTTTCGATCCTGATCATATTGATATATGGAAGTCTATATCTATCTCGATTCCTTTATACCTGTACAACCAACCGTTATCCTAACAAAGTTATAATACCCTGTGTACAAGTACAGCTGGGTATAAAAATGTCGTAAGCTCAAAAATTATTCGCTGTTCGGATAAACACTAGCTACTAAAGGCAATAGAATTGCTTTGTATAAAATAGACAAGCTGTATTCCTGAGTATTTGCATACACTAGAACCGAAAGTCTTTATTAATAGACAAATCAATCAATTGACAATTTTTCATTTTAAATCCATAGGTCATGAGAAGCCCATGGTAGGTAAGGCACTCAATGTGAATCCCTCAGACCCAGAGCAGGACGAAAATAACTACATAGTTTAAATTTACCTTCTAATAAATAACTAGTTTAAATTTACCTTCTTTTAATTATGAAAGATGCAAACCATATCTTCAGGATAGTGTGAAATAACTAGGCGTTCTTTTGACACCTAGTTAAGTTCAAAAGGAAGCTTAACCTTCAAGATGTCGCGCGACGTCTTTTCGACCGCCCATGGTGGTCAAAGGCTTATAATATTGCTGTATAGAATCCCAGACATTTGACAGCTCTAGTAGCTTCAGCTTAGTTCTTTATCGATCGAATACACAAGTTCCGCCTCTTTTTTACGATTATCGACTATTTATAGCAAGTATTTTCTGTAGTTACCTCTCGTCGTCGAAAAGACTACGCTCGCCTAAAGTCTTTTTTGCTCAACATGGCTAAGAAATAAATAAGTGAAAGTATACTAATGCAAATTCTATTAGAAGAGGATGATAATAATGATACATTATTATGCGGTCAGATATCTCCGACAACTTTTCTGATAGAGCGAGATCCCAGAGCCTAAAAGCGTCACTTATTTTATAATGGATGAAACCAATACCGATCGATAGTCCTCCCCGAATCTAGAAAGAATGTGAAAATTTCAAAGCTGTACCTATGACAAGGGCCTAGGAATCGGGGGTCAAAGTCGCCAAAAAATGACCCTAACTTCACTTATTTTATAATGGATGATTTTCTTACATTTGACGTAGATTACCACCCCGCGTCAGTATCAAGTGTTGTTAGACCCGTAGCAGTGACAAGGCTCCAGCCATACACCCACAGTTCGCGGATTTTCCTATGGAGATTTAATCTGTTTTACCAATTTCACGCATTTGGGCCACTTTGGCTGCTTTTAGCTACCCAATATTTTCCCATTTTTTGTAGAATACTACCCTCAAGTAGTGTCAGGCATTTTTAGAATTCGTCCCATGGCAAAAACTTCAGCCAGACACCTCAAAACTCGGGAAATTTCACTCATTTTTACTGCGCTTTCACATGTTTAAGCGGGTTTGCCCAACTTTGGCCTCTTTTAAACAGGGTTCAGAAAATATTTGAAATATAATTTGTTTTCACAAATTAGTCTCTGCCGCAAATATTTGTTTTGAATTTTATCTATCTTATCATTTGAAAAATATTATAAATTTTGATCTAAAAAATATTTGTTTTGAATCTGTACACTGTGGACATACATACATACATATATTGTGCTGATATCATTTGTTTTTTTTTTTCGTGAGTTTGCAAAAATTAGTGGTCGGAATGGGTGGGGTTTCAAATATCGACAAAACAAAATACATATGTTGCATATAATCAAGAACTCAGTTTATCGAAGTGTCTTTGTGGCAAAAAACCTTTAAAAGGAAATTTGCTAGGAAACATAAAACGGCTTTACGCAGCAGTTCATAAGGTAAATTTTGGCATTGAGTTGGTTGAGAAAGTATCAGTAAGAAAGCAGAATTAGCCTAAATTTTCCTTAAAATTAAGCAAGGAAGAGTTTTTTAACTGCTGCATTGGGTTAAGCAGGCCATACACGGCGAACATGCGTGCGAGTATGTTGCGGCTCTACTCAAAACTTCTCGTGTGTGGCGTGAATGGCGAGCCATTGGCGCCGTAAATCAAAAAATTTAGATTTTTGGCGATTGGCGCGCGAACATGTGCGTGGTTAGCGAACAATGCATTGAAAGCAACAACAAAATCTCATTATACCTTTCATGAACATGAAATGGTATTATAACTTTGGTCCGATGTTTGTAAATATGAGAAGAAGAAGAGATGGACCCATCAATAAGTATACCGAAATGATCAGGATGACGAGCTGAGTTGATTTAGCCATGTCCGTCTGTCCGTCTGTCCGTCTGTCTGTTTGAACGCAAACTAGTCCCTCAATTTTTGAAATATCTGGCTGAAATTTTGTATGTGGCCACCATTTTGTAATATAGGAATCATTTGTCGGAACTGACAAGATCGGACCAGTATAACATATAGCCCCCATACAACCGATTGTTCAGATATAAGGATTTTTGGCCAAAACTTCCGCATTTAAAAAGTTAGGAACGTAAAATTTTGCAACTCGAGTACTTTCTATTTATGTAGTGTATATAGTGAAAATCAACGAAATCGGGCAAATGTAACATATAGCCCCCATACAACCGATTGTTCAGATATAAGGTTTTTTGACTAAAACTTCTGCAATTAAAAAGTTAGGAACGTAAAATTTTGCAAATCGAGTACTTTCTATTTACGTAGTGTATATAGTGAAAATCAACAAGATCGGGCAAATGTAACATATAGCCCCCATACAACCGATTGTTCAGATATAAGGTTTTTTGACCACAACTTCTGCAATTAAAAAGTTAGGAACGTAAAATTTTGCAACTCGAGTACTTTCTATTTACGTAGTATATATAGTGAAAATCAACAAGATCGGGCAAATGTAACATATAGCCCCCATACAACCGATTGTTCAGATATAAGGTTTTTTGACCAAAACTTCTGCAATTAAAAAGTTAGGAACGTAAAATTTTGCAACTCGAGTACTTTCAATTTATGTAGTGTGTAGAGGAAAATCAAGAAGATCGGGTAAATATAACATATAGCCCCATACAACCGGTTGTTCCGATATAAGGTTTTTTGGCCAATACTTCCGCGTTTAAAAAGTTAGGAACGTAAAATATTGCACCTTTAGTACTTTCTACATATGTAATGTGCATAGTGTAAGTCAGTACAATTGAACACGTATAATATATAGCCTCCATACAATCGATTGTTCCGATAACTCGGATCCTATTATTTTGTAAGTTTTTTTAAATTATAACAAAGATGTGTAATGTGTATAGTAAATATAGTTAAATTGAAACAGGCTGTACTGGGGATCGAACAGTGAAAATCGTGACGCTTATTCATGAAAGGTATATAGCCTCCGGCACAGCCGAAGACAGCTTTCCTTACTTGTTTTGTGTTGACTCTTAACCGGTAAAAATCGCAACAGCCGTTTACGCGACGCCGACGTGAGACGCGTGCTCGTCGTGTATGGCCTGCTTGAGTCACAATGAAAAATATGCCTTTTAGATTATTTGACGACGACAAGTATTTTAAAAAATTGCTGCAGCCGTTTAGCGATGCCTACCAAGTAACTGTGGATTTCATAAAAAAAACTTTAGTTCAATTCTAGGTTATTCAGGTAAATATCCTCATTTAAAAACAGAAACAAAAATTTAGTTCCAAGATTAAACATAGAATTAACTAACAGGATATTCGTTTTTTGCACTTCTGTGAAATTTTATTGCTATTAGACATGTGGTTTTGCATCTGGTAGATGTTGTTGTTAACAGCAAAAACATTCCCCGAAGGATTTGGGGGGTGACGCCGAAATTGACAGTCCTTGGCCGGAACGCGGTACGCTGCCGTACTGCCCGACTGTCGTGGTAGTGATTTGGTATTACCAGTGGAACCTTCTAGGACATGTCATCCCTCCATCCGTGAGGAAGGAGAAGATGGGTCATAAGAGGTGAGAGGCATCATATCCGTAGATCAACCATCGAGATAGCACGTCATAACCTAAGTGCATATTAGTCTCCTTTTACGACCGATATGCCTACTTCGGGCATATTCTAAACCCCTAAAACGCGGGGGCGGCATCTGTTAGGTAGGTGGTTTGTGCATAGGCATCGACAATATAGGATTGTAACCGCTTAGTAAAATGTACAAGTGCGTATGTACAATTTTTGATTTGGAAAATGATTTCAAAAATGTATTCTTTTATATTCAGCAAAAGAAAGAAAAATGTTTAAAAACTTAATATTTGTTTACCAAATGTTACAAATTTCAATTATTCGTAACTATGAAAAGAATTTTTCGTTTTAAATTCTTTTAAAAGTGAAAAGAATTTTTTGTTTTCAATTGTTTTCAAAGTGAAAAGAATTATTTGTTTTCAAATTTTTTAGCAGCCGGTATAAACAAATAAAATTCATGAATTTTGAATATTTAAAAACGAATTTTTCTGAACCCTGTTTTTATATAACAGATCTTCACACATGTGTCGTAAAATACTACCCTTAAGTAGAATCAAGCATTTCCAGACATCATCCCATGGAAAAAACTTCAGCCAGACACCTCAAAGTTCGGGAGCTTTTATTTTCCTATTAATTTGTTTTCTCTTGTTTGTCTCAATTTTACTACTTTTAAATGACGGATCTTTGCACATGTGTCGTAGGACCCTACCCTTAAGTAGTTTCTGCAATTTTTAGACTTCGTCCCATGGCAAAAAATTCAGCCAGATTGAGGTGTCTGGGAAATTTCACTAATTTTTACTGCGCTTTCACATGTTTAAGCGGGTTTGACTAACTTTGGCCACTTTTTAATAGCAGATCTTCACACATGTGTCGTAAAATGCTATCCCTAATTAGAATCAAGCATTTCCAGACATCATCCCATGGCAAAAACTTCAGCCAGACACTTCAAAGGTCGTGAACTTTTATTTTCCTATTAATTTGCTTTCTCTTGTTTGTCCCACTTTTACTGCTTTTAAATGACAGATCTTAAGTTATTTCAATCAATTCTAGACTTCGTCTCATGGCAAAAATTTCAGCCAGACACCTCAAAACTGGGGAATTTTTATAATTCTTACTGCACTTTCACATGTTTAAGCGAGTTTGTCCAACTTTGGCTATTTTAACCCTTTCGAAACTTCTTTTTTGTTTTCGACTTTTCCTACTCTTTAAGCCATCGTAATGAACAATTAAAAAGAATTTTCAAAACTTTTTTTTTAAAGTGGTTCTTGAGCACCATGCCATATGGCATGGAAAACAATTTTTTATATTTGTTATCATAGTCATTGTTGAGATCCGATAACCCCTGCGGGTTAGGGGTTTAGCATATACCCGGGGAAGGTATGCCTCTCGTAATAGGCGAATACAATAAACATAAGGTAATGACGTGCGACTTGATGAATGATGTGCGAATTTAATGCCCCACATCTCCTTTTACCAACCTTGTTCCTCCTTAGACAAGGAGGGATAAAATTACCTAGTAGTTTCCACTGGCCATACCAAATCGTTCCCGCGACAGTCGCGCAAGTACTGCAAGCTGCAAGTACCGGAGCATACCGAGCTCATAACCGGCTAAAAACTGCCACTATTGACAATACACCCCAAAATTTATGGGAGGGTTTTGTTTGTTACAGCAACAACAACAACAGATCAAGTCCAAGTCTTCCAAATTAACTAAGATATTCTCCTTATCTTTGTTTAGCTTCTAAGACATGTCAATTACACACTAAGGCATGGATTCCCGAAGCTTTTTGACAATCTCGGGATTTCAGGATTTTATAATGGCAATCCCAGGGTCCTGGGACTTTCCGGGATTATCTCAGATACCGTCAAAAAGGTCAGGAAAGGTATCCAAAGACGAGTTTTGACCTATAATGCATAATTCGAAAGCGAAACCCGATATTTTCTGTCAAGAGATATTTCAACCCAGAAAGGTGCTCTGTACTTAATACAATGGATCACACTCCAATTCTGGAATCGGACCAGGTAAAACTATTGGATTTTTTCCAAAAACTTTCCTCAGAAACAAAAACTTTTACTTTCGATTTCTGATTATTGAAATTAAAGTCAGGTCAAGAAGAAGTTGATACCTCTCTCAAGAGTAGTTGGTACCACTCCCGTCCTTTTTAGACGTGTTCCAGCAGTTTCGTGGGACTATATTAATTTAAATCCCGGTATTTCAACAAATATGATACGGAAGGCATGGAATTCGAGATCGGGATTCCCCGGTCTCGATGCCTCGTTACATTCATTTTATATCAAGTCAAAAGCTATATAAGAAACGTCTACCGACTGCGGCGTTTATCAAATGAATTCGATATTGTGGTTATCAGCTATTACGGCGGAGCTACCGACCGAGGAAAAGCTACCCCTGCGTGTAAGGGGTTTGAAATATGCCCAAGGTAGTTATGCCGGTCGTAAGAGGTGCCTAAAATTCACTTGGACCCCGGCTACGAAATCGTTCCAAGTTAGTCGGGCTAGTACCACAAGGTGCTATTCACCGGAACGTACAGGATCCATATCCGGAAAAGCACTGTCAACATCAGTACAACCCTGTCTGGTCTGTCAAGTAACTTTTTATAAGTTGATCTTCCGACTAGACAGGGCGAAGTACTGCCAAAACAACAACGACGGAGGAAAAGATAATGGTTTTATCAATATTTGGGATGGATTTCGATGAAGTCGATGCAACCTCTATCGACTCTCCCGAATTATTTCCGACTGGAGCTCCGCCGAAATAGCTGATCGACCTTATTGTTAGAGAAATTATAGAAAATTAATGCAGACTTTATTTCATCAATTACATTTTTTATTTCCGTTGGGTAAAATCTATGCCGTATGGCATGATATGAAATGAAAAAAATTGTAGAACCTTACTCAACTGTCCTATGGTCTTAATTTTTTTTAATCCTATTTAGGACATTTATTTTTTATTAAACTGAATTCAAAAAGTTAAAAAACGAAAGTTTTTTATTGTTAAATTATTCAAATTATGAAGTAACTTTTTCTTGTAAAAAAACGAAATCGGTAGAGACACTTGAGTTTTTAATTAAAGCAATTTACTGGATCCAGCCCTAAAAATATTTATTATTTATTCTTAGAAATAAAGCCTCAAAGAAAAATACAAAATTAAAAAAATTGTCAATTCCTTAATTTAATGTCACAAAACAGCCATTGAAATGCGACTATGCCATATGGCATAGAATATCCGAAAGGGTTAAAAGCAGCCAAAATTGGACCAACCCAATTAAACATGTGAAAGCGCAGTAAGAATTATAAAAATTCCGCAGCCTTGAGGTGTCTGGCTGAAGTTTTTAAAATGGGACGAAATCTAAAATTAACTGATACCACTTAAGCGTGGTCTCCTATGACACATGTGAAAAGATCCGCCCTTTAAAAGCAGCCAAAGTTGCACCATCCCGATTAAACATGTGAAAGCGCAGTAAGAACTATGAAAATTCCTCAGCCTTGAAGTGTCTTGCTGAAGTTTTTTTCCATGGGATGAAGTCTAAAAATGCCTCATACTACTTAGAGTTAGTGTTCTACGACACATGTGTAAAGATCTGCCTTTCAAAAACAGTCAAAGTTGGACAAACTCGCTTAAACATGTGAAAGTGCAGTAAGAATTATAAAAATTCCCCAGTTTTGAGGTGTCTGGCTGAAGTTTTTGACATGGGGCAAAGTCCAAAAGTACCTGATACCACTTAAGGGTGGTGTTCCATGACAAATGTGAAATTATATGCCCTTTAAAAGCAGCCAAAGTTAGACCAACGTGCTCAAACATGTGAAATCGCAGCAAGAATTATGAAATTTCCTCAGCTTTGAGGTGTCTGGTTGAAGTTTTTGTCATGGGGCGAAGTCTAAAAATGCCTGATAATAGTTAATGGTAGTGTTATGTGATACATGTGTAACGATCCGCCATTTAAAAGCAGCCAAAGTTGGGTAAGCCCATTTGACATGTGAAAGCACATTAAAAATGATGAAAGGTCCCCGTGCTTTGGGTTGTCTGGGTTAAGTTTTTTTCAAGGGATGAAGTCTGGAATGCCTGATACTGTTTAAGGGTAGTGTTATTCGACACATGTGTAAAGATCCGCCATTTAAACGTAGTTAAAGTTGGAGAAACCTGCTGAAACAAGTGAAATCTCTGTAAAAATTAGTGAAAATCCCGAGCTTTGAGGGGTCTGGCTGAAATTTTTGCCATGGGACGAAGTGTAGAAATGATTGAAATTACTTAAGGATAGTGTCCTACGAAACATGTGAAAAGATCCGTAATTTAAAAGCAGTAAAAGTGGGACAAACAAGAGAAAATAAATTAATAGGAAAACAAGTAAGGAAAGCTGTCTTCGGCTGTGCCGAAGGCTAAATAACTTTCATGAATAAGCGTCACGATTTTCACTGTTTGATCCCCAGTACAGCCTGTGTGAATTTAACTTTAGCTCATACCGAAATTATCGGAGCTATCGATTATATGGGGACGATGTGTTATATTGGTCCAATCTCATTGATTTTTAACATCGACATTCCACATTCTAAAATAGCAACATTTACGAAATTTCACGTTCCTACCGATATAATTACAGGAGTTCTCTACCAAAATCCGTTTATCGGAACAATCGATTGTATGGGGGCTATGTGAAATATTTATCCCATTTCAATGATTTTCAACATCAATATTTTACATATAAATATAGCGATGCTTCCAAAATTTCACGTTCCTATGTGGTTAATTACAGGACTTATAGCCCAAAATCCGCTTATCGGAATAATCGACTGTATGGGAGCTATGTGAAATATTTATGCTATCTCAGTGATTTCCAACATCGATATTTCGCATATAAAAATAGCGATACTTCCAAAATTTCACGTTCCTACCTATATAATTACAGGAGTTATCTACCAAAATCCGTTTATCGGAACAATCGATTGTATGGGGGCTATGTGAAATATTTATCCAATCTCTATGAGTTTTAACATCGATATTTCACATATAAAAATAGCAATACTTACAAAATTTCACGTTCCTGCGTGTTTAATTACAGGAGTTATAGCCCAAAATCCGTTTATCGGAATAATCGATTGTATGGGAGCTATGTGAAATATTTATCCCATCTCGATGAGTTTCAACATCGATATTTCACATATAAAAATAGCAATACTTACAAAATTTCACGTTCCTGCGTGTTTAATTACAGGAGTTATAGCCCAAAATCCGTTTATCGGAATAATCGATTGTATGGGAGCTATGTGAAATATTTATCCCATCTCTATGATTTTCAGCATCGATATTTCACATATAAAAATAGCAACACTTATAAAATTTCACGTTCCGTCGTGTTTAATTACAGGAGTTATAGCCCAAAATCCGTTTATCGGAATAATCGGTTGTATGGGAGCTATATGTTATATTGGTCCGATCTTGCTGGTTCCGACAAATGATTCCTATATTGGAAAATGGTGGCCGCATACCAAATTTCAGCCAAATATCTCAAAAACTGAGGGACTAGTTTGCGTTCAAACAGACAGACAGACAGACGGACAGACGCACAGACGGACATGGCTAAATCAACTCATCTCGTCATCCTGATCATTTCGGTATACTTATTGATGGGTCTATCTCTTCTTCTTCTCATATTTACAAACATCGGACCAAAGTTATAATACCATTTCATGTTCATGAAAGGTATAAAAAAAGCTCCCGAACTTTGAGGTGTCTCGCTGAAGTTTTTTCCATGGGATGATGTCTGGAAATGCTTGATTCTACTTAAGGGTAGTATTTTACGACACATGTGTGAAGATCTGTTATTTCAAAGAGGCCAAAGTTGGGCAAACCCGCTTAAACATGTGAAAGCGCAGTAAAAAAAATAGAATAAAACAAGTAAGGAAAGCTGTCTTCGGCTGTGCCGGAGGCTATATACCTTTCATGAATAAGCGTCACGATTTTCACTGTTCGATCCCCAGTACAGCCTGTTTCAATTTAACTATATTTACTATACACATTACACATCTTTGTTATAATTTAAAAAAACTTACAAAATAATAGGATCCGAGTTATCGGAACAATCGATTGTATGGAGGCTATATATTATACGTGTTCAATTGTACTGACTTACACTATGCACATTACATATGTAGAAAGTACTAAAGGTGCAATATTTTACGTTCCTAACTTTTTAAACGCGGAAGTATTGGCCAAAAAACCTTATATCGGAACAACCGGTTGTATGGGGCTATATGTTATATTTACCCGATCTTCTTGATTTTCCTCTACACACTACATAAATTGAAAGTACTCGAGTTGCAAAATTTTACGTTCCTAACTTTTTAATTGCAGAAGTTTTGGTCAAAAAACCTTATATCTGAACAATCGGTTGTATGGGGGCTATATGTTACATTTGCCCGATCTTGTTGATTTTCACTATATATACTACGTAAATAGAAAGTACTCGAGTTGCAAAATTTTACGTTCCTAACTTTTTAATTGCAGAAGTTTTGGTCAAAAAACCTTATATCTGAACAATCGGTTGTATGGGGGCTATATGTTACATTTGCCCGATCTTGTTGATTTTTACTATATACACTACGTAAATAGAAAGTACTCGATTTGCAAAATTTTACGTTCCTAACTTTTTAATTGCAGAAGTTTTAGTCAAAAAACCTTATATCTGAACAATCGGTTGTATGGGGGCTATATGTTACATTTGCCCGATTTCGTTGATTTTCACTATATACACTACATAAATAGAAAGTACTCGAGTTGCAAAATTTTACGTTCCTAACTTTTTAATTGCGGAAGTTTTGGCCAAAAATCCTTATATCTGAACAATCGGTTGTATGGGAGCTATATGTTATACTGGTCCGATCTTGTCAGTTCCGACAAATGATTCCTATATTACAAAATGGTGGCCACATACAAAATTTCAGCCAGATATCTCAAAAATTGAGGGACTAGTTTGCGTTCAAACAGACAGACGGACAGACGGACAGACGGACATGGCTAAATCAACTCAGCTCGTCATCCTGATCATTTCGGTATACTTATTGATGGGTCCATCTCTTCTTCTTCTCATATTTACAAACATCGGACCAAAGTTATAATACCATTTCATGTTCATGAAAGGTATAAAAATATTTTTAATTTAAAATGTTTTTAAAATGAACTAAAAACTGAAAAATAATTTCTCCTCTGCCTAAATAGATTTTTCACCACGTAGAGCTTGTCCTGAACATTTATGAGTGAGAATTGTTATAGGTATTACAGTACATGGCAAGATTGAAATCTATAAAAACATTTGGCGCTTGCTATATGGTGAAAAGATGATCTTTTAGGAAAGCTCATATCGGTAGTAAGATTTTTAGAAACTTATGAGAACCATCTATATGGCGCGCCAATGTTTTTATAGATTTCAATCTTGCCATGTACTGTAATACCTATAACAATTCTCACTCATAAATGTTCAGGACAAGCTCTACGTGGTGAAAAATCTATTTAGGCAGATAGTGGCATACGCAGACGATTTAGCTATTGCATTCAGAGGCAAGTTCCCACAAACTCTGTGTGACCTGATGCAAGTAGCACTGCGAGAAGTTTCGACGTGGTCCTCTCGCTGCGGACTTAGTATCAACCCGGGGAAAGTGGAACTTGTCCTCTTCACCAACCGGTACAAAATACCGCCACTAAGCCTACCAGAACTAGATGGCACGCGCCTGGGCTTGACGGATAAGGCCAAGTTTCTAGGCATAGTTCTGGACAGGAAACTGAATTGGAAGGAGAATGTTCTTCAGCGCCAGTAGAAAGCTTGCATCGCCCTTTACACATGCAAAAGAGCCATTGGCAAAAAATGGGGCTCAGCCCTAGAGTATGCAGTTGGATCTACACGGCCATCATTCGTCCAATCATGCTATATGGAGTCGTCGTATGGTGGCCTGCGCTGAGCAAGGCAACATACCTGAATCTGTTGCGGAAAGTCCATAGATCCAATATGATCTGTATAAGCGGTGCGCTAAGGACAACGCCCAACGAAGCCCTCCAGGTCATTCTGGGCATTTTGCCACTTGATCTGGAAGGGTTTCGGTCAGCAGCGGCATCAGCTCTGCGCCTAAGAGAAACCTCCAGTTGGGGTGCGGGTACTATTGGACACTCCAGTATTCTGGAATCTTACAGCTTTCTCCCTCTAAGCACAGATCGTTGTGCGACCACTACAGTCGGCGATAGCTGTTTCAAAATAAACATTCCCAGCAGAGAAGACTGGGAGAGGACGGATTGGTGTCCCGAAACAAATAGTGGCACTTCCATATACACCGACGGCTCGAAGTTGGACGGCAGAGTTGGAGGAGGGGTTTATTCAAGGGATTTGGACCTTGAGCTCTCCTTCAGACTACCTGATCATTGTAGCGTCTTCCAGGCGGAAGTTTCGGCAATCCTAGACGCCGCGGCCTGGTTAAGCAAACGTGTTATCGGAGAAGATATCGCTATTTTCAGCGATAGCCAAGCGGCCATCAAATCCCTTGGCTCATACACGTTCAACTCTGAACTGACGCTCAGCTGTCGTCGATCTCAATTCTCAATTCTCAATTCAGTTTATTCAGTCTATGATTTTAGAAATCTTACAGACTAGCAATACAAATCTTACAAACTAGAGATGCAAATCCAAATCTTAAGCATAGGTAAAATACAGACGAATGCCATTAAACATAAAAGTAAGCAAGTTTTGAAACAAAACAAGATCTCGGAAGTGCGAAATCAAGATCAAGACTATGAAAAATTTTATTAAATTCTGAGAGAGCCCTCGAAATGGGATCAAAATTATAGTAATTAGCTCGGATTATCTTGATATGAAACGGATATTGCGTGCGGAGGGTTCTGCACGGGATATTGAAACTTATTAAAGCTAAAAGTTCCGGACAGTTAACCGAACCACAAATTAGATCATATATAAATATCAAAGTATGAATAGCACGCCTCGACGCCAGTGACTTCATGCTTATGAGGGCACAACGGGCACTGTAAGATCTCTTCAGGAGATGGCCCAACAGAAGCGCGCAAACCTCATATGGGTCCCGGGACATAGGGACATTGAGGGAAACTGTAAGGCAGCCGAGCTTGCCAGGCAGGGCACGACCAAGCAGGTTCTTCAGGATAAAGAGCGCTTAGGTATGCCGTTTGCCACATGCAAACTAATGCTGAAGGAGCACACACTCCGTCAATCCAACGAAAGATGGCTGCAATCCCCAGGGTGTCGGATATCGAAACAAACCTGGCCAAAATTAGATCTTAAAAGGTCTAGACGCATTTATGCCCTAGGTTAGGTTAGGTTGCGAGGGCAGGACAGAGTGCAGGACCCTGCCCACCACTTAGGCCAGTCAAGTTGTCCCATTGTGATACCCTATGCGGTCTTAAGACCCACCCCATATCCGAGAGACAAACATCAACAATCTCACATTCTCACACTTGGATTAGAGGATCAAACCAGCTCGTGGAATCAATGAATTTCGATAGAGCCCTAATATCCATTTTTGAAACCTCCGTGAGGTCGTCGATGAACGGTTGGCCGAGAATAGCCAATCGTCTTCTGCTGAGTGCAGGACAATGACACAGCAGATGTTGAACACTCTCCTCCTCTTCAATACATCTACAACTGCGACAGTAATCGTGAGTTATTACGCCCATCCTAGCACCATGTGTGCCTATTAAGCAGTGCCCTGTTAACACCCTTATCAGTGATGAGACACCGGATTTATTAAGGGACAGCAGACAGTTAGTGCGTCCTTTGTTGTACGAAGGCCAAGTTAGCCTTGATATCTCGCACGTCGAGAGACCTGACCAGAGCTCATTTGCCCTTTGTAAGGTATTTGTGCTAGCTCGGAGTTTGAAAGATGGAGATGAGTACCTCTTCTGGCCAGCTCATCCGCTATACAGTTGCCTTCAATATCCCTGTGACCAGGTACCCAAATAAGGCTGATACTGAAGTGCTGAGCCATCTCGTTAAGAGATCTGCGGCATTCAGTTAACGACTTTGTGTTGTCGACACATGAGTTCAGTGCCTTTAGCGCGGCCTGACTATCTGAGAAGATAAATATCCGTTTGCCGTTTTGGGGCGTAGACGCTAGGCTTTTCACTGCACCGTGTATTGCCAGCATTCTGCTTGGTACACGCTGCAGTGGTCGGGAAGACGAAAGGAGATCTCTAGTCCCAGGTCCGGTGAAAAGATACCTCCACCCACCTTCCCTTCAAGCTTAGAGCCATCGGTGAATATGTTCATGGCATTCCGCACAGTATGCGGTCGGTAATCCCATTCTTGTCTTGTGGGTATTTTCACCTCGTAGTTCCTAACAAACACGTTGCTTGGCGGGCAATAGTCAGTATGTAATGGTATGCTCACAGGTGCATGGGAGCCTAAAATTGTGGCGTGACCACATGTGCCGCCCTTCCATACGTCGGTCTCCCTTAATCGCAGAGCTGTAATCACAGCCATTTCTTTAGCCACCAGATCGAGTGGTGGAAGATTCAGCATCGTGTTGAGTGCTTCTGTCGGAGTGGAGCCGAGGGCCCCGGTTATGCAGAGTTCTGAACTCCTTTGGACTTTTTGTATCTGCTTGAGGTACGTGTTCTTGGTTAGTGCCGGCCACCAGACCAGCACACCGTAGAGTAAAATTGGACGAACAATAGCTGTGTATATCCAGTGCACCACTTTGGGAGAGAACCCCCACGATATACCAATTGCTCTCTTGCAAGTAAACAACGCGCATGTTGCCTTTTTAACTCGTTCCGCTATATTGTCGCTCCATAGTAGTTTCCTGTCTAGAATAACTCCTAGATATTTGACTTTGTCACTGAGTACTAAAGTTGTATTCCCAATTTTTGGTGGTATTAAGTTCGGTACTTTGTACCTCCTCGTGAAGAGGACAAGTTCGGTTTTCTCGGGATTAACCTCCAAACCTGAAGCGTTCGCCCAGTCGCATACTTTAGTCAGAGCATTTTCCATTAAATTGCAGAGGGTTTGAGGAAATTTTCCCCGAATGATAACGCAGATGTCATCGGCGTACGCGATCACTTGGTAGCCTTCAGCTTCCATGAGACGTAGAAGTTGGTTTACAGTAACCAGCCACAGGAGCGGAGAGAGAACACCTCCTTGCGGGGTACCTCTGTTAACGAGTCTGTGAATCGAATTACCGATGTATTCCCAATTTTTGGTGGTATTAAGTTCGGTATTTTGTACCTCCTAGTGAAGAGGACAAGTTCGGTTTTCTCGGGATTAACCTCCAAACCTGAAGCGTTCGCGCAGTCGCATACTTTAGTCAGAGCATTTTCCATTAAATTGCAGAGGGCTTGAGGAAATTTTCCCCGAATGATAACGCAGATGTCATCGGCGTACGCGATCACTTGGTAGCCTTCAGCTTCCATGAGACGTAGAAGTTGGTTTACAGTAACCAGCCACAGGAGCGGAGAGAGAACACCTCCTTGCGGGGTACCTCTGTTAACGAGTCTGTGAATCGAATTACCGCCTAGCTCCGTTTAATCCGTCTGCTAATAAGCAATTTGCGGATAAACTCCACAAGGCAGGCATCGACCCGCAGACCCGTTAACGCCGAGGTAATGGCTTCCGGTAGAACGTTGTTGAAGGCACCTGCTATATCAAGGAAAGCCACCAGTGTATATTCCTTTGTGTCAATTGACTTTTCTATAACAGATACCAGAGAATGCAAGGCAGTGTCAGTCGATCTACCTTTACTATAGGCGTGTTGAGCCCGCGACATAAGAGTTGAGTCTATCGATCTTCTGACATAGTCCTCCAAAAGTCTTTCCATAATTTTAAGTAGAAATGAAGATAGGCTTATTGGCCTAAAATCATTAGGTTTAGAATGGGATGGTTTCCCGGATTTTGGGATAAATATTACCTTAACCTCTCTCCATGATGCAGGTACATAGTTGAGCCTGAGGCAACTAACAAACATGGTCTTCAGCCAGGGCTTAATAAGCTCGGATGTTTGTTGTAACTGGGCCGGGAATATTCCGTCCGGTCCTGGCGATTTATAGGGCCAGTCCAAGGCCCAGTCCAGCTTTTTATCATCGGTTATTTCCTTTATCAGCTGATCCGAAAGCATTTCATTCCCGACCGTAGTAGTAGCCGTGTCAGTGCTCGAATCGGTCCAATTCCCATCCGGCATTTGTATGTGGCTCAGTGTCGCTGGCGATTTTGAGAGCACCTTCCTCAGGCGCGAAGCTGCAGATGTTGATTCGATATTGTTGCAGAAATTCACCCAGGAGGCCCGTTTGGCCTTGCGAATTTCTTTCTGGGTGAATTTATTATGCCCTAACTAGGAAAATCTGCATACTGATAGGGGTATTAACCGGTCACTGCCTCATTGGTAGGCATGCAGAAAGGCTAAGTGTGCCCTACCGACGATGCTGCAGGAGTTGCAAAGATGATGAGGAGGAGGAAACAGTGGAACACCTCATCTGCAACTGTCCGGCTTTAAGCGGCGCGAGAACACGCTTTTTGGGAGCTCCGTTCCTGGATAGCCTAAGCCAGATCGCGGAACTGGACATAAAGGACTTGATGGCCTTCATAAAGTCATCTAAGTGGTTCGAGGAGGAGTAACGGTGTCGGTTTAGGAGTGTCAGTCCCGGGATTCTGCTATGTGGAAAATCCCAACAACTCAGGGATTTTCCATTTGGCTGGGTCCCGGGACTGACTTTCCTTGTGTTGGTGGTATCACAACGGGCCTTTCAAAACTGGCCTAAGTGTGCCTCTGCGGCAGCCACTTGAACCTAACCCTAACCCTAACCATTGTCAGTAAAACCTGATCGATGGTAAAAATTTCAAAACCCCAGCTCAACGGGGAGTTAGTTCAAAATCGAAAGCAAAATCTCTGTAAATTAAGTTTTTCAAATATCTCTACCCATGCGCCACCTATCGGAATTATTTTTTTATTATAATGCATTGGGGTATAAAACTAAGCGATGATGAAAATTTCAAGATTCTAACTGAACGGGAAGTTCGTTGAAAAACGAATTAATCGACACCGAAAACAGACCTTCGCATTTCTTAAATAGAGCGACTCACGCGCCACCAAGCGGGCCCAATTTTTTTTGAAACATTTGGAAATTGATTAATACACACGCTAAATATTAGCCAAATCTGTCCATAATTTGGATTTTCAGTTTTTATTACCCCGATCTCAGCTCCATCTAGCGGATTTTTTTTTTGGGAAAATATTTCTTTTCATAGCGACCCACGCGCCACCTATCGCATTTTTGTTTTCATAACATTGCATTGTCATCGCGACCTGAACTGTGGTAAAAATTTCAAGACCCTGGCACAACAGGAAGTTAGTTTAAAATCACATGCAAAAATCCGGGCACAAGATCGACGAAAGCGGCCTAATAAAAACATTTTAAAAAAACGTCTCGTTGTTGTTAAATATTGTTGTCTAATTACATAATAACTAAAATTATTAAGGACCTGATGGCGTTCATCAAGTCATCTAAATGGTTCGAGGAGGAGTAACGGTGTCGGTTTAGGAGCGTCAGTCCCGGTATTCTGTTATGTGGAGAATCCCGATAATACAGGAATTTTCCATATGGCAGGGTCCTGGAACTGACTTTCCTAGTGTTGGTGGTATCACAATGGGCCTTTTAATACTGGCCTAGGTGTGCCTCTGCGGCAGCCACTTGAACCTAACCCTATTAAAAATAAAAAGATGATAAAAAAATTTTAAAGACAACCTTTATAAAAATGCTGTTAAACAAAGACATTGTTTCAGTGCCTTTTGCTTTGAAATTTTAGTCATACCAATTGTAATCATTTTTTGAGATTTGAAAATATAAAAGTGTAGTGCAATTAATAGACTTTAAATTGTTTGGTAGATTTCGGATCTTCCATATAGGCTCTAAGATATTGTCTGTCTTAGTTTGGAAACATGTATATTTTCAAATCCTAAAAATGAATTACAATTGGTATGACTAAAATTTCAAAGCAAAAGACACCAAAACCATGTCTTTATTTAACAACAAATTTTGTGCTGTTTTCTAACAGCATTCATATAAAGGTTGTCTGGTGATTCCTAAGTTTAAAAGCTTATCCTTATTTATTCAGATCTAGCTACCCGCTGTTCGGTGTTGCTCGGACGTACTACAACTTTGCGTATATATATATTTTCAAATCAACCTGCGCACCACCTAACCGTATTTTGATTACTACTATGGATTCCAATCCCGGGATCCCGTTGTTCTTTAAATCCCAAAAATCCCGGGATTACTAGACCTAAATCACGCGTTCACCGAAAATAAATTTTTAAATACATTCAAGTTATCTTGTATTTATATATGCAACAAATTCAAGTCCAGGTTAAGAGATGACACTATTAATGCAATAATTTCTTTAAGATCACACTTCATCTTCAGATAAAGTAATTTTTCTCTTAGTCAAATGGCATTCCTTTTTATTTTTATCTACAATGAAATTTTTATTATTACTATGCATTAGAGTGGTTCACAAATATGGACTTTTTGGAAATTCCAAAACGCTACCCCCAATGATTGTTCCTTATGACAAATAAATATAGTTTAAAAAAACTAAAACTCACGCTTTTAGAGAGTATTGAACTAAAAAGTTGAAAATAATTTTAAAAACCCTATGGGTATTGTAGGGAAATTTTAAGGTTTTGGGCAACCACATTTTGACCGATAACTCAGTTATCGATAAATTTATCGAAATATATCGATGCCCAAGTGAAACCTGGGGCCTTAACCTTTCGTTTGATACCCGTATTGTAGAAAAGTTTAAAGGTTCTTGCGCAATCACATTTTAACCGGTTACTCAGTTATCGATAAATTTATCGAAATATATCGATGTCCAAATGAAACCTGGGGCCTTCACCTTTCGTTTGATACCCACATTGTAGGGAAACTTTAGGGGTTTTCGAGCAACCACATTTTGACCGATAACTCAGTTATCGATAAATTTATCGAAATATATCGAAGTCCAAATGAAACCTGGGGCCTTCCCCTTTCGTTTGATACCCATATTGTAGGGAAATTTTAAGGTTTTCAGGCAACCACATTTTGACCGATAACTCAGTTATCGATCAATTTATCGAAATATATCGATGTCCAAATGAAACCTGGGGCCTTCACCTTTCGTTTGATACCCATATTGTAGGGAAATTTTAAGGTTTTCGTGCAACCACATTTTGACCGATAACTCAGTTATCGATAAATTTATCGAAATATGTCGATGTCCAAGTGAAACCTGGGGCCTTCACCTTTCGTTTGATACCAACATTGTAGGGAAATTTTAAGGTTTTCGTGCATTCATATTTTGACCGATAGCTCAGTTATCGATAAATTTATCGAAATATGTCGATGTCCAAGTAAAACCTGGGGCATTCACCTTTCGTTTGATACCCATATTGTAGGGAATTTTTTAGGTTTCTGGGCAATCATATTTTGACCGATAACTCAGTTATCGATAAATTTATCGAAATATATCGAAGTCCAAATGAGACCCGGGGCCTTCACCTTTCGTTTGATACCCATTATGTAGGGAAATTTTAAGGTTTTCGGGCAACCACATTTGGACCGATAACTCAGTTATCGATAAATTTATAGAAATATAACGATGTCCAAATGAAACCTGGGGCCTTCACCTTTCGTTTGATACCCACATTGTAGGGAATTTTTTAGGTTTTCGGGCAATCATATTTTGACCGATAACTCAGTTATCGATAAATTTATCGAAATATGTCGATGTCCAAATGAAACCTGGGGCCTTCACTTTTCGTTTGATACCCATATTGTAGGGAAATTTTAAGGTTTTCGGGCAACCACATTTTGACCGATAACTCAGTTATCGATAAATTTATCGAAATATATCGATGTCCAAATGAAACCGGGGCCTTCCCCTTTCGTTTGATACCCATATTGTAGGGACATTTTACGGTTTTTGGGCCACTGGGGCTTAGACCGAACGAGAGTTACATACATACAAGCAAGCAAACAAACAAACAAACAAACAAGCAAACATACAAGTGAACCTAATAAAAGCGTGGTAAAAAAGAGGTTGCTATTTTTTTTTTTTTTTTAAGGTGGTTTAGATGTCGCGCTAATCGTTTTTATAAAAAAATGAGATACTTGCAATTTTAATTTCATTTTAACATGTTTAAGTACAGTAAAAATTTGGGGTTTTGTGTGTTGTTATTCTGTTTTCATTGGCGAATATTCCTGCAATTCAATAGCCTTCTTGGATGAGTAGAAAGGGTTTAACTCCTGAAAATATGTTTCGAAATAGAAAACGATGCAACTAAAACGCCTACACTGATCTCATTGCGCATTGGTTTTTTGGATATATTTCGCATCTAGAAGGTTTAAGAAATCGCTGATTATGAATCCGATGTCAATTTTTTTTAATTCAAAGTGGTGGATCCAATATGGCGGTGCATTTTTGAAAACTAATTCGAATGTGTGAAACTCGTCACTGATGGATTTATGACATCGATTTATATGAACTAGTATCGCTTGTGATCGAAAATTCAACCAATAAAAACTTTAGAGGGTCGTGGGGTCGCTAGACCCGTACCCCCATCCTTAAATTTCGGAGACGCCCCTGAAAATATTTAGGTCGCCAGTTAAAAGACGATCGTAAGATTCCAAGTTTCAAAAGAATGTTTGAAATATCTCGACCCGTGCGCTACCTACGGGAATAATTTTGATGAGGGATTGCATTGTCATCGAGTTCTGACAAATGTGTCAAGTTTAAAGTCTCTAGCTTACCGGTAAGTTACTCAAATATTGATCACAAGATTCCCCCCGTGTTTTAAATATTTTCAATTATATCGACCAGCGGTACACCTATCGGAATTTTGATTTTAACAATTTGTAGTGTCACCCTTCTACCGGAATTGTTTTGATGAGGGATTGCATTGTCATCGGGTTCTGACAAATGTGTCAATTTTCAAGTCTCTAACTAACCTCGAAGTTACTCAAAAATCGATCGCAAGATTCCCCGGGTGTTTTAATTTTTTTTAAAGATTTGCAATTATATAGTCCAGCATGCCATCTATCGGAATTTTGATTTTTACAATTTGTAGTGTCACCGTTCTCTCAATTTAATGCCAAGCTTCAAGTTCCTAGGTTACCGGGAAGTTGGTCAAAATTCGATCGCAAAATTCCCAACTTCAAACTAGTTTTCGAAATATCTCGATCCGTGCGCCACCTACCGGAATTGTTTTGATGAGGGATTGCATTGTCATCGGGTTCTGACAAATGTGTCAACTTTCAAGTCTCTAACTAACATCGAAGTTACTAAAAAATCGATCGCAAGATTCCCCGGGTGTTTTAATTATACCTTTCATGAACATGAAATGGTATTATAACTTTGGTCCGATGTTTGTAAATATGAGAAGAAGAAGAGATAGACCCATCAATAAGTATACCGAAATGATCAGGATGACGAGATGAGTTGATTTAGCCATGTCCGTCTGTCCGTCTGTCCGTCTGTCCGTCTGTCCGTCTGTCTGTTTGAACGCAAACTAGTCCCTCAATTTTTGAGATATCTGGCTGAAATTTTGTATGTGGCCACCATTTTGTAATATAGGAATCATTTGTCGGAACTGACATGATCGGACCAGTATAACATATAGCCCCCATACAACCGATTGTTCAGATATAAGGTTTTTTGGCCAAAACTTCTGCAATTAAAAAGTTAGGAACGTAAAATTTTGCAGCTCGAGTACTTTCTATTTATGTAGTGTATATAGTGAAAATCAACCAGATCGGGCAAATGTAACATATAGCCCCCATACAACCGATTGTTCAGATATAAGGTTTTTTGGCCAAAACTTCTGCAATTAAAAAGTTAGGAACGTAAAATTTTGCAACTCGAGTACTTTCTATTTATGTAGTGTATATAGTGAAAATCAACAAGATCGGGCAAATGTAACATATAGCCCCCATACAACCGATTGTTCAGATATAAGGTTTTTTGGCCAAAACTTCTGCAATTTAAAAGTTAGGAACGTAAAATTTTGCAACTCGAGTACTTTCTATTTATGTAGTGTATATAGTGAAAATCAACAAGATCGGGCAAATGTAACATATAGCCCCCATACAACCGATTGTTCAGATATAAGGTTTTTTGGCCAAAACTTCTGCAATTAAAAAGTTAGGAACGTAAAATTTTGCAACTCGAGTACTTTCTATTTATGTAGTGTATATAGTGAAAATCAACAAGATCGGGCAAATGTAACATATAGCCCCCATACAACCGATTGTTCAGATATAAGGTTTTTTGGCCAAAACTTCTGCAATTAAAAAGTTAGGAACGTAAAATTTTGCAACTCGAGTACTTTCTATTTATGTAGTGTATATAGTGAAAATCAACCAGATCGGGAAAATGTAACATATAGCCCCCATACAACCGATTGTTCAGATATAAGGTTTTTTGGCCAAAACTTCTGCAATTAAAAAGTTAGGAACGTAAAATTTTGCAACTCGAGTACTTTCTATTTATGTAGTGTATATAGTGAAAATCAACCAGATCGGGCAAATGTAACATATAGCCCCCATACAACCGATTGTTCAGATATAAGGTTTTTTGGCCAAAACTTCTGCAATTAAAAAGTTAGGAACGTAAAATTTTGCAACTCGAGTACTTTCTATTTATGTAGTGTATATAGTGAAAATCAACAAGATCGGGCAAATGTAACATATAGCCCCCATACAACCGATTGTTCAGATATAAGGTTTTTTGGCCAAAACTTCTGCAATTAAAAAGTTAGGAACGTAAAATTTTGCAACTCGAGTACTTTCTATTTATATAGTGTATATAGGGAAAATCAACAAGATCGGACAAATGTAACATATAGCCCCCATACAACCGATTGTTCAGATATAAGGTTTTTTGGCCAAAACTTCTGCAATTAAAAAGTTAGGAACATAAAATTTTGCAACTTGAGTACTTTCAATTTATGTAGTGTGTAGAGGAAAATCAAGAAGATCGGGTAAATATAACATATATTTAGCCCCATACAACCGGTTGTTCAGATATAAGGTTTTTTGGCCAATACTTCCGCGTTTAAAAAGTTAGGAACGTAAAATATTGCACCTTTAGTACTTTCTACATATGTAATGTGCATAGTGTAAGTCAGTACAATTGAACACGTATAATATATAGCCTCCATACAATCGATTGTTCCGATAACTCGGATCCTATTATTTTGTAAGTTTTTTTTAAATTATAACAAAGATGTGTAATGTGTGTAGTAAATATAGTTAAATTGAAACAGGCTGTACTGGGGATCGAACAGTGAAAATCGTGACGCTTATTCATGAAAGGTATATAGCCTTCGGCACAGCCGAAGACAACTTTCCTTACTTGTTTTTTTTTAAGATTTGCAATTATATAGTCCAGCATGCCATCTATCGGAATTTTGATTTTTACAATTCGTAGTGTCACCGTTCTCTCAATTTAATGCCAAGTTTCAAGTTCTTAGGTTACTAGGAAGTTAGTCAAAAGTCCCTTGAGCTGCTCTTGAATACACATTTTCCGGGGAATCTGCATGATGCACCACTAGCACCTGCAACAAACCTGGCAGTAAATATACCCATCACTGAGGAAAGAGTAAGGTGGGCAGTTAAGAGCTTTGAACCGTATAAGGCTGCCGGGCCGGACGGGATTATCCCCGCGCAACTTATAAACACGTTGGAGACATCAGCTAAATGGCTGGTATTTCTCTTCACAGCCTGCTTGGCTCTCAACCACATTCCGGGCTCCTGGAGAAGCGCCACGGTAGTGTTTATCCCTAAGGCTGGGAAGGCATCCCACTACGAGCCAAAAGACTACAGACCGATCAGTCTCTCGTCCTTTGTACTAAAAACCTTTGAGAGGATACTAAGCGACTACCTCTTAACGACTATTGATAGCAACCTTATCTCTAGCTATCAGCATGCATACACCAAGGGTAAATCAACAGAAACCGCTCTGCACAGCCTAGTGTCTGTCATTGAGAAATCGCTGTGTGAAAAGGACTACTGTCTCGTGGCCCTCCTAGACATTGAGGGGGCTTTCAACAATATAAGCCCGGAGGCTATCAACTCCGCTCTAACTAATCTGGGCGTAGATAGACCTCTAACTGATTTAATTGACCAACTTTTAAGGGGAAGGAAAATAGCTTCTTCACTTGGTACGGTTGAGTTATCACGTTATGTCACAAGGGGAACACCCCAGGGTGGTGTTCTTTCCCCGCTTTTGTGGAACCTCACAGTCAACTCGTTGCTACGTGACACAAGCTGGGGGGACGGGAAGATAGTGGCATACGCAGACGATTTAGCTATTGCATTCAGAGGCAAGTTCCCACAAACTCTGTGTGACCTGATGCAAGTAGCACTGCGAGAAGTTTCGACGTGGTCCTCTCGCTGCGGACTTAGTATCAACCCAGGGAAGGTGGAACTTGTCCTCTTCACCAACCGGTACAAAATACCGCCACTAAGCCTACCAGAACTAGATGGCACGCGCCTGGGCTTGTCGGATAAGGCCAAGTTTCTAGGCATAGTTCTGGACAGGAAATTGAATTGGAAGGAGAATGTTCTTCAGCGCCAGAAGAAAGCTTGCATCGCTCTTTAGACATGCAAAAGAGCCATTGGCAAAAAATGGGGGCTCAGCCCTAGAGTATGCAGTTGGATCTACACGGCCATCATTCGCCCAATCATGCTTTATGGAGTCGTCGTATGGTGGCCTGCGCTGAGCAAGGCAACATACCTGAATCTGTTGCGGAAAGTCCATAGATCCAATATGATCTGTATAAGCGGTGCGCTAAGGACAACGCCCAACGAAGCCCTCCAGGTCATTCTGGGCATTTTGCCACTTGATCTGGAAGGGTTTCGGTCAGCGGCGGCATCAGCTCTGCGCCTAAGAGAAACCTCCAGTTGGGCTGCGGGTACTATTGGACACTCCAGTATTCTGGAATCTTACAGCTTTCTCCCTCTAAGCACAGATCGTTGTGCGACTACTACAGTCGGGGATAGCTGTTTCAAAATAAACATTCCCAGCAGAGAAGACTGGGAGAGGACGGATTGGTGTCCCGAAACAAATGGTGGCACTTCCATATACACCGACGGCTCGAAGTTGGACGGCAGAGTTGGAGGAGGAGTTTATTCAAGGGATTTGGACCTTGAGCTCTCCTTCAGACTACCTGATCATTGTAGCGTCTTCCAGGCAGAAGTCTCGGCAATCCTGGACGCCGCGGCCTGGTTAAGCAAACGTGTTATCGGAGAAGATATCGCTATTTTCAGCGATAGCCAAGCGGCCATCAAATCCCTTGGCTTACACACGTTCAACTCTGAACTGACGCTCAGCTGTCGTCGATCTCTTCAGGAGATGGCCCAACAGAACCGCGTAAACCTCATATGGGTCCCGGGACATAGGGACATTGAGGGAAACTGTAAGGCAGACGAGCTTGCCAGGCAGGGCACGACCAAGCAGGTTCTTCAGGATAAAGAGCGCTTAGGTTTGCCACATGCAAACTAATGCTGAAGGAGCACACACTCCGTCAAGCCAACGAAAGATGGCTGCAATCCCCAGGGTGTCGCATATCGAAACAAACCTGGCCAAAATGGGATCTTAAAAGGTCTAGACGCATTTATGCCCTAACTAGGAGGGAAATCTGCATATTGATAGGGGTATTAACCGGTCACTGCCTCATTGGTAGGCATGCAGAAAGGCTAGGTGTGCCCTACCGACGATGCTGCAGGAGTTGCAAAGATGATGAGGAGGAGGAAACAGTGGAGCACCTCATCTGCAACTGTCCGGCTTTAAGCGGCGCGAGAACGCGCTTTTTGGGAGTTCCGTTCCTGGATAGCCTAAGCCAGATCGCGGAACTGGACATAAAGGACTTGATGGGCTTCATAAAGTCATCTAAGTGGTTCGAGGAGGAGTAACGGTGTCGGTTTAGGAGTGTCAGTCCCGGGATTCTGCTATGTGGAAAATCCCAACAACTCAGAGATTTTCCATATGGCTGGGTCCCGGGACTGACTTTCCTTGTGTTGGTGGTATCACAACGGGCCTTTCAAAACTGGCCTAAGTGTGCCTCTGCGGCAGCCACTTGAACCTAACCTAACCTAGTCAAAAGTCGACTGCAAGATTCCCAACTTCCAACGATTTTTTCGAAATAGCTGATTCGTGCGCCAACTACCGGAATTTTTTTCATGAGGGCATTGTCACCGGGTTCTGAAAAATGTGTCAAGTTTCAAGTCTCTTGCCTACCGGGAAGTTACTCAAAAATCGATCGCAAGATTCCCACTTCTTTTCAAGAATTTTCAATTATCTCGATCAGTGCGATATCTAGCGGAATTTCTTGTACAACAAGTTGTATTGTCTTCAATTGTTCATATGTATGCCAAGTTTCAATAATCTAGCTTACCGGGAAGTTCCTCAAATATGCGTCCCAAATTTTAATTTTTTAAATGAATTTACCGTATTTCTTGATCCGTGCGCCACCTAGGGGATAATTTTTCGTTCACATTGCATTGTCACGGAGCTCTGAACTATGTTCCAAGTTTCAAGTGTCTAGCTCAACGGGAAGCTACCACGCCGCGCGCCCGCTTGAAGGTTAATTGAGAGCACAGGCTCAATCGGGCATATGGAGCTCTGTGCGTCTTTTAAATAATGTTAGGGAGATAGTGGAGTCTAAGGAGCCCTGTAGGAATTCGGAGTAGACTTAGTCCCCACCAAAAACTACACTGTAAAGTTTGTAACTAGTCCAAAATTTGCTCCAATCACCTGTAAAATTCTATTTACGTTTAACATTGAATGTCCTAGGCACGGACCAATTGTCCCCTACTGCATTACATTGTAACCAATTTTAGGCCAAACGGTACTTGGGGCACGAGGAAAAACTCACATTTTGTGCATTACATTCGGGGTACTTTTAGTACAATTCACCTGCGTTGCATTACAATCGGACCACTTTTCGTACAGTTCACCTACTTTAATTTACGTTGCACACAATTTTTGGACAATCCTTGGTATAGATACAAAGCTACTAGACCTAGGGTGGTATTTTTGAGAGATTGGACCAATCTTTCCTTCAGGGAGTCTTAGGAATCAGCAGCCAAGAGGCCACAGCCGCTGAATTTTAACGACTACTATATCAAAACTAAAACAGACTATATCTGGACAGTTTTGACACAAATTTGAGACTCTATTCCCTTCTAAGAAGAATAAAATTGGGCAAATTCACTTAATAATTCGCATAGAAATTCATATTTCAATTTTCACGTATCAATCTAAAATTGTATGTGAAGTAAGTGCGGGCACTCCCTGCCACTTCCCTCTGCTAGTCACCCAGACATGGATAGTATATTTCAATCTGAAATCTACACTATCCAGGGGACATGCAGGACATTATTGTGTACAAACATCACCTGTAATAGAATAGCAATTTTCGCTTACAGCAAGGCACCTCCTAAAGCTCCCGGAGGAATAATGAGTCTATGGGACTTATAATGGAACTTTTAAAATAAAATAAACAGAAACCGTACATGGTTATCATTTACAACATGAGATCACCGAAAACGCTGAAATTCTGGGCCCACTTACAACGAAACGCGACCTTCGCCCCTTCTGACAGTATATATAAGCTACCTTTTCAGATTAGTTTCTGTGCTCACTGTGCATTGGAGTATTGGGGCGCACGAGACACGAATGGTTCCGGAACACAGTACCACGTGCCCCAGTTGCAACTTTCCGGGGGCCGAAGAGACGATAGAGCACCTGCTGTGCGATTTTCCTGCTGTCTGTTGGAGGAGAATTCATTTTTAGGGAGCCTCTTCGAGCTTAATGATATTAAGCAGGGTTAACTTCTAATATTTTTAACATCAAAAGAAAAAGACGCTTTGGCGCAAATCGGAGTCATATATGAGCCGTTCAGTGCACACAGTGACTAACTCCACTTTCTTTCAGAAGCCATTCTGATTAACGTCACGCTTTATTGCTATGCTGTTCTCTTATTGTTTTTGTACTGCATTATAGAATAGTTTAATACACATAAAAAACCACTACAACAAAAGGTAATCGCATAGCAATAGAGCGTAGCGTTAATCAGAATGGCTTCTGAAAGAAAGTGGAGTTAGTCACTGTGTGCACTGAACGGCTCATATTTAATTATTTTCATTACTATGCCACATAACGCTTTCTATCAACATTTTTTCTCTTTTGTCTTCACGGCTGTAACTAAAGTAGTGACAAAAAGTGTTTACCGTCTTTCGTAAATGCTCTGAATATTTGCTTGCTGTAAATAATACTCAGAGAGGTCCTTCAGAACTTTGACCAAGCACGTGGTGCTATTTTTCACAGCCGTACGAGTGGCATAAAGGCATATAGGCAACCCAATGTGGCGTTTCGAAGAAATCTTCGAAAGTGGATTATGTGTAAACTGACACTCCTAAGTACATATATATGTGTGCACATTGATTCCCTTGGGATAGAAATGGTGTAAAATTTAACGGCAGTGCAGACATTTTTGATGAAATATGTTACACTGAGCATGCAGCATACAAAACATGTGTGCCATGAGTGAGGTGGCAGAGTGTGTTCAAGTGAGCTTAATTTGGCAATATGATCCAGGCAGTAAAAGCAACTAATTGGTTCCTCACAGCTAACATGAATCGAAATACTATATACTATATGTGTTTGAAAGATTGTCGTGACTCGACTAGGAGCACCGCATATGCGTTAGGTTTATTGGATTTTTTCAGAACCCAACCGCACTCCAACTTTTCATTTATTTAATCTACAAAAGATTACTGATTTATGAAGACAGTCACTACAGTTTTGAACTAGTTATGGAATTTCACTACACAGGCACATTTTTCGACAATTTTGAACATCTGAAATCATTTCTTTTTTAAGTTGGACGTTAGAAAACAACCGACAAATGCGCTGCATAGTGCTTTTGGCTGGACGTGGTAACGCTTTGAAGCAAGCGTCTAGCTACATACCGGCGCCCTTTACATTGCACAATTTTTCCAGCTACATACTAATGATATGCCACACATGAAATCAACTCATTTGGAGTTCATCAATTATTTAACAGCACCAATACGTTTTCATAAAAACTTGGAGTAAAAGAGGCAACAATAATAATAATACTCGTAATGGGAAAAAGCAAAAGTGGCAAAAAGTATCATGCATTAGCGATGCTCTTTCGGCGAGTGCACGTGTTTTTTACTAACTTATGCATATATTTATTTTCATGCATATACTTATTAATATACTTATTAATATGAGTTTATTCCCTGCAGCGAAACGTTAAGCTAGTGAGAAAAATACTAGTATACAACTATATAACTATATTTTCTGGATGAAAACATACCAGTTAAAAAAATCCAAATTAATTCGTTTCGTTTGCTTCTTTTTTCTCTTATAATTCA
>CAXKVI010000002.1:111237593-111356138 GCA_964058755.1 Campiglossa producta | reverse complement strand
ACGCTTTGGCGCAAATCGGAGTCATATATGAGCCGTTCAGTGCACACAGTGACTAACTCCACTTTCTTTCAGAAGCCATTCTGATTAACGTCACGCTTTATTGCTATGCTGTTCTCTTATTGTTTTTGTACTGCATTATAGAATAGTTTAATACACATAAAAAACCACTACAACAAAAGGTAATCGCATAGCAATAGAGCGTAGCGTTAATCAGAATGGCTTCTGAAAGAAAGTGGAGTTAGTCACTGTGTGCACTGAACGGCTCATATTTAATTATTTTCATTACTATGCCACATAACGCTTTCTATCAACATTTTTTCTCTTTTGTCTTCACGGCTGTAACTAAAGTAGTGACAAAAAGTGTTTACCGTCTTTCGTAAATGCTCTGAATATTTGCTTGCTGTAAATAATACTCAGAGAGGTCCTTCAGAACTTTGACCAAGCACGTGGTGCTATTTTTCACAGCCGTACGAGTGGCATAAAGGCATATAGGCAACCCAATGTGGCGTTTCGAAGAAATCTTCGAAAGTGGATTATGTGTAAACTGACACTCCTAAGTACATATATATGTGTGCACATTGATTCCCTTGGGATAGAAATGGTGTAAAATTTAACGGCAGTGCAGACATTTTTGATGAAATATGTTACACTGAGCATGCAGCATACAAAACATGTGTGCCATGAGTGAGGTGGCAGAGTGTGTTCAAGTGAGCTTAATTTGGCAATATGATCCAGGCAGTAAAAGCAACTAATTGGTTCCTCACAGCTAACATGAATCGAAATACTATATACTATATGTGTTTGAAAGATTGTCGTGACTCGACTAGGAGCACCGCATATGCGTTAGGTTTATTGGATTTTTTCAGAACCCAACCGCACTCCAACTTTTCATTTATTTAATCTACAAAAGATTACTGATTTATGAAGACAGTCACTACAGTTTTGAACTAGTTATGGAATTTCACTACACAGGCACATTTTTCGACAATTTTGAACATCTGAAATCATTTCTTTTTTAAGTTGGACGTTAGAAAACAACCGACAAATGCGCTGCATAGTGCTTTTGGCTGGACGTGGTAACGCTTTGAAGCAAGCGTCTAGCTACATACCGGCGCCCTTTACATTGCACAATTTTTCCAGCTACATACTAATGATATGCCACACATGAAATCAACTCATTTGGAGTTCATCAATTATTTAACAGCACCAATACGTTTTCATAAAAACTTGGAGTAAAAGAGGCAACAATAATAATAATACTCGTAATGGGAAAAAGCAAAAGTGGCAAAAAGTATCATGCATTAGCGATGCTCTTTCGGCGAGTGCACGTGTTTTTTACTAACTTATGCATATATTTATTTTCATGCATATACTTATTAATATACTTATTAATATGAGTTTATTCCCTGCAGCGAAACGTTAAGCTAGTGAGAAAAATACTAGTATACAACTATATAACTATATTTTCTGGTTGAAAACATACCAGTTAAAAAAATCCAAATTAATTCGTTTCGTTTGCTTCTTTTTTCTCTTATAATTCACGGACGCTGCTTTCTTGAGAATAAACATGAAGGGTTGGGTTCAAGTGGCTGCCGCAGAGGCACACTTAGGCCAGTTTTGAAAGGCCCGTTGTGATACCACCAACACAAGGAAAGTCAGTCCCGGGACCCAGCCATATGGAGAATCCCTGAGTTGTTGGGATTTTCCACATAGCAGAATCCCGGGACTGACACTCCTAAACCGACACCGTTACTCCTCCTCGAACCACTTAGATGACTTTATGAAGCCCATCAAGTCCTTTATGTCCAGTTCCGCGATTTGGCTTAGGCTATCCAGGAACGGAACTCCCAAAAAGCGCGTTCTCGCGCCGCTTCAAGCCGAACAGTTGCAGATGAGGTGCTCCACTGTTTCCTCCTCCTCATCATCTTTGCAACTCCTGCATCTCGGTAGGGCACACCTAGCCTTTCTGCATGCCTACCAATGAGGCAGTGACCGGTTAATACCCCTATCAATATGCAGATTTCCCTCCTAGTTAGGGCATAAATGCGTCTAGACCTTTTAAGATCCCATTTTGGCCAGGTTTATTTCGATATGCGACACCCTGGGGATTGCAGCCATCTTTCGTTGGCTTGACGGAGTGTGTGCTCCTTCAGCATTAGTTTGCATGTGGCAAACGGCATACCTAAGCGCTCTTTATCCTGAAGAACCTGCTTGGTCGTGCCCTGCCTGGCAAGCTCGTCTGCCTTACAGTTTCCCTCAATGTCCCTATGTCCCGGGACCCATATGAGGTTTACGCGGTTCTGTTGGGCCATCTCCTGAAGAGATCGACGACAGCTGAGCGTCAGTTCAGAGTTGAACGTGTATAAGCCAAGGGATTTGATGGCCGCTTGGCTATTGCTGAAAATAGCGATATCTTCTCCGATAACACGTTTGCCGAGACTTCCGCCTGGAAGACGCTACAATGATCAGGTAGTCTGAAGGAGAGCTCAAGGTCCAAATCCCTTGAATAAACTCCTCCTCCAACTCTGCCGTCCAACTTCGAGCCGTCGGTGTATATGGAAGTGCCACCATTTGTTTCGGGACACCAATCCGTCCTCTCCCAGTCTTCTCTGCTGGGAATGTTTATTTTGAAACAGCTATCCCCGACTGTAGTAGTCGCACAACGATCTGTGCTTAGAGGGAGAAAGCTGTAGGATTCCAGAATACTGGAGTGTCCAATAGTACCCGCAGCCCAACTGGAGGTTTCTCTTAGGCGCAGAGCTGATGCCGCCGCTGACCGAAACCCTTCCAGATCAAGTGGCAAAATGCCCAGAATGACCTGGAGGGCTTCGTTGGGCGTTGTCCTTGGCGCACCGCTTATGCAGATCATATTGGATCTATGGACTTTCCGCAACAGATTCAGGTATGTTGCCTTGCTCAGCGCAGGCCACCATACGACGACTCCATAAACCATGATTGGGCGAATGATGGCCGTGTAGATCCAACTGTATACTCTAGGGCTGAGCCCCCATTTTTTGCCAATGGCTCTTTTGCATGTCTAAAGAGCGATGCAAGCTTTCTTCTGGCGCTGAAGAACATTCTCCTTCCAATTCAATTTCCTGTCCAGAACTATGCCTAGAAACTTGGCCTTATCCGACAGGCCCAGGCGCGTGCCATCTAGTTCTGGTAGGCTTAGTGGCGGTATTTTGTACCGGTTGGTGGAGAGGACAAGTTCCACCTTCCCTGGGTTGATACTAAGTCCGCACTAAGACCACGTCGAAACTTCTCGCAGTGCTACTTGCATCAGGTCACACAGAGTTTGTGGGAACTTGCCTCTGAATGCAATAGCTAAATCGTCTGCGTATGCCACTATCTTCCCGCCCCCCAGCTTGTGTCACGTAGCAACGAGTTGACTGTGAGGTTCCATAAAAGCGGGGAAAGAACACCACCCTGGGGTGTTCCCCTTGTGACATAACGTGATAACTCAACCGTACCAAGTGAAGAAGCTATTTTCCTTCCCCTTAAAAGTTGGTCAATTAAATCAGTTAGAGGTCTATCTACGCCCAGATTAGTTAGAGCGGAGTTGATAGCCTCCGGGCTTATATTGTTGAAAGCCCCCTCAATGTCTAGGAGGGCCACGAGACAGTAGTCCTTTTCACACAGCGATTTCTCAATGACAGACACTAGGCTGTGCAGAGCGGTTTCTGTTGATTTACCCTTGGTGTATGCATGCTGATAGCTAGAGATAAGGTTGCTATCAATAGTCGTTAAGAGGTAGTCGCTTAGTATCCTCTCAAAGGTTTTTAGTACAAAGGACGAGAGACTGAGCGGTCTGTAGTCTTTTGGCTCGTAGTGGGATGCCTTCCCAGCCTTAGGGATAAACACTACCGTGGCGCTTCTCCAGGAGCCCGGAATGTGGTTGAGAGCCAGGCAGGCTGTGAAGAGAAATACCAGCCATTTAGCTGATGTCTCCAACGTGTTTATAAGTTGCGCGGGGATAATCCCGTCCGGCCCGGCAGCCTTATACGGTTCAAAGCTCTTAACTGCCCACCTTACCCTTTCCTCAGTGATGGGTATTTTTACTGCCAGGTTTGTTGCAGGTACTAGTGGTGCGTCATTCAGATTCCCCGGAAAATGTGTATTCAAGAGCAGCTCAAGGGTTTCCTCTTCCGTGCTGGTCCAGGATCCGTCAGTTTTTCGCAAATAGCTGTTTGACTTTTCGAGAGGACTCGTCTAAGTCTCGCTGTGTCGTCGACCTTTTCGACGCCAGTGCAGAAATTTCTCCACGAAGTTCTCTTCGCCTGTCTCAGAGCTTTTTTGTAGGCCCTAAGTTTAGCTTTATATTCGTGCCAATGAGGCTCAGAGCCGAGGCTCTTGGCCTTGTTAAATTGTTTCCGGCATGATTTGCGGAACGAGTCCAAATCGTAGGACCACCAAGGTGGCCTGTGTTTACCGCGTGGTTTTTGCACTGGACAAGCCTGTCCTAGAGCATTTGAGAGCGCCGATGTAAAAGTAGTAACAAGATCCTCCAGCTCCTCTACTGATGAGGGGGCTTGTGAGGGCAGTACTGGTAGGTCTCTGTCTAATATTTCATTGTGTAACTGCCAATCAGTGTTACGTGGATAGCGCTTCATGATTGGTTGTTCTACAATAAAGTCTAAAACCATTTCTATGTAACGGTGGTCGGAGAAAGAATGTTCTTCCAGAACCCGCCATTTTCTGACCCACTCATAAGCGCCTTCATTACAGATAGTGAGGTCTATGACCTCCCTGCGGGTCTTAGTGATAAAAGTAGGCTCATTACCCACGTTGCAAATCACCAGGTTGGTTGTTAAGAGGTAATCAAACAGAGACTCGCCCCTGGCATTGATGTCGGAGCTCCCCCATTGGTCATGGTGAGCATTAGCGTCCGCTCCAATAATAAGATTACCCGTGCAGAAATTTGACACCAGGTCTTTCACCTCCGTTTGTGGTGGGGGTTCTTCGGCGTCGTAGGGCATATAGACCGACGCCACCGTCAGGCGGGTGCTGTCGACCGTTAGTCTGATAGCGGTAATATCACCATTGGTGTAGTTAGGTAGGAGAAAGGAGTTCAACTCAGACTTGACCAAAATACACGTTCTGACTTTGCTCTCCTCGCTGGCTCGAATGAGCTTGAAGCCCTTAGTCCCCAATCCGCAGATTCTCGAGCTATTGACCCAGGGTTCTTGGATGAGGACCACATCCACGTCGCCTTTAGAAAGACGACTACTTAAAGCAGCCGAAGCTACTTTAGATTTGTGCAGATTAATCTGAAGCACCACCAACATGAGAGCGCACAGACTTCCCTGCCGTCCCCATATCGTCGAGGTTTGCCCCATCCCGGAGGTTGCCTATCAACGACGAGTTGTTCCGATTAACTGCCCGATATGGCGTTGCAGGAGTCTTGCTGTCTGTAGCGTTAGATGTTAATCGCTCAGCGTTGGCTGCCCACCGTGACGTCGAGGGCTTCCTCGTCCTGTAGGCTGTCCTCCATCTCCGAGTTGTTCACAGCACTATCGCCAAAGGACGTGGCGGATAACATGCTTTCCGCATCGGAATCCTCCGCGTCCTCTTCTGGTAATTCGTTTTGCGGTTCCCCCGGAGCAGCCGAGAAGGCAGCGCGCTGAGCATCACCACGATATACGTGGATAACGATCTGGCCTACGCTGTAGTGTACTAGGCCATTGCACCTTTTGAGGGGCTCGATTGACTCTTTATTCATGGTGAACACCACCTGTCTGTCGGGCCCCACCGCATCCCCGACCAGATTGACACTCCAGTCATGCGTTGGGAGAGACGGATTCATTAGCCGTAACATCCCGAGAATTCTGTCGGGTTCGTCAGGGATGGCCGGAATCCACGCCCTTGCCCTTGGACGAGCTGGAATGTCCTTCCAGTCGACGACCTCTATCTTTGCGCCCTTGTAGACTTCACCCAGTTTAGCAGCTGCTGCCTTATACAGTGCTACGGTTTTTGCATCCTCGCATGCGAGTAATTTGATCTGACCCTGGTGCCAGCCCGCATCCGTTACTCGCGCCGAACTACCCGGAAACTCCGGAGCAACGTTGAGAAGAATGTTGCCAATGGCCAGACGGTCATTGCCTCGGTCAAGGACGCCTATAAGGATCCTGTCCTTGGTTACCTCAGCAAAGCTTAGTTTGCCCGCTCCAGAGGTATTCTGATGCCGCTTGGGAGGGGGATTTAACTCCAGGTCCGATCTCTGGCGCTTGAAAGGGTTAACTTTTAACCTCTTTGGCATGTAAGAATTTTGGAAATCCGGTATCACAGCTTTCGCTAGCTCTACCGATTTACTGGAAATCGGCGACAGCGATTCCTGCGGTACCCCTTCATACCTCTTCAGGATCTTTGCAGCCAATCTTTTCTCGTGGTAAGTGAAGCGGCGGGGAGATGTCTCCTGGGAGTGCGGACCCGTAGTTGCCATCGCGGTCGCTCTCCTTGCCGAAATCTCAGTTGCAGCTTCCTTCTCCTTCGAAACTCCGAGGCCAGGTCGTGAGACCGCTGCCACAGACGTAAAGATACTGCTTTTCATATCAGCGGTTGATGGGAGTTTAGCATCCGCCGTTGTCCGCTTAGTTGCGTTGGCAACCTCACTGGTGCTAGTCGATAGAGGGTTTGTTGACCGACTCGTAGTTGCCATCGCTGTCGATCTCCCCCTTGATTGTGGAACGGAGGTTGTCCTCCGGCGTTGTTGTTGCTTTCTCGCCTGTTCCTCCATAGCTCTCCTTTGCTGAGGAGTGAAATTTGGCGTTGTTTGTTTTTTAGGTTTATCGTTTTTATTTGGGTTATTTGAGTTCATCTTGTTCGTACGACCCATCGCCGGACAAGGCCAGCTTAGGGTCAAGGGAAGAGTAGGGGAAAATGTGTCGTCCGCCGCGGCAGAGCTCCGTACCGCGGTAAGGCCATGCTTACTCTCTGAGGCGACCCGGTATCAGAGAGGCTTTGTTGAAATACAGCCACGATTTGCCTCCCGGCTGCAAACGTCCAATGGGCACGGTTTCGCATAACACCCTGGATTGGGAGGGGAAGATCTTTGTCGTCGCGCCAGAGAGGCTAGGCTGCTCTCGTGATGAAGTGCCGTACGGAGCTATGATCACAAGGGCAGCGTAGCCCTGTGGCTATCGACTTAAGCCCTCGTACCGCGGCAAGGTATCCACCCTTCACGAGGGAATAAACATGAAAATGAAGGCAAAAGTCATGAAAATAATGCGACTACACTAAACCAAAAACGTGTATGTTTTTTAAGAAAAAAGTTTCATAGAAGTTCTTAGAATAAAAAAAAAATTCATAGATTCAAAGAAATTTTTTTACAATTTTTGAATGAATTCATGCTTTCCGAGGATTTGTATACATATTTTAAGAAAAAGTATTTATGTGAGAATGCTTTTGATATTTTCTGAAAACCCCCTTTTTATGTGTGAGAATGCTTTTGATATCATATAGGTCTATACCAATTTTCAGGTCCCTACCTGGAACCCTTTCACAGATATACTGCTTGAAAAATTTAGTTTGTATGGGAGGTGCCACGCCCTCTTTTCTGATAACCCCCCTTTTTTGTGTGAGAATGCTCTTGATATCATATAGGTCTACACCAATTTTCAGGTTCCTACCTTGAACCCTTTCACAGATTATCTGCTCGAAAAATTTAGTTTAGTTTTCTGATAACCCCCTTTTTATGGGTGAGAATGCTTTTGATATCATATTAGTCTATACCAATTTTCAGGTCCCTACCTTGAACCCTTTCACAGATATTCTGCTCGAAAAATTTAGTTTTTATAGGAGGTGCCACGCCCCTTTTCTGATAACCCCCTTTTTTATGTGTCAGAATGCTTTTTATATCATATATGTCTATACCAATTTCAGGTCCCTACCTTGAACCCTTTCACAGATATTCTGCTCGAAAAATTGAGTTTGTATGGGAGGTGCCACGCCCCCTTTTCTGATAAACCCCCTTTTTATGTGTGAGAATGCTTTTGATATCATATAGGTCTATACCAATTTTCAGGTCCCTTCCTTGAACCCTTTCACAGATATTCTGCTTGAAAAATTTAGTTTGTGTGGGAGGTGCTACGCCCCCTTTTCTGATAACCCCCCTTTTTATGTGTGAGAATGCTTTTGATATCATATAGGTCTATACCAATTTTCAGGTCCCTACCTGGAACCCTTTCACAGATATTCTGCTTGAAAAATTTAGTTTGTATGGGAGGTGCCACGCGCTCTTTTCTGATAATCCCCCCTTTTTTGTGTGAGAATGCTTTTGATATCATATAGGTCTATACCAATTTTCAGGTCCCTACCTTGAACCCTTTCACAGATATTCTGCTTGAAAAATTTAGTTTGTATGGGAGGTGCCACGCCCCCTTTTCTGATAACCCCCTTTTTATGTGTGAGAATGCTTTTGATATCATATAGGTCTATACCAATTTTCAGGTCCCTACCTTGAACCCTTTCACAGATATTCTGCTTGAAAAATTTAGTTTGTATGGGAGGTGCCACGCCCCCTTTTCTGATAACCCCCTTTTTTATGTGTGAGAATGCTATTGTCCCTACCTTGAACCCTTTCACAGATATTCTGCTTGAAAAATTTAGTTTGTATGGGAGGTGGTTAAAATCGGTTCAGCCATTCTCCGTAAAGTTCATTACAGTGTGAACCCTTGCACAGATATTCTGCTTGAAAAATTTAATTTGTATGGGAGGTGCCACGCCCCCTTTTCTGATAATTTTGGTTAAAATCGGTTCAGCCATTCTCCGTAAAGTTCATTACAATGCGAAAAACGGTTAAATTTTAATATATATAGATAAACTTGTAAATTGATTGAAACTAGGAAAAATGTCTTTAATGGCAAGTAGAAATGGCGGCCGCCGTGGTGTTGCGGTTAAGTGTTCGGCCTTTTACACCAAGTCGTGGCGGTTCGATGCCCGGCAAAAGTAACATCAAAAATTATTTAGAAAAAGAATTTTTCTAAACGGGGTCGCCCCTCGGCAGTAGTTTGGCAAACTCTCCAGGTGTATTTCTGCCATGAGAAGCTTCTCAGCAAAAAATTTATTTGCTTTAGGTCCCGCCAACTTGTAGGAAAACTCAAAAGCAACACACCACAAGTTGGAAAGAGAAGCTCGGCTAAAATTTCGTTAGAGGTTATGATAACCTGTGGGTATATCGCCGCCATTCGTTTTTTTTTTTTTTTTTTAGAAATGTTCTTTTAAACTAAGTGGATTTGTCATTAAAAGAGCGTTTTTTCCTTAAAAATAGAAAAAATATTTTTTTAAGTCAAGTAGTACGTTTCCTCAAATTTAGGACAAATATTTTTATCAGTGTATATAGACACGGTTGCCGTTTGCTCAAAATTTTGCGTACCAAACCGAAAAAAAACGTACCAAAATAATTTCCTAGCCAAACAATATAACGTTTTCAAATCCCCAGACCCTAGGATTAAAAATTTTAAATATATATCCTGTTCGACTGAATAAAAATTTCAGGTATTTGTAAATTTTTGCAGGTGCATACATCTCAACAACAAATTATGTCATAAATTCGTTCTGCACAAAATAGATTTTTGTTGAATTCATTTCCTAAGCTCACGATAAAATAAATTGTGTATGGAAGGTGCCACCTCACGCCTCGAACTCGAACATTTTTGTGAGAGTGGTATTGATATCGTATATCTCCATACCAATTTCCAGGTAGCTGCTATGAACATTTTTAGATATATTGAGCTTTAAATATTATGTAGGTACATATGTAGGAGGTGCCATGACTTTTCCACACAGCCTGGGGAAAAGCTTTAGAGATTATATTTTTTTCATGTTACATGAAATATGTACATATCGCTCATTTCCTGCAACGTCGCGACGTCATAACTCAAAAAGTGTGGTATTACAGAAAACGCATTTTTAGTTTTTGAATTGATGTATATTTATATAAGATATATAATTAAAGCAAAAAGCTTCTATAGCGATGCTGCGTGAAATTTTAAAACCTCGGATATAACACTTTGTCAGTTGATCAAAGATAATATTTCCGATATATAAGTGATGTTAACTCGAAATATGGGTTTTTTGAGTTATGACGACGTTGCAGCAAATGAAGATATGTTAACATTATTTTTTAAAACTGTACTTTTGATTACTTAGAGCTTTTTGCAAAATAGGATTTGTTGTGGTTGCTTCAAGAACTAAAAAAAATCGGAACAAGTCAAAATTTGTTCTTATACAAAGCTAGGCTTTGACTAAATCTACTCTCATTTTGTTTCTATCGCCCCTCCAAACAGATTCAATTATTTAGAATATACGTTCCACAAAGGCGTTGCTAACATGAATACCTACTTAAGGCCAAAATAAATACAGCTTTGTGGCGTTGCGTGACATTTATAAATTTGCCGAAAACGCGCAAGTCCGAAAAAGTATCGCACAATGAACGCGTTTTCATTTGAGTAATATGAAATCAAATCAGCTGATTATATCTTCGAACTCAAAAAGATGGAACTTGGCCAAGTCTCTGCGTTAACGCGCGTTAAAACGCGGTTATGAGACAGGTTTCCATGAACTACTTAGCTGTCAAAAAAGAAATGTCACTCAACGCTACGTTAAACTTGTTTCTGTTTTGGGCTTTAATGTTTTAGAAACAACTTAAAATAACTCAGTCATGGCTAGAGAATAGACCAAAAATTCAAAAGGAGTATTTGAAAACCATAAAATAAAATCTCTAATCACTAAATGAAATGAAGAAAGTAAAAATGTATAAACTCAATAGTTAATCACTGAAAATTTTGCAAGCCCCAGGATTGTGGAGGTAGACCCCAGACCCCAGGACTTTTTATCCACCAACAGAGTGATAATTCCACTGTACAAATTTTGGAGTCCTTTAATTGGCTATTGAGGACGTATTATTTTAGTTTGCATATTTCAGTTCCATTCAAGTTTAAAACATTTAAAAAAAATTATCTGATGACTTCACTCTGTTTTTTTCTTCTACCAAACATTTAATATTGTGTCGTTTACAACGTTATTTGAGTGTCGCATTCCCTTGTCGTTGGAGTGATTCATACCAAAAAAAAGATCTAAAAAACTCCTTCTAGATAAAGCTGTTTGAACCCGAATTTCCCCCGTAAACGGCCAACGACGCTTATTCATATATGTAAGTTCTAGGTAGGTATTCAGAGAAAAAAAACTGCGTGTACCCAGTACACGTGAAAGAAGTTAACGTCTTAAATTCAGAAATAACGAAATATGAATAAGGTTTTTTCGAGATTGGTTTAGATTCACAATTTCTTACTTCCGGGAAGTGAACCAAGGAACCGATCCATTCGAAAATATTTTATACATGGTGCGTTTTCCTTCAAATTCGGTACTTGGTAGAATTATGCCTAAATTAACAGGGGCCAATACGTATGGGATATAAAGGAAGAGGGGCGTGGTAGAAGGAAAGAGGGGAATGAAGAGAAAAAGGGAGGGAGATAGTGTGAGGCCGAAGAAAGATAGGAAGGAGAGTTGTAAAAGGGGGAACAGTTCGTTCACATTTAGACAGGACGTCTGCCTCTACTACATATATCTATCTATCTATCTTCTATCTATATATGTAAAATTCAAATTATGTACATATGGACACACTTGGCTCATAAACCAATAAGCCGGTCGAAACCAAATTTTACATAGGAACTGGATGTCTTCGATGGATGGTCACAGGTTAAAAAATATTTTGATATATATAGGGGACGTGGCACTTCCCATACAAATGGAATTTTTCATTGTACGTATCTCTGGAAGTATTCGGGTTAGAACACCGAAATTTGGTGACGGGTTGTACGAGATCGCTCCCTACCACCTCCAAAAAAATTGGGGATAACGAAAAAGGGGGCTTGGCAGCTCCCATAAAAATGGAATCTTTCCTTTTCCCTATCGATCCATAACACCTCCCAAAAAACTCGACTAACGAAAAAGTCCTCCCATACGAATGAAATACTGCATAGTATATATCTCTGGAAGTATTAAGGTTAGACCACTGAAATTTTGTGAGGAGTTATATAAGATCAATCCCTGCCACATCCAAAACTGGGGATAACGAAAAAGTGGCGTGGTTCCTCCTATACGAAGGAGATAGGGATATGGATTAAAATAGATATAGGGATCAGGTTAGAGAAACATGCAGGAAAATAAATTTGTGGCAGGACAACGCCTGCCGGGTCAGTTAGTAATATATAAGATTCAAATATTGTATTTGTGTATGTATGGATAACTTAAGTTGCGTTCTAAACGCATTGACCGATCATAACCAACTTTAGAACAGAATCTGAAAACCATCGATGTATTAAAAGAGATAGTGGAAAACGTGCGGGCACCTCACATTCGAATGGGATTTTTCATGTTGGAAATATTCATGCTAGGCCACTAAAATCCAACAGAGTTATATGAGGATTTTATGAAACCACTCGTATAAGGATTTGAAGAACGGGCCGAATGGGTACCAGTTGTATCGACTTTATTGCTTTATTGAACTTACCTACATGCTAAGCGCTTAGCCTTGTAGGTTTTTATTGCGAGTTTGAAACTCGCTGGCGGTCATCAACTCATATTTTATTAAAACCTTTATATTAAGTCGCTTTCTTGTTTGCACCACCTTTTTCATACGAAATTTCGGAATCTTGCAAAGTCTTTTTAGGTAGCTTCCCGTTGAGCTAGACACTTCAAACTTGGAACATAGTTCGGAGCTTCGTGACAATGCAATGTGAACGAAAAAAGTATCCGCTATCGAGATATTTCGAAAACTAATTTGAAGTTGAGAATTTTGTGATCGTCTTTTGACCAACTTCCAGGTAACCTAGGAACTTGAAACTTGGCATTAAATTGAGGCAACAGTGACACTACAAATAATAAAAATCGTAATTCCGATAGATGGCACTCTGGTCTACAAATTTTAAAAAAAAATTAAAAGACTCCTAGACTTTTGCGATCGATTTTTAGTAACTTCCAGATTAGTTAGAGACTTGAAACTTTACACATTTGTCACAACCCCATGGAAATGCAATCCCTCATCAAAACAATTCCGGTAGGTGGCGCACGGATCGAGATATTTCGAAAACTAATTTGAAGTTGAGAATTTTGTGATCGACTTTTGACCAACTTCCAGGTAACCTAGGAACTTGGAACTTGGCATTAAATTGAGGCAACCGTGACACTACAAATAATAAAAATCAAAATTCCGATAGATGGCACTCTGGTCTATATAATTGCAAATCTTTAAAAAAAATTAGAAGACTCCTGGACTTTTGCGATCGATTTTTAGTAACTTCCAGATTACTTAGAGACTTGAAACTTTACACATTTGTCACAACCCGATGACAATGCAATCCCTCATCAAAATAATTCCGGTAGGTGGCGCATGGATCGAGATATTTCGAAAAGTAATTTGAAGTTGAGAATTTTGCGATCGACTTTTGACCAACCTCCAGGTAACCTAGGAACTTGAAACTTGGCACTAAATTGAGGGAACAGTGACCCTACAAATAATAAAAATCAAAACTCCGATAAATGGCACGCTGGTCTATATAATTTCAAATCTTTAAAAAGAATTTAGAAGACTCCTGGACTTTTGCGATCAACTTTTAGTAACTTCCAGATTAGTTAGAAACTTGAAACTATACACATTTGTCACAGCCCGATGACAATTCAATCCGTCATCATAACAATTCCGGTAGGTGGCGCACGGATCGAGATATTTCGAATAGTAATTTGAAGTTGAGAATTTTGCGATCGACTTTTGACCAACTTCCAGTTAACCTAGGAACTTGAAACTTGGCATTATATTGAGGGAACAGTGACACTACAAACAGCAAAAATCAAAACTCCGATAAATGGCACGCTGGTCTATATAATTTCAAATCTTTAAAAAGAATTTAGAAGACTCCTGGACTTTTGCGATCGATTTTTAGTAACTTCCAGATTACTTAGAGACTTGAAACTTTACACATTTGTCACAACCCGATGACAATGCAATCCCTCATCAAAATAATTCCGGTAGGTGGCGCACGGATCGAGATATTTAGAAAACTAATCTGAAGTTGAGAATTTTGCGATCGACTTTTGACCAACTTCCAAGTAAACTAGGAACTTGAAACTTAGAAGCGGTGACAATACTATTTGTTGAAATCAGAATTCCAAAAGGTGGCGTGCTTTTCGATATAATTGAAAATCTCTAAAACATAGGGGGAATCTTGCAATAGATTTTTGAGTAACTTCCCGCTAAGCTAGAGACTTGAAACTTGTCACATTTGTCAGAACCCGATGACGATGCAATCTCTCATCAAAAAAATTCCGGTAGTTGGCGCGCATATCAAGATATTTTCAAAACTATTTTGAAGTTGGGATATTTGCGATCGCCTTTGACTAACTTTCTGGTAATCTAAGAACTTGAAACTTAGCATTTAGTTAAAGGAACCGTGACAGTACCATATTTAAAAATCAAATTTCCGATAGGAATCACCAAAACTAAAAATAAAATAATAAAAAGATGATAAAAAAATTTTAAAGACAACCTTTATATGAATGCTGTCAAAAAGCCTAGGCAAATTTGTCTTTAAACAAAGACATGGTTTCGGTGTTTTTGGTTTTGAAATTTTAGTCATACCAATGGTAATCAATTTTTGAGATTTGAAAATATAAGGGTGTAATGCTCGTTTCCAAACTAAGGCAAACAATTTCTGAGAGCCTAAATAGAAGTTCGGTTATCGACAAAACATTTAAAGCGTATTAATTGCACCCCACCTTTATATTTTCAAATCTCAAAAATTTATTACAATTGGTATGACTAAAATTTCAAAACCAAAAACACCGAAACCATGTCTTTGTTTAACGACAAATTTGCTGAGCCTTTGTGACAGCATTCATATAAAGGTTGTCTTTAAAATTTTTTTATCATCTTTTTATTTCTTTCTTTTTTTGATCCAATACCTAATCTTATTCCCGCCATCGTCTGTCCATCAAGCACAAAGGTAGGTAGGTAGGTAGAAGTGGCTGCCGCAAAGGCACACCTAGGCCAGTAATAAAAGGCCCGTTGTGATACCACCAAACACTAGGAAAGTCAGTCCCGGGGCCCGGCCATATGGAAAATCCCAGTGCTGTCGGGACTCTCCATATAGCCGAATCCCGGGACTGACACTCCTAACCGACACCGCTACCCCTCCTCGAACCATTTTGAAAACTTGATGAAGGCCATCAAGTCCTTTATGTCTAGCTCCGCGACCTGGCTTAAGCTAACCAGGAAGGGAACTCCCAGAGAGCGCCTTCTCGCTCCACTTAAGGCCGGGTAGTTGCAGATGAGGTGCTCCACCGTTTCCTCTTCCTCATCATCTTTGCAACTCCTGCAGCATCGTCGGTAGGGAACGCCTAGCCTTGCTGCGTGCCTACCAATAAGGCAGTGCCCGGTTAAAACACCTATTAATATGGAGATTTCCTTCCTTTTTAGGGCGTATATTTGTCTAGATCTTTTAAGATCGCATTTTGGCCAGGTTTGCTTGGATATCCGGCACCCTGGGGCTTGTAGCCATCTTTCGTTGGCTTCGCGGAGTGTATGCTCCTTCAGCATTAGCTTGCACGTGGCAAACGGCATACCTATGCGCTCTTTATCTTGAAGAATCTGCTTGGTCGTGCCCTGCCTGGCAAGTTCGTCTGCCCTACAGTTTCCCTCAATGTCCCTGTGTCCCGGGACCCATGTGAGGTCCACGCGGTTCTGTTGGGCCATCTCTTGAAGAGATCGACGACAGCTGAGCGTCAGTTCAGAGTTGAACGAGTAAGAGCCAAGGGATTTGATGGCCGCTTGGCTGTCGCTGAAAATACAGATATCCTGTCCGATGGTGCGTTCACCTATCCAAGTCACGGCGTCCATGATTGCTGAAACTTCAGCCTGGAAGACGCTGCAGTGAGCAGGTAGTCTAAAGGAGAGTTCTAGGTCCAAATCCCTTGAGTAAACCCCTCCTCCGACTCTGCCGTCTAACTTCGAGCCGTCGGTGTATATAAAAGTGCCGCCATTAGTAGCAGGACACCGATCTATGTTCTCCCAGTCTTCCCTGCTGGGAATGTTTATTCTAAAACAACAATCTCCGACTGTTGTGGTCGCACACCGATCTGTGCTCAGAGGGAGAAAGCTGTAAGATCTGTTAGAATACAGGAGTGTCCAATAGTGCTTGCGCCCCAGACGGACGTTTCCCTTAGACGCACAGCCGATGCTGCTGCTGCCCGGTACCCTTCCAGATCGAGTGGCAAAAAGCCAAGAATGGCCTGGAGAGCTTCATTGGGCGTTGTTCTTAACGCCCCGCTTATACAGATCATGCTCGATCTGTGGACTTTACCTAACAGATTTAGGTTTGTTGCCTTTCTTAGCGCAGGCCACCATACCACGACTCCATACAGCATAATTGGCTGGATTATCGCAGTGTAGATCCATCTGCAAATTTTGGGGCTGAGCCCCCATTTTTTGCCAATGGCTCTTTTACACGTGTAAAGTGCAATGCACGCTTTCCTCTGGCGCTGGATGACATTCTCCTTCCAGTTAAGCTTTCTATCTAGAACTGTGCCTAGGAATTTGGCTTTGTCAGCTAAGTTCAGGCGCACGCCATCTAGTTCTGGTAGGTTCAACGGTGGTATCTTGTACCGCCTGGTATAAAGGACAAGCTCCACCTTTCCCGGGTTGATGCTAAGTCCGCAGCGAGAGGACCATGAAGAAACTTCTCGCAGTGCTACTTGCATCAAGTCACACAGGGTTTGTGGGAATTTGCCCCTATATGCAATAGCTAAATCGTCTGCATATGCCACTATCTTACCGCCCCCCCACCTTGTGTCTCGTAGCAGCGAGTTTACGGTGAGGTTCCATAGGAGCGGGGAGAGAACACCACCCTGAGGCGTTCCTCTTGTGACATAGCGTGAAAGATCAACTGTTCCCAGTGAAGAAACTATTTTCCTTCCCTTTAGTAGTTGATCAATTAGTCCAATAAGAGACCTATTTATGCCCAGGTTTGTTAAAGCAGTGTTAATAGCCTCCGGCCTTATATTGTTGAAAGCCCCTTCGATGTCCAGAAAGGCCACGAGACAGTACTCCTTTTCATGCAATGATTTTTCAACAATAGAGACTAGGCTGTGGAGCGCAGTTTCCGTTGATTTACCTTTGGTGTATGCATGTTGATAGCTAGAAATAAGGTTGCCATCAATAGTAGAGGAGAGATAATCGCTAATTATCCTCTCGAAGGTTTTAAGTGCAAAAGACGAGAGACTGATCGGTCTGTAGTCTTTAGGCTCATAGTGTGAGGCCTTCCCAGCCTTTGGAATAAAGACTACCGTGGCGCTTCTCCAGGAGCACGGAATGTAATTAAGAGCCAGGCAGGCTGAATAGAGAACTACCAGCCATTTAGCTGATATTTCCAGCGTGTTTATGAGTTGTGCGGGGAAAATCCCGTCTGGCCCAGCTGCCTTGAACGGCTCAAAGCTTTTGATTGCCCACCTTACCCTTTCCTCCGTAATGGGTATGTTTACCGCCAGGTTTGTTGCAGATGCTACAGGTGCATCATACAAGTTCCCCGGAAAGTGTGTGTTCAGGAGCAGCTCCAGGGTTTCCCCTTCCGTGCTGGTCCAAGATCCGTCAGGCTTCCGTAAATAGCTAATGGCTGTTTGAGTTTTTGATAGCACTCGTCTAAGTCTCGCTGTATCATCGACTTTTTCGACCCCGGTGCAGAAATTTCTCCACGAAGTTCTCTTCGCTTGCCTTAGAGCCTTTTTATAGGCCCTCAGTTTAGCTTTATATTCGAGCCATTCAGGCTCCGTACCGATGCTCTTGGCCTTGTTAAATTGCTTCCTGCATGATATACGGAACGAATCCAGGTCGTAAGACCACCAGTGGGGTCTATGTTTGCCGCGTGGTTTTGGTACTGGACAAGCCTGCTCTAGGGCATTTGAGAGCGCCGTTGTAAAGGTCGTTACCAGATCATCCAGTTCTCCCACTGATGAGGGGGCTTGTGGAGGTAATACTGGTAGGTCCCTAGCTAATATTTGGTTATGTAGTTGCCAGTTAGTGTTGCGTGGATTTCGTTTCATAACTGGCTGCTCAACAATAAAGTCTAACACAATTTCTATGTACCGATGGTCAGAAAATGAATGCTCATCAAGAACACGCCATTTTCTGACCCACTCATAAGCGCCTTCGCTACAAACAGTGAGGTCTATAACCTCCCTACGAGCTTTAGTTATAAAAGTAGGCTCGTTACCCACGTTACAAACCACCAGGTTAGTTGTTAGTAGGTAGTCAAACAGAGACTCGCCCCTAGCGTTAATATCGGAGCTTCCCCACGTGATGAGCATTAGCGTCAGCTCCAATAATAAGATGGCCCGTACAGAAATTATCCACCAGATCTTTCACCTCCTTTTGTGGAGGAGGTTCTTCGGCGTCATAGGGCATATAGACCGACGCCATCGTTAGGCTGGTGCTGCCGACTGTTAAGCTGGCAGCTGTAACGTCACCATTTGAGTAGTTGGGTAATAGAAAGGTGTTTAGCTCAGACTTTACCAAAATACAGGTTCTGACCTTTCCCTCATCATTGGCTTGGATGAGCTTGTACCCCTTAGTCCCCAATCCACAGATCCTAGAGCTATTGACCCAGGGCTCTTGGATAAGGACCACGTCTACGTCGCCTTTAGAAAGACGACTGCTTAAAACAGCCGAGGCTGCTTTAGCACAAAAAAAGAAGAAAAATGTTTATAAAATCAAAGTTTTTGGCGTCGTTGGTTTTGGAAGGCAAAAACGATTTTGTGATGCACTTGCATCGAAGTAATTCAGGGCATACATTGAAAATGTTTGAGAAATTGCCAAAACTAATCGCATTTTTAACTTTTCATATCGAACTTAAATGATAAATTAAATAAAAACATTTCAAATTGAGCAAAATGCCGTCCGCTGCCTAATTTTTATGTTTGCCTGGTAGCCCAAAATATTGCTTCTTCAAAATTCGAGAGAATGAGAATTTTGCTTCCTTGTTTTTATGAGCACCTAGGCATACAACTTAAAAAATCAGCTAAAATTACTCCTTCCAACAGTATAAACTTTTCATATCTTGCTCAATATTTAAAAAAAATCGAGAAAAGGGGCAACCCTGTAAACCGACCCAAGTTGCAAAACCCATGTACATAAATAATCTAAAAATGAATCTAATCGACTATAAGCCAAATTTTATCCAAATCGGTCAAGCAGTTCCCGAGATATACGAAGAAGTAAATAAATTGCGGTTAGGTGGCAACCCTGTTTGAAAATATCTTATTTGATATACGGTCGAAAATTTCATTAATTTTATACCCATATTGGCATATCTAGCACTATATTTAAAAAAATTTGATGTAGGGGGCAACCTTGTAAACCGCCCTAAATGGCAACACCCTGTATATAATCTTAGAATAAATCAAATTGTTTATATGCCAAACTTTATTCAAAGCGGTCAAGCAGTTCCTTTGATATAAGAAATAAATTGCAATTGGGTGGCAACCCTACTTGAAATTATCTTATTTGGAATACGGTCGAAAATAATACCTTACATTTGATACCCATATTGGCATATCAAGCCCTATGCATATTAAAAAAAAATGGGATAGGTGGCAAACCTGTAAACCGCCTTAAGTGGCAACACCCAAGAATTCTGCTCGGCCAAAGGGGCTTGAAAATAATAAGAGGAACCAACGCAATTGAGCAGGTCGCGGGTAAGGAATTTCACCACGCGGTAAGAAATTCACCTCCATAAGAAATACACTGAATGAGTTTTTTTACCACGCGGTGAAATTCCTTACCCGCGACCTGCTGAATTGCGTTGGTTCCTGTTATTATTTTCAAGCCTCTTTGGCTCGGCCTAACTATTACAATTTGTGCAATGTTAGCTAGATCCTAGAATTTCACATCCTATTTGATTTGCACATCTAAACATCGTGGTGAAAATCGTAAACGCCTGAAAGTCTGCAACATACGCCTGAAAGTCGGATACAATTTCTATTTCCGTTGCACCATCAGCCATTTGCTCAAATTTGACTCTCAATCAAAACTTCATATCGCCGCCTAAGAAGTTAACTTCAACAAGTAACGAAGTCTTAGTTCGGGTAAACCGATCATTAAATACCCAGCGGTAGGTTAGGTTAGGTTAGGTAGGGTGGTAGCAGCCGAACTGAGAGGGCCACTCACTTGGACACTTGTATGGTCCGTTGTGATACCACATTCTAAACGGTGCCACTAACTCATATACAAATTTACCTCTCAAATCGCTGCGTAGCGACAATATAACTCCGGCTAAGGCACACATTGATCTTCGAGACGTCCTCCGGAGACCTAAGTACGTCCGACCCGAGAAACCTGCGCCTAGTCCTGGCAAAAGCGGGACAGTTGAGCATGAAGTGATCTGATGATTCCACCTCGTCATCCTCCATGCAGCTCACGCAGTTCGGATTTTCAGCAATGTTTAAGCGCACCGCATGGATTCCCATCGGACAGTGCCCCGTCAACACCCCAATCATAATGGAAAGGTGTGCCTTGGAGAACCTGAGTAGTTCCGCCGTTCGCCTGGAGTCAACCACTGGCCAGAAGGACTTCGAATCCTTACAAGAGGTGGTATCAGCCCAGCGCTTGCTTAACTGATCTGAAGCCCATCTCCCAAAAGCAGACCACAGGTGGCAAGGGGAATACCAAGTGCTCCGAAGGCACCCATTTCCATTTCAAGAGTGCCCTCCCTGGCCAAGTGATCCGCATGGCAATTGCCGGGAATGTCACAATGGCCTGGCACCCAAATAATTTAAATTTTGAAGTAGTTGGACGCAACCGCAAGCGATTCCAGACAGTCGCTCACCGTCCTTGATCGAACGTTGCTTGCGCTCAACGCCCTAATTGCCGCTTGACTATCGGAGTAGATGTTGAACCCCTTGACGGCGAATGCGCTATTCGTCCACCGCATCCTTGATGGCGGCAATTTCCGCTTGGAAAACGCTACAGTGGTCAGGCAGCCTAAATTTCCTACTGATCCCAAGCTCCTGACAGAAAACACCCCTCCCCCCCCCCCCAACACATCCATCCAGCTTTGACCCATCCGTAAACAGGTTCACCTGCCCCTCCTCCGAGAAAGGTTCTCCGGCTGACCACTCGTCCCTTTCGGGTATATAAGTCGAAAAACCTTTCGCGGGTGTAGAGGTTGGCGCACAGTAATCTGTTCTGTTAGGGATGAATTCAAACCTGGATAGTATGTTGGAGTGACCATACTGAACAAGCTTATATCCAGCGCCTCGGAGCCTAATTGCAGCTCGAGCCGCACCTAATTTTCCTACAATGTCCACTGGTTGCAGATTGAGCATGACATTCAATGCCAGGGTAGGAGTGGTGCGCATGGCCCCACTGATCCCAATCATGGCCATTCGCTTCACAGTGACCATCTTTTTGCGCGACGGAAGCCGTGTCCAGTGCGCTCCACCAGACCAGTATCCCATAAAACCACCATCTCGTACAACCAATATACCACCCTTGGAGAGAGACCCCATCGTTTGCCAATGGCTTCTCTGCAACAATACAAGGCGACCGAAACTTTCATGGCCCTGTCCTCTACATTAGGCTTCCATGACAGCTTCCTGTCCAGAATAACCCCTAGGTACTTAACCTTTTCGGAAAGCACCAACGGTACTCCCCCAATGGAGGGTAGTACAAACCCATCAATCTTATACCTTCTTGTAAACAGAACTAGTTCCGTTTTACTCGGGTTGACAGCCAGTCCACAGGATTCGGACGACTCGGTCACAATAGCCAGGTACCCTTGCAGAACATCCCTTATGGTACTAAGAAACTTATCCCTGACGAGGATTGCTAGATCATCACTTGACAGCCCCTGTGCTCGAGGGCCTAGAGCAGTCCATTGACTACTATGACCCAGAGAAGTGGAGAAAGAACACCACCTTGCGGCGTACCCCTTCTCACCCTTCTCTGAGCCCCAGAACCTTCCCACTCGGCCACGACAATCCTGCCACATAGTAATCTGTTGATAAATTCTATCAGCTTCGGCTCGACCCCCAAACTCGCTAATCCCCTCACAATGGCAGATGGCAAAACATTATTGAACGCTCCTTCGATGTCCAGAAAGGCCCCCAGCACGTACTCTTTGTGCTGGAAAGACCCTTCTATTAGTTTTACAACGGAGTGAAGCGCCGTTTCAGTTGATCTACCTTTGCAGTAAGCATGTTGCGATGCCGAAAAACGCTCCCTAGGAATCCTGCTGCGAATGTGTAGGTCAATCAGGCGCTCCAGCGTTTTCAAAAGAAACGAAGAAAGACTGATTGGCCTGAAGTCCTTGGGGAAAATATGAGAGCACCTCCCCGCGTTTGGAATAAATGTAACCTTGACCATATTCCAGGAAGCGGGGATATAGCCCAACCTCAAAGAGTTGGCGTAGATCGGAGCCAGCCAGCTGCAAGAAATCCCCAGATATCTCTGCAGTTGCACAGGAGTTATGCCATCAGGTCCGGGTGACTTGTAAGGCTTAAAAGATTTAATGGCCCATACAAGTTGGCTTTCATCCAGAGAGATGGCTGGCCGACCCCCCACGTCCACATTTGTGGACAATGAGGCGCCGCGGTCCTGTGAAACAGGGACGTCAGGGAAGTGAGCGTCCATGAGAAGTTGGAGAGATTCCTCGCTACTCATTGCCCAGCTGCCATCTACATTCTTCAAGTACCCCAAGGGAAGAGGATTCCCGCAGAGAATCTTCCGGAATCTCGCAGACTCATTGCAACCCTCCACGCTTTCGCAGAAAACTTTCCAGGAGTCCCGTTTGGCCTTCCTAAGCTCAGATTTGAAAATACCCAACCCGACCTTGTAGAGCTCCCAGTCAGAAGGTAATTTACTCTTTCTGGCCTTGTTGAATAGGCGCCTACTGGAAGCCCTAAGGTCGCCTACTTCCTTCGTCCACCAGGGTGGTTTTCGCTTTCCACTTACGGTTTTCAGCGGACATGCGATTTTATACGCTTTATTACAAGCATGGGTGAATTTCTCCACCAGAGCATCAACGGCAGTCTCAGATAAATCCGAGCCCGCCACGGGTGCTCTTGCGAGAAATGCATCCAACTTATTACAGTACAGGGGCCAGTTAGTATGTCTAGGATTTCTAAACATGATTTTACTGGGTCTAGCTTTATCAAGTGAGAACTGAATATACCTATGATCCGAGAAGGAGTGCTCTGAAAGAACGCGCCAGTCAGATATAAGGGGAAACAGGTCTCCTGAAGCAAGAGTGAGATCCAAAACCTCCTCCCTGACTGAGGTGACAAACGTTGGGTCATTACCCTTGTTACATATACATATCATTTAGAATATAAGCAAAAAGTAACTCACCCCTTGCGTTTATATCCGTACAGCCCCACAGTGAATGATGCGAGTTCGCATCCGCTCCGACTATTATACCTATGCCTCTTCGCTTTGCCTCAGCGGTTATCTTGCATATGATTTCTGGAGGTGGCCCATAGGTATCATCATGGGCCATGTAGGCCACGACCAGCCACGATCTCTTGTTCCCATCGTCCAGACATACAGCCTTTACGTCATCGTCACTGAAGTTGGAGAGAAGAAAAGCTTTAATACCTGCCGTACCATGCACAAATGTGTTATATTTGTCAGTCCTCAATCCAGATATCCTGTTACTGCTCAGCCACGGCTCCTGAATGAGGACAGCATCCACCCCGCCTTGCTCAAGGCAGAGTAGGAGGTTGGCGGAGGCCGCCTTCGAGTGCTGAAGATTAATTTGTCGGATGATCATCATCAGACAAATCCATCTCCTCCACCTCAGCAGCCTCCCACTCAGAAGCTAAAAGCCTCTCCTCCTCAGCCCTATCGAATAGCACTCCAACACTGCAGACAGATCGCGCCACAGACGGGATGTCCACAGACCTGATGCTACCCGATCTAGCAGACCTGGGCACCGTATTAACGGCCTCCGACTCCTCCACGCGCACCTCACCCTCCCCAACCACCTCTGAAGGCGAGGCTCCATCCCCCCTGGCATCGGCATTGTAGACCCTGAGGACCACACGATCGATACCATAGCAGATAACACCCCTTGACTCAGAGAGAGGACCCATGGACTCTGCATTAAGCAGCATCAGCACTTGCCGACGTGGCCCCTCGGGTTCCTCCGCCCTGAGAACACTCCAGTTGTGGGTAGGAAGGTTCTGGTTGCAGTAGCGCAACTGCTCCAGAATTCTATCTGGCTGGGACGGTTCGGCAGGTAGCCACACCCGAGCCCTTGGCCGAAGAGGGAGATCCCTCCTCTCCACGGCCTCGAGTCTAGCTCCCCTCCATAACTCCCCAACCAGGGAGACGAGGCACCGGAAGAAGTTCGCCGACCGCTCGTCAGCGCATTCAACCAACCTGAAGCCATGGTACCATCCCATATATTCTATGGATGGCGGTGGCCCCGGGTACCTACAAGTAGCAGTCAAGTAGGCTGCAGAGATGGCGTTGGCCACCCAGCTCCACTCTTCCCTGGAGATGGCCCCGTCCTCCCTGCTCCTGTCGACTACCCCCAAGGTGATAGAGCCGGCATGTCTAGCGACTTCGCTAAACGTACGCTGTGCGGCTTCATCTCCCCGGGCCCTCCTGTTCTCCGCTTCCCCACTCTGCCTACTTCGCAGAGCGTCAGTCCCAAGCGGGACCGACTCATCACGCTCCTGGCCCACTCCAGCGTACGGGAATGCTTCTCAGAAACCTGAGAACCATCCTGACCGCCGTAGCGTTCCAGGATCTTGACAGCCAAGCGCTGATCACAGATGGCTTTCCTCCATGGAGTCGCTCGCTTGCTCCTACCGGGCCGCCTCCGCTTCTCTGTATTTACAGGAATGCTGCGAGACAGTCCTCTGCTGGTGCTGGCCACGTCATCGGGGTTGCTCATCCGAGCCCCTGTGGCTGAGCACCAGGTTGCGTACCGGAACCTTGTCCAGCCGCGGAGGTCGACTTCGACGCTAATTTTTTCCTCGCGGAGCCCGCACTCGCAAGAGCGCTAGCCTCGCTACAGCCCTTGGAGGGGATTGTTTCCAATCCCCGAAGCTGGTCTGTCCGTTTCGCCCTTTCGTTCCGTCACGTGTGGGCTTGTCTGCGGCCTGGTTTCAGGCCAACAGTGGTACTTGGTCGCATGCCCTCCAGGTGGGTTCTTTGCCTCCGGTTTGGAGCGAAGAGCACCCTGTCAGATCTGCGACCCTGTCCCGTACTCGTGAACCGATCAGCAGCCAGGCTACTCCCCTGCGAACCGCAAGGGCGAGCCTCGCTGCTGGTCAGTTCCCTGTCCCTGTTGTCCTTGTTCGTATTATCCCCATCCTTCTTTCCCCCCCCCCCCTTTCCTTCCTTGTTGCTGTTGTTGTTGTTGTTGGTGTTGTCGTTATTATTGTTGTTGTTGTTGTCCATGCTAATTAACGTCCCAACTCAGGGCCGCTATCCAAACTCGGTTGTGTAGTCGCCCTTTAATGGTCTCGTGATTATCTATGAGAACAGGGAGGCCACGCGAGGGTTGACGCATGCCCTTATGAGGCATGCGTTCAGAGCCAGACCAAGCGCAAAAGCGGGAGCACCTCAACCGGACCTACACCACCAACTAAATGGCGACGGGCCTGGAACGTATTCTGAGGCCTGCCAAGGTTTTAACGGGACGTGGGTAGCTGCGATATTAGCCCACCAGCCCCAACCTACTGAGGTGGCAGAATACCGCACCTACCAGCCCAAAGCAAACTAATCCGAATCGTCGTCCCAGAAAGTCCTAAGCCAGTCACCGTTACCTCATGACCATAGTCAAAAACCATTTCCATACGCCAGGGCTATTGAAGAGCTAAGACGTATAGCTGTGATTTCTGACCTCAGCTGGACACCGTCTGCAGAGAGGTGATAAAGTACCAATCTTCAGACCACTGTAGTATCCATTACCGGTCGGCACCCTCTAGGAGGGTTCAGTCTGAGGATTTTTGCCAACCACCCAGCGGTAGTTTTCATATGATTTTCGAAATTTTCCATTTCGGAAGTGGGTGTGGTTAGGAAGCGAATACGGCCAATTACATCAGATATACTCCCTATTATCTTAGTATACCTCGTACCAGTTTCATCGTTCTACCGTAATCAGATTAAAAATTATGACCCGTGAAATTTTCAAATATGCCACTCTGAAAAGTGGGCGGTACAACGCCTACTTTTAAAAATTTATCAAAAAATTAAAATAGAATGACTAGGGGATTCATCATACCAAACTATATCATGTTAGCCGTTTCCGTTACCGAATTAGTCAATTTAGGTGATTTTCGAAGTTTTCGATATCGAAAGTGTGCGTGGTTGGAGGGAGATTTTAACCAATTTCATCAGGTATAATCCCAACGACACTAGTATGCTTTGTGCCAAATTTCATCGTTCTATCGTAATCAGTTTAAAAGTTACGACCAGTCGAATTTTCAAAAATGCTTTACTTAAAAATGAGCCGTGCCACGCACACTTTAAAAAATTTATGGAAAAATTATAAGAGAATGACCAGGGGGTTCACCTATAAAATTATATCATTTTAGGCGTTTCCGTTACCGAAATATGTCAATTTAGGTGATTTTTGAAATTTTCGATATCGAAAGTGGGCATGGTCGTAAGGCGATTTTATACAATTTCATCAGGTATACTCCCAACGATAGTAGTATGCTTTGTGCCTAATTTCAACGTTCAACGGTGGTGCCACGCCCACTTAAAATAATTTTTGGAAAACTCATAGGAGAATGGCCAGCGGGATTCACCTATAAATTTGTATCATTTTAGCCATTTCAGCTACCGAGATATGTCAACTTATGTGATTATCGAAATTTTCGATATCGAAATCATTCGATTTCGCCCACTTTCAATAGCAACCTACCTTGGCCAGAAAGTAACCAGCATACAAAATTGCATGCAAATATCTCAATTTTTAGTCGAGTTATCGTGTACACAGACGGACGGACGGACGGACATGCCTTAATGAACTCCTCTTTTCAACCCAAGAACTTTCATATATGGAACTCTATATCTATTTCGATTATTTTGTGCCGTTACATACTACCGTTATGTGAACAAAATTATAATACCCATGTACTATTACTAGTACGCTGGGTATAAAAATACAACTCAGTTTTTTGACTCGATTAGTGACACTGTGGCAGTGAAAATGTTGCAATCATATGACAGGAAATACTGTTGACGGAATTTGAGAAGTAACGTACGCACTAAATAAAGATGTCAAAATAAGCAGCAATAAGGAGGAGAATGTAGGAAGAACTTATTGCAATTCATAAGATAAAGTAATGCAATGTCAAGACGCTTTGTCAAATGTTTATCATGTGGAGTGTCGAATGAAGTGTTATCGTGCAACACTCTACATCCGCAGAAATAAAATGCATATATGTACATATAATAGCTGCAAAGTATAGAACTCCTTTTCAGCCGTGTAGCCCTTAATTTTCCTCCTTTCTTAAAATCTTATAAAATGAGTATGACTTATAGCGGTTTCTTTTCTGCACAAAAATGTCGCCCTCGCCTCATGCCCGCTAAAAGCCATGTTCTGTTGTAAAATGGGCATTGCCTTCATAGAACAACTATCTTTTCTCAACCACCCTCCCCTATAAAATTTCAAAAAGGCAACACATCTTGCCCTCGCTGTCGTAGATGATGCGGTCATTCGCCCTGATAAATGGCAATGATAAAAAAAAAGCAGCATACTATCTGTCACTTTCTAACACATTTAAATCAGCCACGATAAAGCAGCACCGATAGGCAAACACAATTTTGACATTTCATATCTCCCGTGATATCACAAAACCAAGTAAGTGTCAGTTACTTGGTTTCGTCGTTCTACGAATTTTCGGAATCCTGTTAAAAAAATCTATCAGGGACATCGATCCGTTTCTTCCTATCTTGTTTCTAAGTACCTTAAACTAAAAAAGTAATAAAACCAAGTAACTTAAAATGCACTGAATCAAGAATTTAGTTCACAACAAAACCAAGTAACTCGTGTTCTTTTTTTAGTAACTAAAAATTTTACAACAAATACTAGGCTTTTTTACAAAAGCTCGTTATAAATCAATTTCTAATCGTCACTATAATTTCCTCTTTTAGTTTCGATCTCTTATTAATGCAAAACCCATTAAAAATCATTTGTTAATCAAGAATTATTACAATTTCCTAAAAAATGTATGTGATTATTTCACAAAACCAAGTAAATTTTAAAGATGCTTGATTTATCTTATTGCTATAACAAAAGTATTTGGGATAATTTTAAAATTATTGCAGGGATAAAGCTAGGGAATATTATGTGATTTCAGCTCAGCATCAGATGCGAACCAGAACACATTTTGCAGGAGAAGTAAGGACTTTTATACTATATCTGAAAGTTATGGTAGTGTAAGAGAACTTTTTAGTCTTGAGTCAGACGCAGACCAAGAGCTTCTTTTTCCTCAAGTGCAGCCAACTATCGGGGAGGTCTAATCTTGGCTTGCCGGATGGTGAGAATCTACAAAGTACATTCAACCAGGTCTCATCATTGTTTATTGGCGCTTGACAGCCTAGGCAATTTTGGCCGCTTCGTATCAACCCACGCCAGTCGTTCCTTTTTAGCAACAACTTATGCCAATTGAAAACACCAAGGGAGTTCAGGTCATCCTCCACTTGTTGTTTCCATTCAGTCAGGGTGTCGGGTGCACTTTCTGTGCTGGAGTTTCTTTGGGCTTTAATTCGCTGAACTATGCGTAAAATTCCTACAGCTCATCGTTAAATTTCCATCGATACTCGCCTTGGCATCACGGGAAGGACCATAAATCTTCCGGAGAACTTTTCTCTCAATTACTTGAAGTGCCATCTCATCTTCTTTTGACACTGTCCATGATTCCGAGCCGTATGATGAGAGACTTATACATATAGCGTGAACTTTGTCTGTCGAGAGAGGACTTTACTTCTCAATTGCCTACTTACTCCAAAGTAACACTTGTTGGCGAGATTGATTCTCCTTTGGATTTCGACTATCGAGGAGATAAACAAGGAAAATTTTGTGTAAGACCAAAAAAATAAGAAGGATTTGCTTCCGACATGCAATTTCGTTTTTATATGAAAGTGCACAACAAACCCAAGTAACTATCAACTTGCTTGGATTTGTCGTGAAACAAAATTTTTTTTTGTATAAAAGCCAAAAATCGTAACAATCTAAAATCAAAGTTACTTGGAAGCATGGTATAAATACTACAGGTAAAACCGTTAATGACACTAATGACATTTTTAAGCAATTCTCTTACTCATTTATTTTTTGCCACGACGTGTCTGTTTGGTTTTTTCAATCAAATAAATTACAAATCAAAATAATTTCTTTTAATTTTTCTTCAATTTGCGATTAAAACTATTGCTAGAATTGTTAAAAATTAGGACTGTAAAGGCGGTTCACATGTGTTCCTCTAGCAGGCTAATCTACCATCTCATTTTCTGCCATTTTATAGTGTCCAAGCGTCCACCTAACGTGCAGTGTAAATTGGAAAATAATTTTTAATTTTTTTCAAATTTTTCTTATTTTAAATTTTTTTTCTATTTGACTTACATACTGACACATTTTATATTGCTTAAAAACGTCAAAACAAACTCAAAAGAGAGAACGGTTTACCTATAGTACTTATACCATGCTTGGAAGTTACTTGAGTTTGTTCTGAAACAAAAAATTTTTTTGTATGAAAGGTGAAAATCGTTTTTTTTATAAACTCTGTAACTGTTTTTCTTGGCCAATAAATCCATAACAACGTCGAAAAAAACTCCTTGCCCATGTGCATAAAAAACTTTGGGGTCTTATCTTGTCATAATTGAAAAAGTTGTATAAACAAGTTGATTTTTTCCGGAGATATGGGCTGCTACGCAAAACCTTAATTTCCCCACATTTTGAAAAAACTAGTTACTTGGTTTTGTTGTATCACGGGAGATATGGCGGTGGTGTTTTTTTCTTCTCAAGATATGCAGGGTGGCACTGAAAATTTTAAGTGTGCAGCAATTTCAAAGGGCGAAGTTAAAATTATAAAAATGTTCCTCTACGAAATGGTAACATTTTGGTGGAGAAAAGAAAACGCTATTAGTAAAGAAGACGAACTAGAAAAATGCCTACATCTGGCCTAATTTTATCTGTGGTAAGTCAATATATACTTATAACAGAATTTCAGTGATTAATATATAAATTATTACAGCGCCAAAACACATCGAGCATAAATTTACCGAGAGGAAATCTCCAGCCTTAGTTATTGTCTTAACAACTAGAAGCATCCCCTATTATAGCAATCATTTCTGTTTTCACTACATAAGTATCTGAACAAAGCAGATTGAACCATGTAGTAGCGAAAAGACTTGCTTCCTTTAACAAAAATATGCCCCATATCGAGAGGGTATTTGAAACTTTATTTAAGATGCACTCGTAAAAATTTACAAATCTCATCAAACTTCAAACTATTTACTAACTTACATTTAGTGGAAGAAGCAAAGTTTATCACAAGAATAGAAAAGCCAATTTGAAGCTGGGGACGCTATTACGTGGAGCAAAGAGCGACTGTCTAACCAGCAGACATACAAATTGGTTCATCAATAAAATGTGGCAAATAAAATTGGATGACCGACCAAGGAGCTAGTCGACCGGTGCGCAGCACGTGACTCAGCAACACTAGTGATATATTAAAAGCAAAGGCAGGAGAAAGACACAGAAGCCTGTTTCGCATCAAACAGCATTTCAACCCTCTTATGCGGCATCATTGGCGGTAATCTGACAAGGCGGTGGCTGCTACATGGTACATAAAGTCAGACACTTTTTAAATAGGCTGTTGCATAAATAAGAGTAAGATGCCCGTTTGCGTACACACCCTCCTTCTAGTTTATTATTAAAGAAATAATAGCAGTAACACAAAACCAAGATTTCATTCGGCGATAAAGGAACAATGTAAAAGATTCTGGGGAATTTATATAGAGTTTATTTGGCCATGGATTAGAAGCGAAAAATTCTTTTATTTTCGTTTCCCTCCTACCAGTTTCGATGCATTTTGTTTTTCTGTTAAAATTTACACATTGATGGACAATAAAATATCAGAACGTTGGCCTCGGTGACTTTGTCCCCTGGCGCTAATCACAGATGGAATTTTTGCATACAAGTCAATAAAGAATAAGGATTAGAAAATCCTTCAAATACGAAACATTTGTTGGCTCTTGTGAGGAAGGTGTTAAGAAATTCAGGCCTTCCGTGCGGGGAGCTGCGCACTTTTAATATTCATCAATGTTTATACGACGAACTACTTAAAATTAAATGGAATTACACGTCTTTTCATCGATTTCAATTCAGGTTATATGGTCTTAAATGCCAATGTTATTATTTCGTACGCAGCTGTACATATGTAAAAGGCGTATAGGGCGTCCTGTAACTTGAGCTTTTTATTATATGGTTTTGTGACCAACTCAGCTTATTTAGTAAATTAAAACTACTTTTCTTGAGCTTAATTAAAAGTCCGTTAAATTAGGTCAAATACACGTAACAATCACCAGCACCAACGTCGTCCGGTTACGGAATCAAAGTTAGAGGGGGACAACCACAGACCATAAAGTTCGTATGCATGTACGTATGAGTGTACCTATGTTGAAACAAATGTAGACAAGGGATGTGATATTTGGGCTTTTCCTACCAAAACTGATATGTTTTTTCCCCCGTTGGTAGGACGTTATGTCGATTGGTATTTAGGTAGGCTTTTACCTTCATTCAAGTAACTTCACTGTCTTGCTGCAAATTTTTCAAAGTTCAAGCCTTATTGCATATTAAGCTTATTGAACAGAATATACCCGATGCTGCGCCACTCTGTTCTGCACATAAATACCATGGGTCACGCCCCCTATAAGATATCGTGTCAGGGTAAATTTTCGATATTTTGGCAATAACTGAATCATAATTTCAGGTAATTTTTTACAATTCTAGTGATCTTGAAAGAAGGGGTTTTTATAGCAAAGATGATCAATTTTGATTTGGAACTTCTTATCATTTATGACGGAATTTAGGTGTATAGTGTTAATAATTGGGCACCGTCTGACTTGTGAAGCAAACTGGTTTCCCAAAATCTGTGTACTTTGTAAGGCATGGATTGTGATTGTGAGTGATATCTTCAAACACTGGAATCAGTGGCGTGCCTTCCATACAATCCGAAGAGCCCAGCTTGCCTAGCTAATCCCCTACGAGTTACAATATATTTCAAAAATGTATCAGAAAAATTTCTCTTTTATCGTTTACATTTGGTTTCTTAAAAGGATATCCGGTTTTTCTGCCTAATAGCTGTTAATAGCATAAAAATATACCTACAGCATTTCCTGCCACATGTCGGATGATAGCCCATTTACATAAATTTATTTCAGCGCGTATGATGGCCATCTCTTACTTACTTAAAACAGCCTTAAATCGCCTAGGCAATGATGGCCATCTCGCTTTTACTTATTGGCTTTTACCGGGCTTTCAAAACCAGTACGAATCTGCGTGCTGAAGCAATTCTTTTTTTGAATTTGGAAGTAATTTTATATGAAACTTTGAAGCCGGCTTCTGGCTGGTGTTACCATACGCGATAAATACGATAAAACGAAAATGAAATTTGTTTATGTATGTATCTTGAGGCGCCTCGCCAAAAAAAGTTGCAGTGTTTCCACCGGAATTTTAAAATTCACTCTTTTCTAAGGACTCTCCCAAAATATTTCGAAAAAATATTAAGATTTACTGGAGCTAAACCGCGTTAAAAAAACGCTAAAAATATCCTTTTTTATGTATAAAAAGAGTATGAAAATATATTTTTTTATAAAAATCACAAGAATGATGAAATAGCTGGAGTACAAAAAGTAAGCATAAAAAAGTTTGTAAATTTGGTAACTGTATAACTGTGTGCTAATATTCGCAATGTGGAAAATTGGGCCAAAAGGGTTAAATTTTGCAGAAATGACAACGTCTCGAAAATACCTTTCAAATGATACCCTAATCGTCCAAATACGTCAATAATTGGCTGAGTTATTAAAGTTTTCCACAAACCTACCCCTCGAAATATGACCAAAAACAGCATCATACATCTCAATATTTGGATTGCGTTTATAAAACTTTCAAACTTTTTTATGCTTACCTTTTGTACTCCAGCTAATTCATCATCTCAGGTGCTTTTTATTAAAAAATATATTTTCATACTCTTTTTATACATAAAAAAGGATATTTTTAGCGTTTTTTTTAACGCGGTTTAGCTCCAGTAAATCTTAATATTTTTTCGAAATATTTTGACCAAGGTCTTAGAATACATTGAAGTTTATAATTCCGATGGAAACAGGGTCTCCATTTTTTTTTGTATGGAGCGTGAGGCGCCTTAATGTATCTACAATTTTAACGTGCAAAGCGCTCATATTTTACTGGCGCATATTTTAATGTAGAAAAAAAAGAATTCAAAAGTGGTAGGTGCTGTAATTTTTTTTTTTATTTGCTAGGCACTAAAAAATTTAAAAAAGATATTTAAGGTTTCTTAGCTTCTGCAATGTACCTAAATGGGAAATAGTGCGAATAAAACGTTTCCCTTGGATTGGAAAAGCTTAAAACAATAACGTGCCTATTAGCGGAACATAAAAAAAAAAAAAAAAAAAAAAAAAACTAATGGCGGCGATATACCTACAGGTTATCATCATAACCTCTAACGAGATTTTTAGCCGAGCTTCTCTTTCCAACTTGTGGTGTGTTGCTTTTTGAGTTTTTCCTACAAGTTGGCGGGACCTACAGTTTTTTGCCGACTCCGAACGGCACTTGCAAAGCAAATGAATTTTTTGCTGAGAAGCTTCTCATGGCAGAAATACACCCGGAGAGTTTGCCAAACTACTGCCGAGGGGCGACCCCGTTTTAGAAAAATTCTTTTTCTAAATAATTTTTGATGTTACTTTTGCCGGGCATCGAACCGCCACGACTTGGTGTAGAAGGCCGAACACTTAACCGCTACACCACGGCGGCCGCCAAGCGGAACATAAAAAGTTTAAGTTTTTCCCCGTCTGCAAAAGTCGATAAATATCCTGAACTCTTCTTTGTCTGAAATGTTCTCTGGCAGCAGTATGTGCTTTCGTTGGGGTTATAAAGACTGGGGCTTGCCTTGATTGATACACGTAGGCCCGCCACTGACTGGAATGATTCGTCGCAGTCTTAGGACCTTTGAAATCAGTATTTTCCTTTCATTAATTTGATAGATATATTGAATGGCAAAGCTTTTAATGCATTGGGATCCGCTGATATGAGTGTGGACCTAATTTGAAGCCAAACTGCAACTTATTGAAGCCGAATGAGCTCTAGGCCATACATAATGTCACATTGGGGTCTATCCGTTATGTACTCCGACGGAGCTTCCCGTTAGGAATACTTCGAGAGTTTGATAGAGATTTCGATAAAGTGGATGTAATATCTAAGAGCTCCCCCAAATTATACCTAATATCTTTTGTAGTCTTTTTTAACATGATTTGATGAGAACTAATGGAAACAATATTGGTAGGAAAAAGGCCATTTTAGTAGGCTTCAATTTGGTTTTGCTAGAAAAAAAATTCAAAATGGCAACCCTGATGTCAATTAGAAAGCGAAACAGCCATGCTGATTAATAGTTGTGCTGTATCTTCATACAGTTGACAAGTAAATAGAGTCAAATAAACAATATGTAGTTGCATAAAAATGTTTAGTAAGAAAATACAAATTCGTATCCAGAATTTTTATGAGAGGGTGCGGAGGCCCGGCTTTTTCGGACCGTAACTACTCATAAAAAGTATCTTTATCAGGGAACTCTAGGATAACGGGTCATGTGACTGTCATATAAAGGCTGAAATCACCGATCAATAGAAAATCCGATGGAAGGAACAAGGAATGAAAGTAATCGAAACTTGCGTCAGGCAAGGAAAAACACAAGCGAAGTCGTGGGGTCTCGGTTTGATCCGCATCAACATAACGTCTATCCCCCCCAAACGAGAGAACCACACAAAGCCAAAAAAACCTAATAAAATAGAACAAAAATGATATGATATCTCTATAGATTTTATTTAAGAAAATCTTATTAATATTTTCAAAGAAAAACCACATATTATTGAGCAAATATAATTATTGAGAAAATATTCATATATAAGTAATATCTTCTCAATAATATGTAATATCTTTTTGATAGTATTAATAAAAAATACATTTGGTTTCTTAACAGGATATCCGGTTTTTCTGCCTAATAGCTGTTAATAGCATAAAAATATACCTACAGCATTTCCTGCCACATGTCGGATGATAGCTCATTTACATAAATTTATTTCAGCGCGTATGATGCCATCTCTTACTTACTTAAAACAGCCTTAAATCGCCTAGGCAATGATGGCCATCTCGCTTTTACTTATTGGCTTTTACCGGGCTTTCAAAACCAGTACGAATCTGCGTGCTGAAGCAATTCTTTCTTTGAATTTGGAAGTAATTTTATATGAAACTTTGAAGCCGGCTTCTGGCTGGTGTTGCCATACGCGATAAATACGATAAAACGAAAATGAAATTTGTTTATGTATGTATCTTGAGGCGCCTCGCCAAAAAAAGTTGCAGTGTTTCCACCGGAATTTTAAAATTCACTCTTTTCTAAAGACTCTCCCAAAATATTTCGAAAAAATATTAAGATTTACTGGAGCTAAACCGAGTAAAAAAACGCTAAAAATATCCTTTTTTATGTATAAAAAGAGTATGAAAATATATTTTTTTATAAAAATCACATGGGATGATGAAATAGCTGGAGTACAAAAAGTAAGCATAAAAAAGTTTGTAAATTTGGTAACTGTATAACTGTGTGCTAATATTCGCAATGTGGAAAATTGGGCCAAAAAGGGTTAAATTTTGCAGAAATGACAACGTCTCGAAAATACCTTTCAAATGATACCCTAATCGTCCAAATACGTCAATAATTGGCTGAGTTATTAAAGTTTTCCACAAACCTACCCCTCGAAATATGACCAAAAACAGCATCATACATCTCAATATTTGGATTGCGTTTATAAAACTTTCAAACTTTTTTATGCTTACCTTTTGTACTCCAGCTAATTCATCATCTCAGGTGCTTTTTATTAAAAAATATATTTTCATACTCTTTTTATACCCAGCTGTACTTGTACACAGGGTATTATAACTTTGTTAGGATAACGGTTGGTTGTACAGGTATAAAGGAATCGAGATAGATATAGACTTCCATATATCAATATGATCAGGATCGAAAAAAATTTGATTGAGCCATGTCCGTCCGTCTGTCCGTCCGTCCGTCCGTCCGTCCGTCCGTCTGTCCGTTAACACGATAACTTGAGCAAATAATGAGATATCTTCACCAAATTTGGCATGCGTACTTATTTGGGTTCAGAATAGATTGCTATTGAAAATGGGTAAAATCGGACCATAACCACGCCCCTTTTTCGATATCGAAAATTTCGAAAAACGTATAAAATGGGTTAATTCAATATTAGAAGCAGCTACAATGATAAAATTTGCAATATGTATTGATTTAGATGTTCTAAGGCCGATTTTATAAAAATTTTTGAAAAGGGGGCGTGGTACCGCCCACGTATCTTTGAAGAAATTTTAAAATTTTGACTCTTAATAACTTCAGAACAGTTTTTACTAGTATAACGAAATTTCGTAGAGGACATACTATTGTTGTGGTAAATTCAGCTATAGAAAATAAACGAAATCGCTTCGCGACCACGCCTACTTTTTCATAAAAGTTATATTGAAAGGAGGTGGAAATATTGAAAAGTCCATATCTAATTAACTGATTTCGCTATAATAATATAATTTGGTACATACATCAACTTTCATATTCTTTACATAATTTTTTCAAAATTTTGGAAAATGGGCGTGGCACCGCCCACTTATGAGTCAAGAAATTTTTAAATTCGACTGCTAGCAACTTCAGAACGGTGTGAGATAGATTTACGAAACTAGGTACCAGGCATGTTATGTTTATGTAGAGTACTACCACAGAAAATAAGAAAAATCGGTGAACGATCACGCCCACTTTATGTGCACAGCTGGGTATGTAATGTTCGGTTTCACCCGAACTTAGACTTCCTTACTTGTTATACATAAAAAAGGATATTTTTAGCGTTTTTTTTAACGCGGTTTAGCTCCAGTAAATCTTAATATTTTTTCGAAATATTTTGACCAAGGTCTTAGAATACATTGAAGTTTATAATTCCGATGGAAACAGGGTGTCCATTTTTTTTTTGTATGGAGCGTGAGGCGCCTTAATGTATCTACAATTTTAACGTGCAAAGCGCTCATATTTTACTGGCGCATATTTTAATGTAGAAAAAAAAGAATTCAATAGTGGTAGGTGCTGTAATTTTTTTTTTTTTTATTTGCTAGGCACTAAAAAATTTAAAAAAGATATTTAAGGTTTCTTAGCTTCTGCAATGTACCTAAATGGGAAATAGTGCGAATAAAACGTTTCCCTTGGATTGGAAAAGCTTAAAACAATAACGTGCCTATTAGCGGAACATAAAAGTTTAAGTTTTTCCCCGTCTGCAAAAGTCGATAAATATCCTGAACTCTTCTTTGTCTGAAATGTTCTCTGGCAGCAGTATGTGCTTTCGTTGGGGTTATAAAGACTGGGGCTTGCCTTGATTGATACACGTAGGCCCGCCACTGACTGGAATGATTCGTCGCAGTCTTAGGACCTTTGAAATCAGTATTTTCCTTTCATTAATTTGATAGATATATTGAATGGCAAAGCTTTTAATGCATTGGGATCCGCTGATATGAGTGTGGACCTAATTTGAAGCCAAACTGCAACTTATTGAAGCCGAATGAGCTCTAGGCCATACATAATGTCACATTGGGGTCTATCCGTTATGTACTCCGACGGAGCTTCCCGTTAGGAATACTTCGGAGAGTTTGATAGAGATTTCGATAAAGTGGATGTAATATCTAAGAGCTCCCCCAAATTATACCTAATATCTTTTGTAGTCTTTTTTAACATGATTTGATGAGAACTAATGGAAACAATATTGGTAGGAAAAAGGCCATTTTAGTAGGTTTCAATTGGGTTTTGCTAGAAAAAAAATCCAAAATGGCAACCCTGATGTCAATTAGAAAGCGAAACAGCCATGCTGGTTAATAGTTGTGCTGTATCTTCATACAGTTGACAAGTAAATAGAGTCAAATAAACAATATGTAGTTGCATAAAAATGTTTAGTAAGAAAATACAAATTCGTATCCAGAATTTTTATGAGAGGGTGCGGAGGCCCGGCTTTTTCGGACCGTAACTACTCATAAAAAGTATCTTTATCAGAGAACTCTAGGATAACAGGTCATGTGACTGTCATATAAAGGCTGAAATCACCGATCAATAGAAAATCCGATGGAAGGAACAAGGAATGAAAGTAATCGAAACTTGCGTCAGGCAAGGAAAAAACACAAGCGAAGTCGTGGGGTCTCGGTTTGATCCGCATCAAAGCAAGGTTCATCAACATAACGTCTATCCCCCCCAAACGAGAGAACCACACAAAGCCAAAAAAACCTAATAAAATAGAACAAAAATGATATGATATCTCTATAGATTTTATTTAAGAAAATCTTATTAATATTTTCAAAGAAAAACCACATATTATTGAAATATCTTAGTTTTTTTTCGTTTTTTGACGTGAGCCCGATAACTGCTCATAAACACAATCTTATTAATTTTATTAGGCACTCGGTGATAACAGATTGCGCTGAGTCCCGCAACAAAACTGTCTAGATATATGGCTCCGATTTGTGGAAAATGTCGAAAGAAGGTGTTATCGCCTTTGGAGTATTTACCGCTCAGTTATGCGGAAGAAAAAAGGGTCTCCGTCACAGAAGGTTTTTCTATCAACATAAAACTCCATCAGCACAGGTAAGGAAGGCACCCGCTGAGGGTGGGAAAACAAGTGGAGGTTAACTAAGCTACCCGCACTGTTTCTGATTTGTGTTATAACTAAAAAAGGGGACGCCGCTGGAGGGAAGTAGTCTTATCTACCAAAAAATGTTATATTTTTGCAATTCCATTTTTTTTATTTAGTATTTTTCAAAGGCGTTATTATTGATGTTCTGCAATACATATTTGTTGCCACTATAGTTTGCACAAGTCCCTTATTCAACATTAGTGTTGGAACATTTTAATTTTTATCACAAACTTGCTGTGCAACAAATCAACGTCAAAAGAGGAGTGAGAATATTGCAACATTTTGGGGGATGAAATCGGAAATGTATGTAATAGTGGACAACCAATATTAACAGGAAATACACGGTCATACCAAAGAGGATGTGTTGATGCTGTTGGAGGGTTAGACAGAATTGAAGTCGCAAATAAATTTGCTGAACATTTACGAGTCTATGATGGAAGTTGCAGTAACTTTAATTTCCTTTCATGGCAGTGTTGTTTGTGTAAAATAAATAAGAGGTGTTCGCACAAGCAGACATTTTTGAATGCAAAGGCAAACAGATGTAATCTTTCGTGTAACTTTAAGAAGTAAACATTTGAGACACGAAGTTCTTTCAACTCACCAGTAGGTCAACGAAATTTCGGTGTGGCTTTCGCAAAAAAGTGTAATGCATAACAAATTTCATTATTTTTTCTTGGAGTGTTTGAAGTTTTACCAACATTAAATGTGAGCTACGCGGTCTGACCCCAAATCAATTTTTTTTTACATCTTTCACAATAAGGCCCGTTTTTCAGTGTAAGTTTAAACTTCAGTGCGAGCTTAAACTCAGTTTAAACTGTCAATTTGTATGAGATAAACTCTAATCAACTTTGTCTGTGGTTTAAACTTGCACTGAAAAGCCGGGCCTAAGATGTTAAGGCTGAGTTTCGGCGATTCGTCGAGCTAATTTTGTAACCGTGTGTTTTCGAAATCTGGTGATATAGGTTAATCGAGTCCAATTTTTTTGCAATATGACTTAATGTTTGGCATTATAACAAGCTACAGTGAAAGCTAAGCCATTAGCGTTGCTATCGAAACCAATATTAGTTTGTTAAATGGTTTTCAACTTAATTAGAAATGCTTAAAATCACGCATCCATCAATTATCAAGAGAGTGGGTACATAGCTTAGGAATAAATCAGGTTCGTTAAAAAAATGAATTGACTGTTCAAACATGGGTGGTACCACGCCCAATTAAATTTTGTTTTAACATGGTTTTATTGCGTTTGACTAGGTGATTATTTTAGAAAAATTTCAATAGCGTACTTACTTTACGGTCCTCGTTTGCGGGGTACCCCTTTTATTTGGTGTTCGGTTTCGGTCATGGGATTTAGAACCACTCCCGGTTAAACCCCTCATCAACACCTTTCCTTTTGTACTCATATTGTCCAAGCCTTTTTTAGGGTCACACCTGGCCCACTTTCTGGGCGATATCTCGGAAACAGGTTCCTACATTTGACTTGAAACAAATTTTCCTGACAACTTTTATCTGATACCTATATCACAGTTGGGCCACATTGGGTTTCAAGAACCTCATCACCTATGGCTATGAAATATAGTTTAAAACATATTCTCATACAACCCAAATATACATACATACATACAAAATTTCACAAAAAACAACCAAGCCGTTTAAAAAATTTAAGCTATAGAACACCCTGACACAAGATTTTTATTTATTAAAAATAGACCTGTTAATAATTGATTACTAATCGGTAATGATTAGCAGTTTCATTGATTATTTTTTGAGAAGCCCGTAATGATTGATTACCAATTACTTTCATTTTTTAATGATTAATTTTCAATTGATTAAAAAAAAATTTTAAAAATCTAAAAAAAAAAATCAAAAATTGAAAAATAATCAAAAGAATTATTACTTTTGATTATTTTTGATTTTTTAATTTTTTTTTTTTTTGTAGAAAAATTTCTACATACATAAATATTCACAAATATACAAATGTATAGCTGAAGCAAGAAGTTCTTTTATATAAATGCATGTATTCATGCACATAAATATCCCTGGAGGAAAAATCTCGAGATCTAGTTCGTCATCAAGTGGTCGAACTACAACATTCAGTCTATTATTTTTAAAAAGGTATATGTAATATGGAATGATACTGATGATAAATATGGAATGTAACGGTGTAATTTACAACTTGTTAATAGTAACTGTACCATAGTAAATCAAATGTCAAATGCCCATAAATAAGGTGATCATCCGTCCTCCTTTAAGGAGGATTGTCCTCCGAAAATGCGGCTTGTCCTCCGAAAAATTTGTGTCCTCCTTTGTCCTCCTTTTTATGAATGAAAAAAGTATGCGCTGGGTTGTGAAATTGAGATTCTTTCGATCGACTTTTGATTAACTTTCTGGCAACCTAGGGACTTGAAACTTAGCACGTATTCCGGGCACGGCGACTACAATTTGTCGGTATAATTGAAAATCTTTGAAACACAGGGGAAATCTTGCGATCGATTTCTAAGCAACTTCCCTGTAAGCTATTGACTTGAAACTTGACACATTTGTCGGAACCCGTGGACAATGCAATCCCTCATCAAAAAAATTCCGATAAGTTGGGCACGGATCGAGATATTTCGAAAACTATTTTGAAGTTGAGAATCATGCGATCGACTTTTGACTAACTTCCTGGTAACATAGGAACTTGAAACTTGGCACTTAGTTGATAGAACGCTGGCAATACAATTTGTAAAAATCAAAATTCCAATAGGTAGCGCGCTGGTCGATATAATTGCAAATCTTTTAAACGTTTTAAAACGCAGGGGAATCTTGCGATCGATCTTTGAGTAACTTTCCGGTTAGCTAGAGAACTTGGCGCATTTGTCGGACCCCGTTGACAATGCAATATTTTTTTATTATTTTCTTATTTTTCACGATGTTAAATAAATATACATACATACATATGGGCAAATCCGCCGTAGTGTTACATTTTCGGATACTCGGATGCTACACATGGGTTAATGAATTAAAGCCGGTAAAAAGCATATGGATATTTAGTTTGACGTATTCACTATCACCTCTGAAGATATGGATGGAAAAAATGTACACAAAAAGTTTTTTCAGAACTTTGAAGAGTGAAAAACGTCGATTTTTCCGTTTTTTTCAAGTGATTTGTGCTTATAAGTTTTTAGGGCAACAGAGTATTAAAATTTTGGTTATACGGGATGATAGCCCATTATACAGCAAAACTTTCGGTGGTTTTGAATTTGATGTGCTCTCTGCAGTTTTGAAGTTAGAGGCAGAAATGTCAAGGTACTTTGCCGCGTAATTTTTTTTCGGTAGCATGTTTTTTGTTGGCACAGCTACAGTGTTACTTTTATTACATGTTACTCCTTTGTAATCTGTTGTCCCACACTACAGTAGTATAAAACCAAATGCCTCATTTTGAAAGATTAACATAACGAAAGTTATTGAAATTTGTACAAGGGGCAAATATGGGAAATTTTCGAGATATATCAGAAACCGTAAAAAAATTTGGAAAAATATATCTAATTACTTCCAAACTAATTTTTATTGAAACGTTAGTGAAATGAAACACAAATTAAGTATAATAATTAAAAAAAAAAAAAACATGCAAGTATACATATCATCATTATTTCTCTGTAATAGCCTTAAAGTTAAAGCTTTCATAATGGTCCCATTACTGAAGAGACTTATTTTTATTTTTGAGGATATTCGAAAACCGTGTTTCGGGTATCAAAAAAAGTTTATTACGTCACAGCCCTCTTCAGTACCTTTCGTTTGATACCCATATTGCAGGTAGAAAGATTTTTTACCCGGTTTCATATTTTTGAGGATATCTCGAAAACCGTGTTTCGGGTATCAAAAAAAAGTTTATTACGTCACAGCCCTCTTCAGTACCTTTCGTTTGATACCCATATTGCAGGTAGAAAGATTTTTTACCCGGTTTCATATTTTTGAGGATATCTCGAAAACCGGGTTTCGGGTATCAAAAAATATGGTTAGGTTAGGTTCAAGTGGCTGCCGCAGAGGCACACCTAGGCCAGTATTAAAAGGCCCGTTGTGATACCACCAAAACTAGGAAAGTCAGTTCCGGGACCCTGCCATATGGAAAATCCCGGTATTAACGGAATTCTCCACATAGCAGAATCCCGGGACTGACCTTCCTATACCGACACCGTTACTCCTCCTCGAACCATTTAGATGACTTGATGAAGGCCATCAGGTCCTTTATGTCCAGCTCCGTGACCTGGCGTAGGGTGACCAGGAAGGGAAGGGAAAGCCGGGTAGTTGCAGATGAGGTGCTCCACCGTTTCCTCCTCCGCATCATCCTTACAACTCCTACAGCATCGTCGGTAGGGCACACCAAGTCTTTCTGCGTGCCTACCAATGAGGCAGTGCCCAGTTAATACGCCTATTAATATGGAGATTTCTCTTCTCCTTAGGGCATAAATTTGTCTTGATCTTTTATGATCCCATTTCGGCCAGGTTTCTTTGGATATCCGGCATCCTGGAGATTGCAGCCATCTTTCGTTGGCTTGGCGGAGTGTGTATTCCTTCAGCATAAGCTTGCATGTGGCAAACGGCATACCTAAGCGCTCTTTATCGCGAAGAACCTGCTTGGTCGTGCCCTGCCTCGCAAGTTCGTCTGCCCTACAATTTCCCTCAATGTCCCTATGCCCCGGGACCCATGTGAGGTTAACGCGATTCTGTTGGGCCATCTCTTTTTGAGATCGACGACAGCTGAGCGTCAGTTCAGAGTTGAACGAGTAAGAGCCAAGGGATTTGATGGCCGCCTGGCTGTCGCTGAATATAAAAATGTCCTGTCTGATAGTGTGTTGGCCTATCCAAGCCGCGGCGTCCATGATTGCTGAAACTTCAGCCTGGAAGACACTGCAGTGATCAGGTAGTCTGAAGGAGAGCTCAAGGTTCAGATCCTTTGAATAAACCCCTCCCCCAACTCTGCCATCTAACTTCGAGCCATCAGTATAAATGGAAGTGCCGCCATGAGTGACGGGACTCCGATCCGTGCTCTCCCATTCTTCCCTGCTGGGAATATTGATTTTAAAACCGCTATCTCCGACTGTTGTGGTCGCACAGCGATCTGTGCTCAGCGGAAGAAAGCTATAGGATCCCAAAATGCAGGCGTGTCCAGTAGTGCTTGCGCCCCAGCCGGACGTTTCCCTTAGACGCAGAGCCGATGGTGCTGCTACTCGGTACCCTTCCAGATCGAGTGGCAAAATGCCAAGAATGGCCTTGAGTGCCTCATTGGGCGTTGTTCTTAACGCACCGCTTATACAGATCATGCAAGATCTGTGTACTTTACCTAGCAGATTAAGGTTTGTTGCCTTGCTCAGCGCAGGCCACCATACCACAACTCCATAGAGCATGATTGGTCGAATGATTGCAGTGTAGATCCATTTGCATATTTTGGGGCTGAGCCCCCATTTCTTTCCAATGGCTCTTTTGCACGTGTAGAGTGCAATACACGCTTTCTTCTGGACTGAAGAACATTCTACTTCCAGGCTAGTTTCCTATCCAGAACTTGGCTTTGTCAGCCAAGTTCAGGTGCACGTTATTCAGTTTTGGTAGTATTAGCGGTGGTATCTTATAGCGGTTGGTGAAAAGGACCAGTTCCACTTTTCCCGGGATGATGCTCAGTCCGCAGCGCGAGCACCATGAGGAAACCTCTCTCAGTGCTACTTGCATCAAGTCGCACAGGGTTTGTGGGAATTTGCCCCTGTATACTATAGCTAAGTCATCTGCATATGCCACTACCTTCCCGCCCCCCAGCTTGTGTCTCGCAGCATCGAGTTGACAGTGAGGTTCCATAGAAGCGGGGAGAGAACACCACCCTGAGGCGTTCTCCTTGTGACATACGTGATAAGTCAACCGAGCCCAGTGATGAAACTATTTGTCTACCCCTTAGCAGTTGATCAATAAGTCCAATAAGAGACCTGCTTATGCCCAGACTTGTTAAAGCGGTGTTTATAGCATCAGGGCTTATGTTGTTGAAGGCTCCTTCAGTATCTAAAAAGGCCACAAGACAGTACTCCTTTTCATACAGCGATTTTTCAATAACAGAAACTAGGCTGTGAAGCGCAGTTTCTGTAGATTTCCCTTTGGTGTATGCATGCTGATAGCTACAGATCAGGTTGCTATCAATAGTAGAGGAGAGGTAGTCATTTATTATCCTCTCGAAGGTCTTGAGCACAAAGGATGAGAGACTGATCGGCCTATAGTCCTTGGGCTCGTAATGAGACGCCTTCCCCGCCTTAGGAATAAACACTACCGTGGCACTTCTCCAGGAGCACGGAATGTAGCTAAGAGCCAGGCAGGCTGTATAGAGAAATACCAGCCATTTGGCTGATGTCTCCAGCGTGTTTATGAGTTGTGCGGGAATAATCCCGTCTGGCCCGGCAGCCTTGAACGGTTCGAAGCTTTTAACCGCCCACCTAACCTTTTCCTCCGTGATGGGTATGTGTACAGCCAGGTTTGTTGTAAGTGCTAGGGGTTCCTCATGCAAGTTCCCTGGGAAGTGCGTATTCAAGAGCAGCTCTAGGGTTTCCCTCTCCGTGCTGGTCCAGGATCCGTCAGGTTTGCGCAAATAGCTTGTGGCTGTTTGAGTTTTTGAGAGCACTCGTCTAAGTCTCGCTGTATCGTCGACATTTTCGACCCCAGTGCAGAAATTTCTCCACGATACTCTCATCGCCTGCCTCAGAGCTTTTTTGTAGGCCCTCAGTTTAACTTTATATTCGAGCCATTGAGTCTCCGTGCCAAGGCTCTTGGCCTTATTAAATTGTGTCCTACATGATTTACGGAGCGAGTCCAGGTCGTAGGACCACCAATGCGGGCTATATTTACCGCGTGGTTTTGGCACTGGGCAAGCCTGCTCTAGGGCATTCGAGAGCGCCGTTGTAAAGGTCTTTACCAGATCGTCCAACTCCCCTACTGATGAGGGGACTTGTGGGGGCAGTGCTGGCAAGTCCCTAGATAGTATTTCATTGTGTAGCTTCCAGTTAGTGTTACATACGTGGGTTGCGTTTCATAACCGGCTGCTCAACAGAAAAGTCTAGAACTAATTCTACGTACCGGTGGTCGGAGAATGAGTGTTCATCGAGAACGCGCCATTTTCTGACCCTCTCATAAGCGCCTTCGCTGCAAATAGTGAGATCTATGACCTCCCTAGGGGTTTTAGTAATAAACGTAGTTTCGTTACCCACGTTGCAAACTACCAGGTTAGTTGTTAACAAATAATCAAACAACGACTCTCCTCTAGCATTGATATCGGAGCTTCCCCACTGGACGTGATGAGCATTGGCGTCAGTTCCGATAATAAGATGACCCATGGAAAAATTTGCCACCAGGTCTTTTACCTCCCTCTGTGGCGGAGGTTCTTCGGCGTCGTAGGGCATATAGACCGATGCCATCGTCAGACTGGTACTGTCGACTGTTAAACTGGCAGCTGTAAAGTCACCATTGGTATAGTTGGGCAAGAGAAAGGCATTCAGCTCAGACTTAACCAAAATACAGGCTCTAACCCTGCCCCCTCGCTGGCTTGGATTAGCTTAAAACCCTTAGTCCCCAAACCTCAAATCCTTGAGCTGTTGACCCAGGGTTCTTGGATGAGGACCACATATATGTCGCCTTTAGAGAGACGACTGATTAAAGCAGCCGAGGCTGCTTTAGATTTGTGCAGGTTTATCTGAATCACCACCAACATGAGTGCGCTCAGACTTCCCTGCCACCGCCGTATCGTCGAGTTCCACCTCGTCTGGAGGCTTATCGATTCAACGACGATTTGTTCAGACCACGATTTGGCGTAGCCGAGATCCTACTAACTGTGGCAGTATTGACATTGGTGCGCTCAGGACTAGCTGCTATCACTGTGACGTTGAGGTCTTCCCCGTCCAGCAGGCTGTCTCCCATCTCCGAGCTGTTCACTGCTCCTTCGCCATTTGACGTGGCAGATACCATACTTTCCGAGTCGGACATCTCCGACTCCTCTACCGGCACTGCGATGTCCGAGACCTCCGGTGCAGCCGAAATAGCAGCGCGCTGTGCATCGCCGCGGTATACGTGGATCACGATCTGACCCATGCCGTAGTGCACTGGTCCATTGCACCGTTTAAGGGGCTCGAGTGCTTCCTTAGGCAAAGTGAAGACCACTTGCCTGTCAGGCCCTACCGCATCCTCGACCAGATTGACACCCCAGTCCTGCGTCGGGAGAGACGGGTTCATGATCCTCAGCATCCTGAGAATTCTCTCAGGTTTAGCAGGGATAGCAGGAATCCACGCTCTTGCCCTTGGCCGAGCCGGCATGTCCTTCCAGTCGACAACATCGATTCTTGCCCTTTGGTAGATCTCACCCAGTCTTGCAGCTGCTGCCTTGTACAGTGCAACAGTTTTTGCATCCTCGCAAGCGAATACCTTGATTCGGCCCTGGTGTCATCCCGCATCAGAACCCATCGGCGTGGCACCCGGAGACTCATCCATAATGTCGAGAAGGGCATTACCGATAGCGTTCCGGACGTACCGCCACTGGTCCCTAGGGATGGCCCAGCTTTCGTTACCTCGGTCAATGACGCCTATGAGGATCCTATCCTTAGTTACTTCAGCAAAGCTGAGTTTACCCACTACGGGGGCGTGTTGCTGCCGCTTCGGGTGAGGTTTTAAATCCACGTCCGATCTCTGGCGTTTGAAGGGATTTCCATTAACCTTCTTTGGCGCGTAATCGCTTTGGAAGTTCGGTAAGATAGCTTCAGCCATCTCCACCATCTTTCTAGCATTCGGCGATAGCGTCTCTTGTGAAATACCCTCGTATTTCTTCAGGACCCTTGCGGCCGCTCTTTTGTCCAAGTACTCAGAGCGACTGGGAGATGTCTTTTGGTGTAAATTTCGACCCGTAGTTGCCATCGCGGTCGTTCCCTTATTTGGATCTCTGGGGCCAGATCGTGAGACCATTGCCACAGACGTTAAAGACTTGGTTTCGGTACCGGCACTTACTAGGACTTTAGCCGTTGTTGGCTTCACTGTGTTTGTACCGGTACTTACTTTGGGGATTGCCCCCTTGTTATCCAGAGCTAATCGACCCGTAGTTGCCATCGCTGTCGATCTCTCGGCTGATAAAGAAATGGAGTTTGTCCTCCGACGTTGCGTTCTCGGTTGCTCCAGCATTTTCCTCCTCTGCTGTGCAGTATACATTGTTGTATCTTTAGTTTTAGGGTTTTTGTTATTATTTATCATCTTGTTCGTACGACCCCTCGCCGGGCAAGGCCAGTTTAGGGTCAATGGAAGAGTAAGGGGATAGTTACTCTCCGAGGCCATAGTTACTCTCCGAGGCGGCCCGGTATCAGAGAGGCTCCGTTCGATTACAGCCACGATTTGCCTCCCGGCTGCAAACGTCCAATGGGCACGTGGTCGCATAACACCCTGGATTGGGAGTGGGAAGATCTTAGTCGTCGCGCCAGAGAGGCTTGGCTTCTCTCGTGATGTAGTACCGGTGGCTCTATGATCACAAGGGCAACGTAGCCCTGTGGCTATCGACTTAAACCCTCGTACCGAGGCAAGGTGTCCACCCTTCACGAGGGTTACCCAAATATACTTTACATAAATATCTACATGCTGATAAACTTTTAACATAATCTGTAAAGAAGTGCTCAAATTAGCAAAAATATTTAACGGTTTTTCGGGTTTTACTTTCATCGATATATCCGAAACCGGTTTTCGGATATCGACAATTTTTTCCCAAATCATTCTTCGTCTATTCGTCAGCACGCTGGTAAAATTTCAAGATGATTGGTAGGAAACTGTTAAAATGAATGCATAACCAACTTGGCACTAAAAAATATTTGACGGTTTTTCGGCTATATATTTTTAACGATATCTCCAAAACCGGATGTCGGATATCAAAAAAATTTGGCCAAATATAAGCTTCTTATATCTCCACACGCTGCTAAAATCGGTGCAGTAGTGTTTAAATAAATGTATATTAAACACTGCGACTTGAATTTATATATATTATCTCCGATCTATTGACTATATCTTTTTGAGGCATTATGTAAGACGAATTACGCCGATAAATTTAAGCTCCTCTTTATCTACCAATGTACCAGAAAAAAAGTTATTCTTGTGCTTCGATGTTTTAAAAAATTTTTTTTTTTGGCAAAAATGTAACACTATGGCGGATTTGCCCATATGTATATTAAAAAAGATGTGTTTTAATGCCGGCAATTTTTGTCCTGCTTTTTCGCCAAAAGTTTGGATCGTCTCAGTAATTTTTATGATTTTAGTGCAAGGGTGTGGATGAAATTTATTAATCACGGACATCTCTCTATGGATAATAACCTCTTAATTTTTGATCAACTGATCATTACAAGTCTCTTTTGGACATAGTAGTATGCCTATGTTTTAATATTTGTAGCATACTTATAAGTGTTCAAATAGAACTATCCGACCGTACCCGTAGGATATCAAACGAGAAATGTCCGACACTAGCCGTTTAGATATAAAAGGACAAATTATCATCACTCCAACCAATATAACCATCCAACCTGACATTTTTTCTCATATGTACATATACTTAGCGTTCAAGGTTCATTCTAGAAATCCATGAGCACCAAAGTGTAAGTAGGTGTATATATTTGCATATATTTTCAACAACAAAACTTTAAAATAATAAAAAAAAAATTTAAAAAAAATAAAAAAATCCAAAAAATTAAAAAATTCAAGAAAAAATCAAAAGTAATCAAAAACGGCTTTTTTGATTATTTTTGATTATTTCTTGATTTTTTTTTTTTTTTTTTTTTTTGTTTTTTCTAATCGTAATCAATTAGTAATTGCCTTTTCTTGAAAGCAATTAAAATAATCATCATTACTAACTAAAAAAAAAACCTTCTAATCAATCAATTACTAATTACTAATCAAAATTAAGAGCTCTGATTAGAAAATAGTGAATATTCTTACCTCATATTGATTTAGATGGTTTTTTGGACACAAAAAGTAGATATGTAAGTGTAAATCAAATTAAAAAAAAAATAGTTTCTTTGTAATGACATTTTTTTATAGTAAAGTGATTTTCGGGTCCCGTGCGAATTCATTATACGAAAGCTCGACTGCATTTTCTTGCTTTTCTTCTCACAACAACACTTTGAAAGTAATATAAATTAATCTAATTATTTTTCGGAGAGATATCGTCGCCTCAGAAAACGGACGGCGAATGTGCAAATTGACCATTTTCAGGTTTTGATGCAGTATAACTAATTCGGGGCTGATCTTTTCAATTCTCCAAACCGTTTTTTTCTATCTTCTTTAGTTTTTGAGTTATTTACAGTGCGTTTTGTCGAATGTTACAAAATATAACAATTCGGGTATGCTTTTTGTCGTATGTAGCAGAAATATATCACATACGACAATTTTCATAAAAATTCATTTTTTGTATTCATTTTTTGCTGCTAAACGGCCTACATACAACATTTGTATACAGACAAATTGTAAGCATTTGTCGCATTCATGCGTAGCTTAACCTCAGTAACGCGCACAATTCTTTCAGTCAGCTGTGTGTCGTTGAGCAAGCAAGATGGAGCTGTCGTCGCCTGCCGGTAATTTTTTGTAACAAACGATTTTTTATTTATTTAGTATTTCTGATTTTTATAGATATATACATACGTTTTTTTTTAAGTATGTTAAGTTTTGAATTTAAATAAAAAGGCTGTGGACAAAAAGTATGCCTTTTATTTAAAACTAGCTGGTGCCCGCGACTTCGTATGCGTCGCTTAGGTATTGAAATTAATAAAATGGTTTATGACAGCATTCATAAATACTTTTTGTTTGATACCCATAATGTACTAACACATTTTTGTGGAAATATTCGTCGATACCTCCAAAACCGGTCGAGCTGTCTAAATTTCAAGATATCACCCAAACCATTTCAGATATTTCTATGAATCACATCGCATATTATACCACTCATTGACACCTTTCGTTTGACACCCATATTGTACTAAGAATTTTTTGGTCACCCCTTGCCCACATATTGGGCGATATCCCCAAAACCCGTTGAGATTTCGCAAAAAATAATATCTTAAACTTAAGTTGAGCGTCTAGCAATCCAACGATTCAATTCCATTCAGTACTTTTAGAGTGATACGACCACAAAAATATAGACAGACATGGTCCACATATTGGGCGATAACTCCAAAACCGGTTGAGATATCGAAAAAAGTAATATCTTAAATTTTAAATATTTTTGATTTTTTTGCTGGCTCGAGGTCAGATTCAATTTGTAGAAAAATAAAACACAAGATTTTCCACTTTTTTTATCGATATATTTCGGTTACTCAACGGTAACCGTCTTCAGGACAACTGGGTATAAAAAAGAAAATAAACAATTTTACATAAACAACAACAAACAATAATCACAAACTGTTTCATACATACATTGTTCAACACGTCTGTTTAGCTTGGCGTGTAGCTTTGTACTGTTGATCTGTTCGTGAGTAAATGACGGAACAGGTGAGCAACACCATCGGTATCAGTTCGGTAGTTAAGTCTTGTTGTTGGTGGGGTATTTATAAAATGTAACATTTCCAATGTTAGGCGTTTATTGTAGTGTTGTTCTTGTTGTAAAATAGATACCCCTTCAAAGTTAGGAGTGTGGCCGGTATTAGCACAGTGGGCCATAAGTGCTGTTTTGTGGTTGCTAGAATAATTGCATTGTTTAAAGTCGGATTTGTGTTGTGCTATTCTGGTTTTTAGTTTGGATTTGGTTGTTCCGACATATACATTTTGGCATGATTCGTGTTCATTGCCACTACACGGTATTTTGTAGACGACATTACTTTTATCAACTGTGGCTATCTTCGACTTAGTTTTATTAAATAAATTTTTTAAAGTGCTTGTGGGCTTATGAGCTATTTTTATTATTTCTTTATTGTAGCAATCCGAATTTGTTAAACGTTCAGACAACAAATTGAATCTGACCTCGAGCCAGCAAAAAAATCAAAAATATTTATAATCAAAAGGTCGCTAAAAATTTAATTTTAAAATTTTAAGTTGAGCGTCGAGCAATCCAACGAAACAAGCTTCATTCAATTCGATTCATTACTTTCAGAGTGATACGCCCACAAACATACCGTCAGACAGGCAGACAGACACACACAAATTTTTAAAATGGTTGATTTGGATTTTACTCGCTTAATAATGCCCTGTTACAATTTTATTATATGTAGAGATACATGTTTGACGACGTTTGTAAGTATGAGAAGAAGAGAGATGGACCCATCACTAAGTATACCGAAATGATCAGGATGACGAGATGAGTTGATTTAGCCATGTCCGTCTGTCCGTCTGTCTGTCTGTCTCTTTGAACGCAAACTAGTCCCTCAGTTTTTGAGATATTTGGCTGAAATTTTGTATGCGGCCACCATTTTCTAATATAGGAATCATTTGTCGGAACCAGCAAGATCGGACCGATATTACATATAGCTCCCATACAACCGAATGTTCCGATAAACGGATTTTGGGCTATAACTCCTTCGGTTGTAAAAGTTGCGTATTTCATAAAAGAAATATCGATGTTGAAAATCATCGAGATGGGATAAATATTTCACATAGCCCCCATACAATCGATTAATCCGATAAACGGATTTTGGGCTATAACTCCTGTAATTAAACACGTAGGAACGTGAAATTTTGTAAAAGTTGCTTATTTCATAAAAGAAATATCGATCTTGAAAATCATGGAGATGGGATAAATAAACGGATACGATAAACGTATTTTGGTAGATAACTCCTGTAATTATATAGGTAGGAAAGTAAAATTTCGTAACAACTGCTCTTTTAGAATGTGGAATGTCGATGTTAAAAATCAATGAGATTGGACCAATATAACACATCGCCCCCATATAATCGATAGTTCCGATAATTTCGGTATGAGCTAAAGTTAAATTGAAGCAGGCTGTACTGGGGATCGAACAGTGAAAATCGTGACGCTTATTCATGAAAGGTATATAGCCTTCGGCACAGCCGAAGACAGCTTTCCTTACTTGTTTCTAAGTAAAATATGTCTGACATAAAATACGGACGTGAAATTAGAACTTTTTTATAAAAAATGGTAAGTCATTTTTTAACAACCCATATTTTTTCAAGTTTATTATTAGTTATGTTGGCAAAGCACAATACTTTTGTCGTATGTGCTATGAGTCAAAAATATATTTGTGAGTAGACGTCACATACGACAAATGGATTCTGAATGAAAAGTCGTATATCTTCTGAAACTTTGAAGATATTAAACTTTTGAAAATAGGAAATAATAACAAATACCACTCTCTACAACTCGTTAAAATTCTACTACACCGTTTTTGTATAGCTCCGCTCTAAACTTTAAAGTCGATTTTCTCGAAACTGTGTTTTGTAACATACGACGTTCGTTTTCTGAGGCGACGATATGTATCTGTAAGATAGTTTTAAAAATCTTTTATATAAAAGATGCTCACCCGATTTTGTCCGTTTTTCCCATGCGTTTCACCTACCACCCCACTTACTTTTAAGGAAGTTACCCTATCGCGTTAGTCCTTACTGTATTGCATTACTTACAATTATATACAGAAGGACAAGTAATTCATAGCGAAGTCATTTACCTCTGGGCACGTGGGTTTCATTTTCTTATCAACAAATGTACTTTTTAATTAAGAAAGCAGTGCATATCAATAAAAAAAAATTCCAAAAAAAAAAAAAATGTCAAGCCTAAAAAATGCTTGGTCAAGGTATATGCCAGCCTATATGCACGAATAGAGCGACATGTCAACCCAGACTCAACAGAAAACTATTAAAACTATATAAAACAAACACTTATGCAACACTTGTATATTGGTCATAAGGCCAACTACTGCTAGTTGGCCGCCAAATGCAACCAAGAAATGGCTAACAACAGCCAGAAAACAACTGTCAGCCAACTGCTTGCCAACAAATTGCGACGCTCTCAATGCACAGTTCACTTAAAGCGCACTTGAAACTCGCCACGGAATAAACAAGTGGCGTCCAACTAACCAACGCGACTTTTGGCAGGCTGGAATCTAGTTTTATTGAAGGAATTCTAATTGGAAGTAAAAAACTTTTCAAACCAAAAATAAGAATAAAAGCAAGAATTACTCGTACAGTTAGTATTTAAGCTTTCGGCAGAATCAGTCCGCCAATACGTCAGCTGCGTCACCTACGTCAATTTTAGAGCAATTTCTACTTTGACGTATCCGTCTTATCTGGCGTTACGCATACAAACATCCGCAGTCTACTTTGCTGTCAGTTATTTCGACGTACGTGACGTACGTCACGGATTGATTCTGCTGAACGCTTTATGCAGTTATTAATATAGATATATACATACCTTACTTATATAGAATTCCACTTAATTTTTGCAACTATCCATTATGCCCATTACAGACGCACAGCGCAATCCCCTCACCAGAAAACAAATTGCTTTTTATTTTTGTAGCTGCTCTTCCTGGTGCTGGTGTAATGATATTCTTTCATAGAAAAACCGGAAAATTTACAGCTACATACAACGATACAATTTATGCAATAGCGATAATAGCGAACAGCAGGATATTTTCACATTCTTTTAAATGAGTTTCGTTGACGTTTACAGTACCCAGTGAACCGTTCAATAAATATTATGTATTTTTCTTTGAGTTTTTAGCAGAGTCGGGCTATGAAAAACGGATCTTTCAGCCTCGAGCAAAAAGAACATTCTAGACGGTAAGCTAAACTGGAATAAGCATGTCGAGTAAAGCTTCTACTGCTATTCATGCTTCTAAAGCAGCAGTTGGTAAAATGTGGGCTTAAAGCCAGAAATAATGTATTGGATGTTTACAAAGGTCGTGAGGCGAGTCCTGCAGGCGAATTCTAGAAATCTCTATCCATCTCCATCTCGTAAATGCTAAAATATGCTAAAATGCTTAAGCAAATGAACTCTCAGAATTTTAGGAGATGACGCTTATTTGCGATTCTGATCCACAAGCCGCCTAGCTATGATAATAGTGCGTTATCTGCACTATAGATGGCACGCAGGCATCACTGCAAGATGTAAATTTAGGTGTGATCCTTTACAACTCAGAAAAAGCCAGAAGTAAACCGAAACGCCCGAAGTTACTAGCTACTAATCCCTTACTTTTCAGCGTTACTCTACTTTTTTAATTACAAAATAAATTCCATTTTCGGTAAAAAGATTTGTGTTTGTTTATTAAAGTCGGTTAAGAACAGATTTTAAATTGTTATATACACCTTAATTTAATTATTTATTGAGTTTTTCTCTATAAAATTGTTATACGGAAACATAGAATGTTTTTAGTTATAACTTTTAAATGTTAAATAATATTACTTTTGTGACTCCGGATTATGATTTCTAGGACTGAAACTCGACTTTTGATTCCTCTCCCGACTTTTTCCTACGTGTTTTTTGCAGTTTTAGTAGGATACAAAAAAATACAATTTCCAAAATTATGGGCAAATACATAATTAAATATCAATTTTTCTTATAAATTACACATATTTATTGTTTTTGAGTAATTTTAGGGCCTAAAACAACATAAATCTACCCTTTTTCCTATTTTTTTTGCGTTTTAGCAACAACTTTTTTTCGTCGCCAAAATTTACCAGCTTTTGGAGAAAATTGGAGATTTTACGAGATGGCTAAAATTGCAGAATCGCAAATTTGACTTAGTAGCTGTCAAAAACAGCTGATCTACGTTATCTGATTCATTTTGCGTTCATCGCTTAAATATGACAAAAAATGAAGCAAAGATGGAGATTTATAGCGATTTTCTTTCACTGGAATCCCAAAAGTCGCTAAAATTTGGCAAAATGAATTTAGAGATTTTAGGAGATGGAAATTAAGTATTAGCGAAAACTGGAATTCATGTACTGTTCCACGGCATCACGGTATGGTCGCTAGCACTCGAAAGAAATCGCTATAAATGAAGAATCGGCAGAATGCAGTGGTCTGCTGTCGCGCTTATTACAGGGGCATTTCTCTCCACACCCACTAAATCTTTAGAGGTCCAGCTCAACCTTCTCCAGGGATAAGTACTTGATTCGGACACGGTAGTATTCTGGAGAGAATACCCGCAATTTTACTTCAAATGGCTTACATCACTATTGCATAAGGATTCCTGAGAGGCACGAATGGAAGAACGTACCTAGTCTATACCATCAGTCCACAGCCATCGACACGGATGGCTCCAAACTAGATGGCAACGTTATCAGCCGCATTTACTCTAAATACCTCTAGCTCGCCACTGTATCATCTTCCATTGCCAACTAATGGCAATAAATGAGGTCATAGTGGTATACCAGGGAACTGCTTTGGTGACGAGCCACCAAAGAAGGTGTAATGGCCGGAATACTAACGGGGCACTGTCTGATGGGGTACATGGTAAACGAATGGGAATCCGGACAAGCAACTTCTCTCAAAGCTGTGCTCCCGCACAGGATAAACTTAAAAGGAATGTATGAACTTGTGTTTTATCGCTTGTTCAGCAGAGCTAGGTTCTGCTGAAATAGAGGACATACCTATTACGCACATCAAATAGGCGAAAAGGTTCAGCTTTTTGCAAATTAAAAGGAGTGGTACTGCGGTGGGCCCGACGACCTAAGTGAGCCTCTCTCCTATACTGAGCGGCAGCCACCATAATTAACCAACGTGTCGGTAACCATAACTTGTACACATGCCTTTTTGACTGATAGTGGTTAAAATTAGTAAAATCAGTTGTGGCAATCAATTCACTTTTAATGGAAGTGAAAAAAGGTGGAGTTTCGTGGTACCGTCCATGTTGGGACTAGCAATTCCCGTTTTCCCTGCAAATATCGAATCTGATCATTCATTTTGTTAAATATGCAATTTCAATAGAATTTATAGCCACGAAACTGCCAAAAATTAGCCAGTCCGTTTCTGACCACGCCCATATTCCATATAATCATGGTATCCCACTTCGTTGCTAAACCAGCAACTTATTTTTTCTAGATATGCATGTTAACTGAAAAATTATTGTTACCTGGGTGATGTCAGACTACCTACAAGTTTATACTGATTTTAGCTGCAAAATGCACAAATATTTATTTATATGCCAGTAACATTGTGCCTGCCAACTTCGAACCGTTCGAAAATATTCAAGTAAAACAAAAAAAGCAATATTCGACGACAACAATCCGAACCCGCTTGTAGGTGAGGTAGTGAGTGGTCGCCTTGTAGCACGGCCATATTAAAAAACAGACAGGGGCGTGGTCGTGCTAATGAAAATTGGACCCAAGGACGGCGTGTACACTTCCTCCTTGCAAATTGGAATAGTTGGGAGATGCAAAGCTTCCCTAAGCTAGTCTTAGAGACAGATTTTACACTCCCAACGTACAGAAATAGTAACGGAATTAAAAGCATAACGGGATCAAAATACCGTATACTACTACTTATAAATAACGGAAAGTATTTATACCCTGTAGTTGAATTCAGTAACTTTAATCAATACTATGGTTTGCACTATCGATTTGGTGATTCTGGAGCTCTTCCTTAACAATTAACAATAGGTGATTGTCTCAAGTGAAACATAGAAAACGTAGCAGATTCTTAGCTAAGCATAGAACCAATATTCCTTAACAACTACCAATAGGTGATTGTCTCAGGTAAACATGGCAAAACGTAGCAGACTCTCAGCTAAGCATAGAAACAATAGGTGATTGTCTCAGCTAACACATAGCAAAACATACAAGGGTCTCAGCTAAAATATCTAAGAAAAGTACCTATTTGTTGTTTTAACAAACAACACCAAATTAGAGGTCGACAATTATTTCGCGTTAACAATAACAGCTGACATTTCGATAACAAATGTTGTCAAATAAACTTGTAGTGAATAGCGAAATCGATAAAATTGTTGTTAAGTCAGCGTAACAATGACAACTCTTGTTAAAATAGCGTACTGAATTCCACTACTGTGTATAGAGGCAAATAAAACCCTCTAAACCAACAGCTGCTTTGACAGCCTTAACCCTTTCGGGACGTAGTTTTATTCAATTAGATCAAAAAAATTAAAATATAGACGATAAAACTTTAGTATTAAGAGCTGTACAAATTTACAATGACACTATACACTCCGCAACTCAGCAAAAACCCATTTTGGTTTTGAAATTGTAGTCATACCAATTGTAATCAATTTTTGAGATTTGAAAATTTAAAGGGGGAGTGCAATTAATAGGCTTTAAATGTTTTGTCGATAACCGAACTTCTATTTAGGCTCTCAGAAATTGTTTGCCTTAGTTTGGAAACGTGCACTCCACCTTTACATTTTCAAATCTCAAAAATTGATTACAATTGGTATGACTAAAATTTCAAAACTAAAAACACCGAAACCATGGCTTTGTTTAACGACAAATTTGCTGCCCTGCTAAAGCGTGCTGTAGGAAACTCCAATACACTTACACCTTTTTTGACAACACCTACACAATGACAAACAATCCTCTTCTCTTCTTTTTTGGTTTGACTGTTCGTGTCAAAAGAAAAAAATTTTAGAGATTTTACGTCAATTTCAATTTTCAAAAATGGAAAAAATTAATTCGTTTGCTTTTATTTCGCATGTTTTGCTCCAAAAAACCATTTCTTCGCCGTAATAGCAAAACTAACACCGATAAAAAGAAGCATAGGAAGAAGCAGCAGCAAAAAAAGAAATCGATTGACGGCTTTGAATCGTGAAATCTACAAATGCATAGCTGATGAGGATTCGCCAAAGGCTCCCGAAGCCAAAGTCAAACGCAGTAGTTCCAATAGGCGCGTAGAGTCTGTTGCTGATCGTCGTCTTCAAGACGGCGCCTTGAGGACTCGTATGCCGTTTAGTGGAAGAAATTGCCTCAGCGGCAGGAGTGCAATTGTTAGCTATGTTCAAAAATTGGTTGTACATATTATTAATAATTTTTTACGCATGTCAACATATGTAGATAATATACAAATGTATCATAATATGTAATCATTTAGGTAGGTAGGTAGGTAGAAGTGGCTGCCGCAAAGGCACACCTAGGCCAGTAATAAAAGGCCCGTTGTGATACCACCAAACACTAGGAAAGTCAATCCCGGGGCCCGGCCATATGGAAAATCCCAGTGCTGTCGGGACTCTCCATATAGCCGAAACCCGGGACTGACACTCCTAACCGACACCGCTACCCCTCCTCGAACCATTTTGATAACTTGATGAAGGCCATCAAGTCCTTTATGTCTAGCTCCGCGACCTGGCTTAAGCTAACCAGGAAGGGAACTCCCAGAGAGCGCCTTCTCGCTCCGCTTAAGGCCGGGCAGTTGCAGATGAGGTGCTCCACCGTTTCCTCTTCCTCATCATCTTTGCAACTCCTGCAGCATCGTCGGTAGGGAACGCCTAGCCTTGCTGCGTGCCTACCAATAAGGCAGTGCCCGGTTAAAACACCTATTAATATGGAGATTTCCTTCCTTTTTAGGGCGTATATGTGTCTAGATCTTTTAAGATCGCATTTTGGCCAGGTTTTCTTGGATATCCGGCACCCTGGGGCTTGTAGCCATCTTTCGTTGGCTTCGCGGAGTGTATGCTCCTTCAGCATTAGCTTGCACGTGGCAAACGGCATACCTATGCGCTCTTTATCTTGAAGAATCTGCTTGGTCGTGCCCTGCCTGGCAAGTTCGTCTGCCCTACAGTTTCCCTCAATGTCCCTGTGTCCCGGGACCCATGTGAGGTTCACGCGGTTCTGTTGGGCCATCTCTTGAAGAGATCGACGACAGCTGAGCGTCAGTTCAGAGTTGAACGAGTAAGAGCCAAGGGATTTGATGGCCGCTTGGCTGTCGCTTAAAATACAGATATCCTGTCCGATGGTACGTTCACCTATCCAAGTCACGGCGTCCATGATTGCAGAAACTTCAGCCTGGAAGACGCTGCAGTGATCAGGTAGTCTAAAGGAGAGTTCTAGGTCCAAATCCCTTGAGTAAACCCCTCCTCCGACTCTGCCGTCTAACTTCGAGCCGTCGGTGTATATACAAGTGCCGCCATTAGTAGCGGGACACCGATCTATGTTCTCCCAGTCTTCCCTGCTGGGAAAGTTTATTCTAAAACAACAATCTCCGACTGTTGTGGTCGCACACCGATCTGTGCTCAGAGGGAGAAAGCTGTAAGATCTTAGAATCCAGGAGTGTCCAATAGTGCTTGCGCCCCAGACGGACGTTTCCCTTAGATGCTGCTGCTGCCCGGTACCCTTCCAGATCGAGTGGCAAAAAGCCAAGAATGGCCTGGAGAGCTTCATTGGGCGTTGTTCTTAACGCCGCGCTTATACAGATCATGCTCGATCTGTGGACTTTTCCTAACAGATTTAGGTTTGTTGCCTTTCCTAGCGCAGGCCACCACACCACGACTCCATACAGCATAATTGGCTGGATTATCGCAGTGTAGATCCATCTGCAAATTTTGGGGCTGAGCCCCCATTTTTTGCCAATGGCTCTTTTACACGTGTAAAGTGCAATGCACGCTTTCCTCTGGCGCTGGATGACATTCTCCTTCTAGTTAAGCTTTCTATCTAGAACTGTGCCTAGGAATTTGGCTTTGTCAGCTAAGTTCAGGCGCACGCCATCTAGTTCTGGTAGGTTCAGCGGTGGTATCTTGTACCGCCTGGTATAAAGGACAAGCTCCACCTTTCCCGGGTTGATGCTAAGTCCGCAGCGAGAGGACCATGAAGAAACTTCTCGCAGTGCTACTTGCATCAAGTCACACAGGGTTTGTGGGAATTTGCCCCTATATGCAATAGCTAAATCGTCTGCATATGCCACTATCTTCCCGCCCCCCCACCTTGTGTCTCGTAGCAGCGAGTTTACGGTGAGGTTCCATAGGAGCGGGGAGAGAACACCACCCTGAGGCGTTCCTCTTGTGACATAGCGTGAAAGATCAACTGTTCCCAGTGAAGAAACTATTTTCCTTCCCTTTAGTAGTTGATCAATTAGTCCAATAAGAGACCTATTTATGCCCAGGTTTGTTAAAGCAGTGTTAATAGCCTCCGGCCTTATATTGTTGAAAGCCCCTTCGATGTCCAGAAAGGCCACGAGACAGTACTCCTTTTCGTGCAATGATTTTTCAACAATAGAGACTAGGCTGTGGAGCGCAGTTTCCGTTGATTTACCTTTGGTGTAGGCATGTTGATAGCTAGAAATAAGGTTGCTATCAATAGTAGAGGAGAGATAATCGCTAATTATCCTCTCGAAGGTTTTAAGTGCAAAAGACGAGAGACTGATCGGTCTGTAGTCTTTAGGCTCATAGTGTGAGGCCTTCCCAGCCTTTGGAATAAAGACTACCGTGGCGCTTCTCCAGGAGCACGGAATGTAATTAAGAGCCAGGCAGGCTGAATAGAGAACTACCAGCCATTTAGCTGATATTTCCAGCGTGTTTATGAGTTGTGCGGGGAAAATCCCGTCTGGCCCAGCTGCCTTGAACGGCTCAAAGCTTTTGATTGCCCACCTTACCCTTTCCTCCGTAATGGGTATGTTTACCGCCAGGTTTGTTGCAGATGCTACAGGTGCATCATACAAGTTCCCCGGAAAGTGTGTGTTCAGGAGCAGCTCCAGGGTTTCCCCTTCCGTGCTGGTCCAAGATCCGTCAGGCTTCCGTAAATAGCTAATGGCTGTTTGAGTTTTTGATAGCACTCGTCAAAGTCTCGCTGTATCATCGACTTTTTCGACCCCGGTGCAGAAATTTCTCCACGAAGTTCTCTTCGCTTGCGTTAGAGCCTTTTTATAGGCCCTCAGTTTAGCTTTATATTCGAGCCATTCAGGCTGCATACCGATGCTCTTGGCCTTGTTAAATTGCTTCCTGCATGATATATGGAACGAATCCAGGCCGTAAGACCACCAGTGGGGTCTATGTTTGCCGCGTGGTTTTGGTACTGGACAAGCCTGCTCTAGGGCATTTGAGAGCGCCGTTGTAAAGGTCGTTACCAGATCATCCAGTTCTCCCACTGATGAGGGGGCTTGTGGAGGTAATACTGGAAGGTCCCTAGCTAATATTTGGTTATGTAGCTGCCAGTTAGTGTTGCGTGGATTTCGTTTCATAACTGGCTGCTCAACAATAAAGTCTAACACAATTTCTATGTACCGATGGTCAGAAAATGAATGCTTATCAAGAACACGCCATTTTCTGACCCACTCATAAGCGCCTTCGCTACAAACAGTGAGGTCTATAACCTCCCTACGAGCTTTAGTTATAAAAGTAGGCTCGTTACCCACGTTACAAACCACCAGGTTAGTTGTTAGTAGGTAGTCAAACAGAGACTCGCCCCTAGCGTTAATATCGGAGCTTCCCCACTGGACGTGATGAGCATTAGCGTCAGCTCCAATAATAAGATGGCTCGTACAGAAATTATCCACCAGATCTTTCACCTCCTTTTGTGGAGGAGGTTCTTCGGCGTCATAGGGCATATAGACCGACGCCATCGTTAGGCTGGTGCTGCCGACTGTTAAGCTGGCAGCTGTAACGTCACCATTTGAGTAGTTGGGTAATAGAAAGGTGTTTAGCTCAGACTTTACCAAAATACAGGTTCTGACCTTGCCCTCATCATTGGCTTGGATGAGCTTGTACCCCTTAGTCCCCAATCCACAGATCCTAGAGCTATTGACCCAGGGCTCTTGGATAAGGACCACGTCTACGTCGCCTTTAGAAAGACGACTGCTTAAAACAGCCGAGGCTGCTTTAGATTTGTGCAGATTTATCTGAAGCACCACCAACATGAGAGAGCTCAGACTTCCCTGCCGCCAGCGTGTCGTCGAGGTCTGGCCTGTTCCGGGGGCTGTCTCTCAACGAGGAGTTGTTCAGAGCACCTGCACGATTTGGCGTGGCGGGAACCCTGCTGTCTGAAGCAGCATCAACGTTAGTGTGCTCAGGTTTAGCCACGATCGTGACGTCGAGGCCTTCTTCGTCAAGCAGGCTTTCTTCTATCGCCGAGTTGTTCGCAGCACCATCGCAATTTGACGTGGCGGATAACATACTTTCCGCGTCGGACTCCTCTGCTTCCCCTTCCGATGCCTCGATCTCCGAGTCCTCTGGAGCGTCCGGAATAGCAGCGCGCTGTGCATCGCCACGGTATACGTGGATCACGATCTGACCCAAGCCGTAATGCACTCGTCCGTTGCACCGTTTAAGGGGCTCGAGCGCCTCCTTATTCAGAGTGATAACCACCTGTCTATTGGGCCCAACCACATCATCGACCAGATTGCCGCCCCAATCCTGCGTCGGGAGAGACGGATTCCAGACCTGCAGCATCTCAAGAATATTCTCGGGTTCTGCAGGGACGGCAGGAATCCATGCCCTTGCCCTTGGCCGAGCAGGAATGTCCTTCCAGTCGACGACATCTAGTCTTGCCCCTGGGTAGACTTCACCCAGTCTTGCAACTGCTGCCTTATACAGTGCGACAGTTCTTGCATCCTCGCACGCGAATATTTTGATCTGACCTTGGTGCCAGCCCGCGTCAGTACCTCGCGGCGGACTACCCGGAGACTCACGCATTAAGTCGAGGAGGGCCCTGCCTATTTCATTCCGGACATACAGCCACCGGTCTTTGGGGATGGACCAACGGTCGTTACCTCGGTCAATGAAACCTATAAGGATTCTGTCCTTGGTTACTTCAGCAAAGCTGAGTTTTCCCACTACGGGGTTGACCTGATGCCGCTTCGGATGGGGGTTTACCTCTCCGTCCGATCTCTGGCGTTTGAAGGGATTACCGTTCACCCTCTTAGGCACATAGGGCCTCTGGAAATTTGGTATCAGAGCTTTCGCTTCCTCCACCATCTTCCTTTCTTCCGGCGACAGCTTCTCCTGCGATGCTCCCTCATATTTTTTAAGGATCCTTGCGGCCTTTCTTTTATCCCAGTACGCAAAGCGTCGGGGAGATGCCTCTTTGGAGGGATTCAGACTCGTAGTTGCCATCGCGGTCTCTCCCTTTGCGGCGTCGTCCTTCTCTTTCGAAACTCTGAAACCAGGTCGTGAGACCATTGCCCCAGATGTGAAGAGATTGGGTTTCGTACCAGCGCTTGATGGAAGTTTAGCTTCCGCCGTTTTCTGCTTGACTGCGTAGGCAGCCGCACTGCTGCTTGCTCCCATCAAGTCACTCTTACTTGATAGCAGTTTGGGGGATGACTGACCCGTAGTTTCCATCGTTGTCGGCCTCCCAGTTAACTTTGAGGCGGAGTTTGTCCTCCGGCGTTGTGTTTTCGCTTGCTCCAGCATAGTTCTTCTCTGCTGCGGAGTAAACGAAGTCGTTAATTGCTTTGTATTTTGTGTGTTCTTCATCTTGTTCGTACGACCCCTCGCCGGACAAGGCCAGCTTAGGGTCAAGGGTAGTGTAAGGGGAAGTGTGTCGTCCGCCGCGGCAGAGCCCCATACCGCGGTAAGACCATAGTTACTCCCTGAGGCGGCCCGGTATCAGTGAGGCTCCGTTCGACTACAGCCACGATTTGCCTCCCGGCTGCAAACGTCCAATGGGCACGGTATCGCATAACACCCTGGATTGGGAGGGAAAAGTTTTGCACATTTATATAGCGAGCCGCTTGCTTCAAGACAGACGCCCGCTTACAGCCGCACCTCTTGGTGTACAAACGCTGCGAAAAAGACCCCGGTGAGCCCTTAAACCAAGTATGTCAGAGTGGCCCCCCCGAGGCTCCCTCTCTTTCTGCCGCGAGCCTAGGTAGCTCAACGTTGCCCAGAGTGCACGAACGAGGACGCAAGAGTCGGGATTGAGCGCGGTCACTCAGCAACCACACCCCATTACACTCCACCTGTAATCATTTAAGCATATATGCAAAACTTTTAAATCGGATCTAATTTCATTTATATAGCATTCTTGTTGTTGTTGTTGTAGGTTTGTTATTTTTGTTGCTCAGCTTTGTTTACTCATGCCTGACTGACATCTATGTCACAAATGAAGGAAAAGTGCCCGGACAAAGATAAGGAGAGTCTTATGGAGTATTTAATTAGTAAGAAAGAGACGCAAAACCATACACGTATACAAATCGAATCCGTAACCGTAACCGATTAAAACCGATTCATTTTTCAAAACCGAAACCGAAACCGTAACCGTTATTTTTTTCTGAAAAAGAACGAAACCGAAACCGTTTCAAAAGCCGGAACCGGTTCCAAACGGTTTTGAATTTTTTTGTGGACACATACCTATTTTATTTTAAAAGAGGCTACCCTGAATAATTTTCATGAAAGATGATTAAGCAAGACACTTTTTGACCTCAATATCAAAATTTCGAAAGAACTGAACTATAGGCGAATGAAGCCATCGAAAAAATTTACGACAACCGAAAAAAAAAAATGTTTAGTGGCCGTCTCAGAAAGCGTCATCATATTAACGTTCCATTTTAACATTTGTCTAATATAAAAAGTAGAGTTAATTTTTTAAACTTATCGGTCAAAAGTCCACCAAATTTTCAAAGATTTTCAAATTAATGACCACTAACTTATAACATACATACTTATATTAAAGAAAAAAATTGTCCATAAATAGCGAAAGTAATATTTATTACCATATATTGGAGAAAATTCTTCATGAAAACCGGAGTAAAGTTATTAAAATTCAGACTTATTTTGCATTTAGGTACATATTTGAGTTTTGTAGTAGCACAATTTTTTTGTGTTGGTGTTTTTATTTGGAAACCGAAACCGGAACGAAACCGTAACCGAAACCGAAATAAATGTTGAAGAGCGAAACCGGAACCGAAACCGAAACACGTTACAAAACCGTAACCGAAACCGGAACTTTATTTTAATCGGTTTCATACCTTGTTATTCAGGATTGTAATGTCGCTCTTGAAAACCTGAATGAAACTTTGCACTACGGCCTGAAATAGATTTCATTCAGCCCCCTGCTAAAGCATGCTCTAGGAAACTCCAATACACTTACAACCCTTTTGACAACACCTACACAATTACAAACAATCTTTTTCTGTTTCCTTTTAGTTTGACTTTTGGTGTCAGAGAAAAAAAATAATTTGAAAATTTTCGTTTATTTTAATTTTAAAAAATTTGAGAAAAATATTTGTGTGTTAAGTTTTCGTGTTTTGCGCACCAATGTGCTACGAAATTGGGAAACAATCAGCAACTTTAATCCTTAAGCTGTTTTATCATCACAATTTTGAAGGCAAAACCGCAAATGCAATCACGAACGCTCAGCTCCCTTCATCGGCTTCAACGTCCGGATGTGCTTATGCGGAGACGCCAAATCAATTGGCACAAGCATCCTTGCTAATGTATTGTATTATATATGTACATTGCCCTAATTAAAAATAAATACAAACTAGAAATCGGGTGTGTTTTCATTTATAAACATATTTAGTTTTGTTGTTGCTGTTGTAGGTGTCTTGTTGTTGTTGTAGGATTCCTGTTGTTGTTGTATGTTTCTTGTTGTTGTTGTTCAGCTTTGTTTACTTCTGCCTGACTGACATCTATGTCACGAATGAAGGAAAAGTGCCCGGACAAAGATAAAGAGAGCCTTATACAGTATTCAATTAGTAAGAAAGAGACGCAAAACCATACACGTATACAAATTGTTTATTCAGGATTGTAATGTCGCTCTTGGCAACCTGAATGAAACTTGCACTACGGCCTGAAATAGATTTCATTCAGCCATACCTGACATTTGACTATTCAAATGACTGATATGTGTCTAGTAGGGCCATACCTGACATTTGACTTATCAAATGACTGATATATGTCTAGTAGGGTGAGGCTTTTTGACAGCATTCATATAAAGGTTGTCTTTAAAATTTTTGTATCATCTTTTTATTATTTAATTTTTAGTTTTGGTGATTCCTATCGGAAATTTGCTTTTTAAATATGGTACTGTCACGGTTCCTTTAACTAAATGCTACGTTTCAAGTTCTTAGATTACAAGAAAGTTAGTCAAAAGTCGATCGCAAAGTTCCCAACTTCAAAATAGTTTTGGAAATATCTTGATATGTGCGCCAACTACCTGATTTTTTTTGATGAGAGATTGCAGTGTCATCGGGTTCTGACAAATATGACAAGTTTCAAGTCTCTAGCTTAGCGGGAATTTACTCAAAAATCTATCGCAAGATTCCCCCGATGTTTTAGAGATTTTCATTTATATCGAAAAACACGCCACCTTTTGGAATTCTGATTTCAAAAAATTGTATTGTCACCGTTTCCACAACTAAATGCTAAGTTTCAAGTTCCTAGGTTACCTGAAAGTTGGTCAAAAGTCGATCGCAAAATAGCCAACTTCAAATTAGTTTTCGAAATATTTCGATCCGTGCGCCACCTACCGGAATTGTTTTGATAAGGGATTTCATTGTCATCGGGTTGTGACAAATGTGTAAAGTTTCAAGTCTCTAACTAATCTGGAAGTTACTAAAAATCGATCGCAAAAGCCCAGGAGTCTTCTAATTTTTTTTTAAAGATTTGCAATTATATATACCAGCGTGCCATCTATCGGAATTTTCATTTTTACTATTTGTAGTGTCACTGGTGCCTCAATTTATTGCCAAGTTTCAAGTTCCTAGGTTTCCTGAGAGTTGGTCAAAAGTCGATCGCAAAATTCTCAACTTCAAATTAGTTTTCGAAATATGTCGATCCGTGCGCCACCTACTGAAATTGTTTTGATGAGGGATTGCATTGTCATCGGGTGGTGACAAATGTGTCAAGTTTCAAGTCTCTAACTAATCTGGAAGTTAAAACCGATCGCAAAATTCCAGGAGTCTTTTAATATTTTTTGTAATTATCTCGACCAGTGTGACATGTAGCGGAATTTCTTGTACAACAGTTTTATTGTCTTCAATTATACATATGTATGCAAATTTTCAATGATCTAGCTTACCGGGAAGTTCCTCAATTATGCGTCCCAAAATTTCAATTTATGCCCTAAGGAGAAGAGAAATCTCCATATTAATAGGCGTATTAACTGGGCACTGCCTCATTGGTAGGCACGCAGAAAGACTTGGTGTGCCCTACCGACGATGCTGTAGGAGTTGTAAGGATGATGAGGAGGAGGAAACGGTGGAGCACCTCATCTGCAACTGCCCGGCTTCAAGTGGCGCGAGAATGCGCTTTTTAGGAGTTCCCTTCCTGGTCAGCCTACGCCAGGTCACGGAGCTGGACATAAAGGACCTGATGGCCTTCATCAAGTCATCTAAATGTTTCGAGGAGGAGTAACGGTGTCGGTATAGGAAAGTCAGTCCCGGGATTCTGCTATGTGGAGTATTCCGTTAATACCGGGATTTTCCATATGGCAGGGTCCCGGAACTGACTTTCCTAGTGTTGGTGGTATCAAAACGGGCCTTTTAATACTAGCCTAGGTGTGCCTCTGCGGCAGCCACTTGAACCTAACCTATATGAAATAAGCAACTTTTACAAAATTTCACGTTCCTACCTCTTTAATTACAGGAGTTATAGCCCAAAATCCGTTTATCGGAACAATTGATTGTATGGGGGCTATGTGAAATATTTATCTCATCACAATGATTTTCAACACCGACAGTTCTTATATAGAAAAAGCAATTCTCACAAAATTTTACGTTCCTACCTCTTTAATTTCAGGAGTTATAGCCCAAAATCCGTTTATCGGAACAATCGGTTGTATGGGAGCTATATGTAATATCGGTCCGATCTCGCTGGTTCCGACAAATGATTCCTATATTAGAAAATGGTGGCCCAATACAAAATTTAAGCCAAATATCTCAAAAACTGAGGGACTAGTTTGCGTTCAAACAGACAGACAGACAGACAGACAGACCGACGGACATGGCTAAATCAACTCATCTCGTCATCCTGATCATTTCGGTATACTTAGTGATGGGTCCATCTCTTCTTCTTCTCATACTTACAAACATCGGACCAAAGTTATAATACCATTTCATGTTCATGAAAGGTATAAAAAAATATTACTAAAATTAACAAGAATAGAGAAGAGTGTCAGGAGTATAAAGATAGAGAGTTAGTTAAAAATCTTGCATTTTAAAATTTAAAACAAAAGCCAAAATATATTATTAAAAATGTAAAGAAGAAAGAAAATACACATTTCGTAGACGAAAACGGTCGTAAAAGAGACAGAAAAATTGTAAAACGAAAGTACAAGCATCAAAATAAAATAAGTGATGTAAAGTTTGAAAGAAAAATAACTGGAAGAAACTATTCGAAGAAAGACAAAAAATAAAAAATTAATATGTGCATATGTTTAAGAGCCTTAAGTTATAAGAATTCAATAGTAAAAGCAAAAAGAAAACCAAATAAACTATGTATAATATACATTACTAGCTGACCCGGCAGACGTTGTCCTGCCACAAATTTATTTCCCTCTCTGTTTCTCTAACCCGATCCCTATATCTATTTTAAACCATATCCCTATCTCCTTCATATAGGAGAAACACGCCCCCTTTTTCCTTATCCCCAGTTTTTTTGGAGGTGTCCGGGATTGATCTTATATAACTCCTCACAAAATTTCAGTGGTCTAACCTAAATACTTCTAGAGATATGGACTATGAAGTATTATATTCGTATGGGAGGTGCCATGCCCCCTTTATCGTTACTCGAGTTTTTTGGGAGGTTTTAGGGATCGATCACATATAAACCCTCACCAAATTTCAGTGGTCTAACATAAATACTTGCAGAGATATGGGCTATGAAATGTTTCCTTCGTATGGGAGGTGCCATGCCCCCTTTTTCTTTATCTCCAGTTTTTTTGGAGATGATGGGATTAATCTTATTTAACTCCTCAAGAAATTTCAGTGGTCTAAACTAAACACTTCCCGAGATATGGACTATGAAGTATTTCATTCGTATGGGAGGTGCCACGCCCCCCTTTTCGTTATCCCCAGTTTTTTTGGAGGTGGTAGGGATCGATCTCATATAACCCCTTACCAAATTTCAGTGGTCTAACATGAATACTTCCAGAGATATCGACTATGAAATATTTAATTTGTATGGGAGGTGCCACGCCCCCGTTTTCTTTATCCCCAGCTTTTTTGGAGGTGGTAGGGGTTGATCTCATATAATCCCTTACCAAATTTCAGTGGTCTAACATGAATACCTTGAAAAATTCAGTTTGTATGGGAGGTGCCACGCCCCCTTTTCCGGTTACCCCTTCTTTTATGTGTAAGAAGGCTTTTGATACCATATAGGTCTATACCAATTTTCAGGTCCCTACCTTGAACCCTTTCACAGATATTCTGCTTAAAAAATTTGGTTTGTATGGGAGATACCACGCCCCCTTATTGGATAACCCCCGGTTTTATAGGTGAGAGTGGTGCTGTTATCCTGTAGCTCTGTACCAATTTTCATGTTCCTACCTTAAACACTTTTGAAGATATTCAACTTGAAAAATTCAGTTCGTATGGGAGGTGCCACGCCCCCTTAATATTTTGTTCTGATTTTAAGACATGACCTGCGCGTGGTAATAACAAACAAATCCCCCAAAGGAAGTATTTCATTTGGTTCAGCCGTTTTCGAGTTTTAGCGTTACAATTATACACCATTTCATTTTTATATATATAGATATAGATTAACAACCAAAATAATTAAAGATTGTATGGGAGGTACCAGGCCCCCTTTTTCGATAACCCCAAGTTTTATGGGTGAGAATGGTGTTGTTATCCTATAGCTCTATACCAATTTTAATGTTCCTACCTTAAACACTTTTGAAGATATTCACCTTGAAAAATTCAGTTTGTAGAGGAGGTGCCACGCCCCCTTTTCCGATTACCCCTTCTTTTATGTGTAAGAAGGCTTTTGATACCATATAGGTCTATACCAATTTTCAGTTCCCTACCTTGAACCCTTTCACAGATATTCTGCTTAAAAAATTTAGTTTGTATGGGAGGTACCACGCCCCCTTATTGGATAACCCCCGGTTTTATAGGTGAGAGTGGTGCTGTTATCCTGTAGCTCTGTACCAATTTTCATGTTCCTACCTTAAACACTTTTGAAGATATTCAACTTGAAAAATTCAGTTTGTATGGGAGGTGCCACGCCCCCTTAATATTTTGTTCTGATTTTAAGACATGACCTGCGCGTGGTAATAACAAACAAATCCCCCAAAGGAAGTATTTCATTTGGTTCAGCCGTTTTCGAGTTTTAGCGTTACAATTATACACCATTTCATTTTTATATATATAGATATAGTATATCGTCGGCTGAATGGAAGATCGCCCTATTTCAAAAAAGTTTTGAAAAACGCCCTATTTCAGAATTTTTTTCAACAACGCCCTATTTCAGAATTTGTTTGAAGAACGCCCTATTTCAAATTTTTTTTCAAAAACGCCCTATTTCAGAATTTGTTTGAAGAACGCCCTATTTCAGAATTTGGTTCAAAAACGCCCTATCTCAGAATTCGTTTGAAGAACGCCCTATCTCAGAATTTTTTTCAAAAACGCCCTATTTCAGAAGCCCATTTAGAAAAGCTATAACTCAAAAGTATTTACTATTTTAAATGTCTTTGGATGAGTTTATTAATTTATTAAATCATTGAATTATAAAATTCATGATAAGCTTCAGGAATTACTAGTTTTGTACACATTTCCTGCAAATCCTTCATTTTATCGGCATCCAACTCCAGCCGACTATATAGTTGAGTGAGAGGATATTGTTTTAATACTGATTTTTTTGTGGGAATTAATATAGGTATTGCTTCTTCACCATACTCGTATTTAATAAAGGCTTTATTTTCTGCGGGAAGCACTGCGATTTCCCTCAAATTCATGACTTTTATTGATTTCCAGTTTTCGTCGTTTGCCAAAGGGCGAAAATCAAAAATTTCATTTTGTTGAACTTCGTGGACAATATACTTTGGTTCATTTTATTTTTTTATCATACCACAAGACATCTGACAATCTGATATAAATGATATTAAAATTAAAGTTTTCTAGACACAAAACCCAACTTATTAAGGCTGTTCAGGAAAAATTAGTGTCAAAGTACTTATATTTTTGAAGTTTATTGTCTAAATTTGCTACGAATGCAACGTTGCTATACCATTTGTAAAAAGATCCTGAACAGCCTCATTGTCTCCATCCGAGAACGTTGCTAAAAAATTAAAAAGTTCACATATCTTCACTTTGTAGCAGATTTAGGTCGATAAATCTAAAAACCGAAGTACATTATACTTCTATGCAAGTAAAAAGTAATTTCTAAAATGCATATTTACAATTAGACCAAGATCCCAGAGCCTAAAAGCGTCACTTATTTTATAATGGATGAAACCAATACCGTTCGATAGTCCTCCCCGAATCTAGAAAGAATGTGAAAATTTTAAAGCTGTACCTATGACAAGGGCCTAGGAATCGGGGGTCAAAGTCGCCAAAAAATGACCCTAACTTCACTTATTTTATAATGGATGATTTTCACATATTTGACGTAGATTACCACCCCGCGTCAGTATCAAGTGTTGTTAGACCCGTACCAGTGACAAGGCTCCAGCCAGACACCCCCAGCTCGCGGATTTTCCTATGGAAATTTATTCTGTTTTACTAATTTCACGCATTTGGGCCACTTTAGCTGCTTTTAACTACCCAATATTTTCCCATTTTTTGTAGAACACTACCCTTAAGTAGTATCAGGAATTTGTAGACTTCGTCCCATGGAAAAAACTTCAGCCAGACACCTCAAAACTCGGGAAATTTCACTAATTTTTACTGCGCTTTCACATGTTTAAGCGGATTTGACCAACTTTGGCCTCTTTTAAATAACAGATCTTTACACATGTGTCGTAAAATGCTACCCTTAAGTAGAATCAAGCATTTCCAGACATCATCCCATGGCCAAAACTTCAGCCAGACACCTAAAAGTTCCGGAACTTTTATTTTCCTATTAATTTGCTTTCTCTTGTTTGTCCTACTTTTACTAATTTTAAATGATAGATCTTTTCACATGTGTCGTAGGACACTACCCTTAAGTAGTTTCAGTAATTTTTAGACCTCGTCCCATGGCAAAAACTTCAGCCAGACACCTCAAAACTCGGGATATTTCACTAATTTTTACAGCGCTTTCACATGTTTAAGTGGATTTGACAAACTTTCACTACTTTTAAATAGCAGATCCTCACACATGTGTCGTAAAATGCTATCCTTAAGTAGAATCAAGCATTTCCAGACATCATCCCATGGCAAAAACTTCAGCCAGACACCTAAAAGTTCGGGAACTTTTATTTTCCTATTAATTTGCTTTCTCTTGTTTGTCCCACTTCTACAACTTCTAAACGACGGATCTTTTCAGATGTTTCGTAGGACACTACCCTTAAGTAGTTTCAGTCATTTCTATACTTCGCCCCATGACAAAAACTTCAGCCAGACACCTCAAAGCTCGGGATTTTCACTAATTTTTACAGAGATTTCACTTGTTTCAGCAGGTTTCTCCAACTTTGTTCACGTTTAAACGGCGGATCTTTACACACGTATCGTATAACACTACCCTTAAAAAGTATCAGGCATTTCCGGACTTCATTCCATGAAAAAAACTTAAGCCAAACAACCCAAAGCACGGGGACTTTTCATCATTTTTAATGTGCTTTCACATGGTCAAATGGGTTTACCCAACTTTGGCTGCTTTTAAATGGCGGATCGTTACAAATGTATCGTATAACACTACTATTAACTAATATTAGGCATTTTTAGACTTCGCCCCATGACAAAAACTTCAGCCAGACACCTCAAAGCTGAGGAAATTTCATAATTCTTGCTGCGAATTCACATGTTTAACTGCGTTGCTCTAACTTTGGCTGCTTTTAAAGAGCAGATAATTTCACATGTGTCATAGAAGACCACCCTTAAGTGGTATCAGGTACTTTTTGACTTCGCCCCATGTCAAAAACTTCAGCCAGACACCTCAAAACTGAGGAATTTTTATAATTCTTACTGCACTTTCACATGTTTAAGCGAGTTTGTCCAACTTTGGCTGTTTTTGAAAGGCAGATATTTGCACATGTGTCGTGGAACACTATCTCCAAGTAGTATCAGGCATTTTTATACTTCATCCCATGGAAAAAACTTCAGCCAGACACCTCAAGCCTGAGGAATTTTCATAGTTCTTACTGCTTTTTCACATGTTTAATCGGGTTGGTCCAACTTCGGCTGCTCTTAGAGAGCGGATCTTTTCACATGTGTCATAGAAGACCACCCTTAAGTGGTATCAGTTACTTTTTGACTTCGCCCCATGTCAAAAACTTCAGCCAGACACCTCAAAACTGAGGAATTTTTATAATTCTTACTGCACTTTCACATGTTTAAGCGAGTTTGTCCAACTTTGGCTGTTTTTGAAAGGCAGATCTTTGCACATGTGTCGTGGAACACTATCTCCAAGTAGTATCAGGCATTGTTATACTTCATCCCATGGAAAAAACTTCAGCCAGACACCTCAAGCCTGAGGAATTTTCATAGTTCTTACTGCTTTTTCACATGTTTAATCGGGTTGGTCCAACTTCAGCTGCTCTTAGAGAGCGGATCTTTTCACATGTGTCATAGAAGACCACCCTTAAGTGGTATCAGTTACTTTTAGATTTCGCCTCATGTCAAACACTTCAGCCAGACACCTCAAAACTGAGGAATTTTTATAATTCTTACTGCACTTTCACATGTTTAACCGAGTTTGTCCAACTTTGGCTATTTTTGAAATTCACATCTTCACACATGTGTCGTGGAACACTATCTCCAAGTAGTATCAGGTATTTTTAGACTTCATCCCATGGAAAAAACTGCAGCCAGACACCTCAAGGCTGAGGAATTTTCATAGTTCTTAATGCTTGTTCACATGTTTAATCGGGTTGGTCCAACTTCGGCTGCTTTTAAAGAGCAGATCTTTTCACATGTGTCATAGAAGACCCCCTTAAAGAAGTATCGGGTATTTTTATACTTCGCCCCATGTCAAAAACTAAAGTCAGACACCTCAAAACTGAGGAATTTTCATAATTCTTACTGCGATTTCACAGGTTTAAGCGAGTTGGTCCAACTTTTGCTGTTCGTAAAGGGCATATCTACACACATGTGTCATAGAAGACCACCTTAAAGAAGCATCGGGTATTTTTATACTTCGCCCCATGTCAAAAACTACAGCCACACGGCTAAAAATTTGAACCTAAATTTTAAATTTTTTTGGACTGCATATATGACCAAACCAAATTTGGATTCAAATTCAATCTAGACCAGTTTTCATGAAAATTGGCTAAAGGAATCGGGTTTCAATTATTAACAAGAAATGTTTTAACAATTTTTTAAAGATAAAATAAATTTTTTGTCCGTTGGCGGGAATTAGAACCAAGACTCCCCGCATCATGCCCGCCTGCTCTACCACTGAGCTACATCGCACACATAAATGTTGTTGGCAAAATTCAATCTTGAATAAGCTTTCAAAAATAAATTTGAATTTTCAAACCCAAAAGTTTAAATTTTATACCGAAAAGTTTTAAGAATAAAATAAAACTAAAAAAAATGTGGCAGCTGACAGAACTCGAACGAAAACGCTCAGGAGTCACAGCCGACTGCTCTACCGCTGAGCTATGACGCACATGAAGTTTTTGTGGGAAAAATTCAATTACAATAAAACAAACCAAAAATAAAAAATTTAGACAGCTTTTTCATTTAGATTTTAAATCGAAACCAAAAGAAATTAAAAATCTTTGTAGGTATTTGGACGGTTTGAAATATTGTACAAAAAAGTTTGAGAAATTGATTAATCTTTTTACGGGTTTAAAATTTAGGTTAATTTTTTTAGCCGTGCATAATTCATAATTCTTACTGCGATTTCACAGGTTTAAGCAAGTTCCCTGCAGCGAAACCTCAAACTAATCAGAAAAATACTAGTATACAACTATAATTTTGTGGCAGAACTCATACTAGTCAGGAAATATCCATTCCATACTAGTATACAACTAGATTTTTCTGGATGAAATTATACCAGTTGAAAAAAAACAAAATTCATTCGTTTCGTTTTCTCTTATAATTCATAGATGCTTTTTCGTGATAGGGTAAATACAAATAGCCGCTGCTTTCTTAAGAATAAACATGAAAATAAAGTCAAATGATAAAATAAAGGGTAAACCAGGAAAATTCTGGTCCAGGTTAAAAGCCTTTTTGACTAGTATATTCCATACTGGTCCTTTTTGGACTAGTTCATTTTTTGGAAGTTATAATAGTCCAGGATGAACTAGTATGGAACTGGTATCTTACAACTAGCATGAAACTGGTATTTCCTGACTAGTAAATAACTGGTATATTCTGGTCGAAATCTGACAATTGACATCTTGTAGGACATCAACACGTATAAAATACCAGTTGCTTATATGGAAAAAAGACAGAACACCGGGCCCAACTAGTCAGTGTTCTGTCTTTGTTCCATATAAGCCCGGTGCACCAACTAGTTGTAAAGTAGTTTTCAACTAGTTGCTTTCGCTGCAGGGTAGCGACATAAGAGTGACATTGTCTGAAATGCCACAAATTCCACATCTGAACACTTTGTATGGGCTGAACTGTTCTAATTTTCTTGATCATGTCCTATGGAGAGATCAATTGCGAAAAATAACTCGAGCTTTGAGGTGTTTGGATGTAGTTTTTGTCATGGGAAGATCTCCAAAAATGCCTGATAACACTTAAGAGTGGCGTTCTACGACACATGTGTAAATATTCGCCTTTTAAAAATAGTCAAAGTTGGACAAACCTGCTTAAACAATCGAAAGCACAGTAAGAATTATGAAAACTAACCAGATTTATGGTGTCTGGTTAAAGTATTTGTCATAAGGCGAAGTCTAAAAGTACCTGGTACCACGTCAGGGTGGTCCTCTATGACACATTGAAAATATCTGCCCTTTAAAAGCAGCCAGAGGTAGACGAACCATCTCAAACATGTGAAAACGCAGTAAGACTTATAAAAATTTCTCAGTTTTGAGGTGTCTGGCTGTAGTTTTTGACATGGGCGAAGTATAAAAATACCCGATACTTCTTTAAGGTGGTCTTCTATGACACATGTGTGAAGATATGCCCTTTACGAACAGCAAAAGTTGGACCAACTCGCTTAAACCTGTGAAATCGCAGTAAGAATTATGAAAATTCCTCAGTTTTGAGGTGTCTGACTGTAGTTTTTGACATGAGGCGAAGTATAAAAATAGCCGATCCTTCTTTAAGGGGGTCTTCTATGACACATGTGAAAAGATCTGCTCTTTAAAAGCAGCCGAAGTTGGACGAACTCGCTTAAACCTTTGAAATCGCAGTAGGAATTATGAAAATTCCTCAGTTTTGAGGTGTCTGGCTGAAATTTTTGACATGGGGCGAAGTCTAAAAATGCCTAATATTAGTTAGTGGAGATAGTGTTCCACGACACATGTGCAAAGATCTGCCTTTTAAAAATAGCCAAAGTTGGACAAATTCGCTTAAACATGTGAAAGTGCAGTAAGAATTATAAAAATTCCTCAGTTTTGTGGTGTCTGGCTGAAGTTTTTGACATGGGGCGAAGTCAAAAAGTACCTGATACCACTTAAGGGTGGTCTTCTATGACACATGTGAAATTATCTGCCCTTTAAAAGCAGCCAAAGTTAGACCAACGCAGTTAAACATGTGAATTCGCAGCAAGAATTATGAAATTTCCTCAGCTTTGAGGTGTCTGGCTGAAGTTTTTGTCATGGGGCGAAGTCTAAAAATGCCTAATATTAGTTAATAGTAGTGTTATACGATACATTTGTAGCGATCCGCCATTTAAAAGCAGCCAAAGTTGGGTAAACCCATTTGACCATGTGAAAGCACAGTAAAAATGATGAAAAGTTCCAGTGCTTTGGGTTGTTTGGCTTAAGTTGTTTTCATGGAATGAAGTCCGGAAATGCCTGATACTGTTTAAGGGTAGTGTTTTACGACACATGTGTAAAGATCCGCCGTTTAAACGTGGACAAAGTTGGAGAAACCTGCTGAAACAAGTGAAATCTCTGTAAAAATTAGTGAAAATCCCGAGCTTTGAGGTGTCTGGCTGAAGTTTTTGCCATGGGGCGAAGTCTATAAATGACTGAAACTACTTAAGGGTAGTGTCCTACGAAACATCTGAAAAGATCCGTCGTTTAGAAGTTGTAAAAGTGGGACAAACAAGAGAAAGCAAATTAATAGGAAAATAAAAGTTCCCGAACTTTGAGGTGTCTGGCTGAAGTTTTTGCCATGGGATGATGTCTGGAAATGCTTGATTCTACTTAAGGGTAGCATTTTACGACAGATGTGTGAAGATCTGCTATTTAAAAGTAGTCAAAGTTTGTCAAATCCACTTAAACATGTGAAAGCGCAGTAAAAATTAGTGAAATTTCCCGAGTTTTGAAGTGTCTGGCTGAAGTTTTTTCCATGGGACGAGGTCTAAAAATTACTGAAACTACTTAAGGGTAGTATCCTACGACACATGTGAAAAGATCTATCATTTAAAATTAGTAAAAGTGGGACAAACAAGAGAAAGCAAATTAATAGGAAAATAAAAGTTCTCGAACTTTCAGGTGTCTGGCTGAAGGTTTTGCCATGGGATGATGTCTGGAAATGCTTGATTCTACTTAAAGATAGCATTTTACGACAGATGTGTGAAGATCTGCTATTTAAAAATAGTCAAAGTTTGTCAAATCCACTTAAACATGTGAAAGCGCAGTAAAAATTAGTGAAATTTCCCGAGTTTTGAGGTGTCTGGCTGAAGTTTTTGCCATGGGACGAGGTCTAAAAATTACTGAAACTACTTAAGGGTAGTGTCCTACGACACATGTGAAAAGATGTATCATTTAAAATTAGTAAAAGTGGGACAAACAAGAGAAAGCAAATTAATAGGAAAATAAAAGTTCTCGAACTTTCAGGTGTGTGGCTGAAGTTTTTTCCATGGGATCATGTCTAAAAATGCTTGATTCTACTTAAGGGTAGCATTTTACGACACATGTGTAAAGATCTGTCATTTAAAAGAGGCCAAAGTTGGTCAAATCCGCCTAAACATGTGAAAGCGCAGTAAAAATTAGTGAAATTTCCAGAGTTTTGAGGTGTCTGGCTGAAGTTTTTGCCATGGGACGAAGTCCAAAAATTCCTGATACTACTTGAGGGTAGTGTTCTACAAAAAATGGGAAAATATTAGGTAGTTAAAAGCAGCCAAAGTGGCCCAAATGCGTGAAATTGGTAAAACAGAAAAAATTTCTATAGGAAAATCCGCGAACTGGGGGTGTCTGGCTGGAGCCTTGTCACTGGTACGGGTCTAACAACACTTGATACTGACGCGGGGTGATAATCTACGTCAAATATGTGAAAATCATCCATTATAAAATAAGTGAAGTTAGGGTCATTTTTTGGCGACTTTGACCCCCGATTCCTAGACCCTTGTCATAGGTACAGCTTTAAAATTTTCACATTCTTTCTAGATTCGGGGAGGACTATCGATCGGTATTGGTTTCATCCATTATAAAATAAGTGACGCTTTTAGGCTCTGGGATCTCGCTCTAAATCCTTCATAGCCTTTTAAATTATAAAAACTTTATTCGAGTTAAAGGTTTTCTAAAAGCACATTTGAAATAGGGCGTTCTTTGAACGAATTCTGAGATAGGGCGTTTTTGAAACAAATTCTGAAATAGGGCGTTCTTCAAACAAATTCTGAAATAGGGCGTTTTTGAAAAAAAAAATTGAAATAGGGCGTTTTTGAATCAAATTCTGAGATGGGGCGCTGTTGAAAAAAAATCTGAAATAGGGCGTTTTTGAAACAAATTCTGAAATAGGGCGTTCTTCAAAACTTTTTTGAAATAGGGCGATCTTCCATTCAGCCGACGATATATTATATATAGTATACATTGTATATGGGCAAATCCGCCGTAGTGTTACATTTTTGGATACTCGGATGCTACACATGGGTTAATGAATTAAAGCCGGTAAAAAGCATATGGATATTTAGTTTGACGTATTCACTATCACCTCTGAAGATATGGATGGAAAAAATGTAGAAAAAAAGTTTTTTCAGAACTTTGAAGAGTGAAAAACGTCGATTTTTCCGTTTTTTCAAGTGATACTCGTTTTTTTTTTTTGGTATTTGTTCTATAAAATTTTGAGGCATTAATGTATCGCTTTGAAATTTTAACTGGGTGTAGTTTTTGAGACGGAGATTCCAAAATGTAAGCGGGGTTAATGTGCTACTCCAATATTTAAAGTTATCATCAATGAAAGTAGCGATACTCTATTTTTGGCCTTTTTCAATATTTGTGAATTTGTGCTTATAAGTTTTTGAGGCAACAGAGTATTAAAATTTTGGTTATACGCGATGATAGCCTATTATACAGCAAAACTTTCGGTTGTTTTGAATTTGATGTGCTCTCTGCAGTTTTGGAGTTAGAGGCAGAAATGTCAAGGTACTTTGCTGCGTAATTTTTTTTCGGTAGCATGTTCTTTTGTTGGCACAGCTACAGTGTTACTTTTATTACATGTTACTCTTTTGTAATTTGTTGTCCCACACTACAGTAGTATAAAACCAAATGCCTCATTTTGAAAGATTAACATAACGAAAGTTATTGAAATTTGTACAAGGGGCAAATATGGGAAATTTTCGAGATATATCAGAAACCGTAAAAAAATTTGGAAAAATATATCTAATTACTTCCAAACTAATTTTTATTCAAACGTTAGTGAAATGAAACACAAATTAAGTATAATAATTAAAAAAAAAAAAAACATGCAAGTACAAATATCATCATCATCAACCATAGTACGTCAAAGCTCTCTTCAGTACCTTTCGTTTGATAGCCATATTGCAGGTAGAAAGATTTTTTACCCGGTTTCATATTTTTGAGGATATCTCGAAAACCGTATTTCGGGTATCAAAAAAAAGTTTATTACGTCACAGCCCTCTTCAGTACCTTTCGTTTGATACCCATATTGCAGGTAGAAAGATTTTTCACCCGGTTTCATATTTTTGAGGATATCTCGAAAACCGTGTTTCGGGTATCAAAAAAAGTTTATTACGTCACAGCCCTCTTCAGTACCTTTCGTTTGATACCCATATTGCAGGTAGAAAGATTTTTTACCCGGTTTCATATTTTTGAGGATATCTCAAAAACCGGGTTTCGGGTATCAAAAAAAGTTTACCCAAATATACTTTACATAAATATCTACATGCTGCTAAACTTTTAACATAATCGGTAAAGAAGTGCTCAAATTAGCAAAAATATTTAACGGTTTTTCGGGTTTTACTTTCATCGATATATCCGAAACCGTTTTTCGGCTATCGACAATTTTTCCCAAATCATTCTTCGTTTATTCGTCAGTACGCTGGTAAAATTTCAAGATGATTGGTAGTAAACTGTTAAAATGAATGCATAACCAACTTGGTACTAAAAAATATTTGACGGTTTTTCGGCTATATATTTTTAACGATGTCTCCAAACCCGCATGTCGGATATCAAAAAAATTTGGCCTAAATATAAGCTTCTTATACCTCCACACGCTGCTAAAATTTTAACAAAATCGGTGCAGTAGTGTTTAAATAAATGTATATTAAACTCTGCGACTTGAATTTATATATATTATCTCCGATCTATTGACTATATCTTTTTGAGGCATTATGTAAGACGAATTACGCCGATAAATTTAAGCTCCTCTTTATCTACCAATGTACCAGAAAAAAAGTTATTCTTGTGCTTCGATGTTTTAAAAATTTTTTTTTTTGGCAAAAATGTAAGACTACGGCGGATTTGCCCATATATGTTTCATTTTCACTCATAATCTATTCTATTAATAGGCTAACAAATTTTACATATAAATATTTGCCAAGCATAAACCCATACTAAATATGCATAAATATTTATGAAATGCATATGGATTTGTTGGCATACCTCTAAGGCAGTGCACAATTATCTAATATATAACCAATCCTGCTTCATTTATCTGTAATAAGCGAATGAAACTTTCTCATGCCACTTGAATTGGTTATCTGACAAACAATTTGTACATAAAGCGATAGCCCAGTGGGAAGCGTCGGGGGTAGTGGTCGAGCGGTTAATGGTTCAAGTACAGCTATCGGCCACATTTTTTTTTTTTCTTTGGTCATTGAAAATTGGTTTTATTTTTTCAATATATAGATATTTCTTATCTTGACTTTTTTAAAATTTTTATGTTTGTGATCTCTATTTTCGAGAAAAAAAATTGCTGAATATTTTTAGTTGACGGAAAGCATATGCATACATACCACCCATTATAGAAATGCGATAACCGCTTATTCAATTTGGGTTTTTTTGTCTAATTTTTGATGATATAAGATCGAAGTTGCGAAATTTTTTCAAACACAGTAGTCTATTTATCGGACTTCGGTAGATTACTTCTATAAATTTTAGTGATTTCTACCGTTTGAGACAAAGTTGCTGATAGACTCCCTATTTAAAATATAAAAATCAACAACATATTTAATATGTACTTAAATTTTGAACTAAATCAAGTGGTTAGCGGTCGTCTTAAATTTTACTGAAGGCAACAACTGATTTCTATTCATATGTACATATGCATTAACTTTTAAAAGGGCAGATTTGCAACCCGAGCCCCAAAAAACTAGACCAAATTGAATAGAAAAATTAATATATATTTTTTCTTTAAATCAAATAAAAAATCCATATAAATTGTCTTAAATATTACTAAGTTATGGTTAAAGAAAAAAGCTAGAAAATCCTCAAACTTTTTTTTACCCCCTCTAAAAAGATTTAAAAACACGCCTGTATAATAAATTTCTATAAAAAGAACTCATTTTCTGCAAAATGAACCTTTCAATCTTTCACTCAACAACCTCCTCCTTTTATTAGAGAAACTATTTTCATTCTCTCGCTCATTGCCCATACAGCTTGAATTGGTGATTTGACAATAAATTCCTAGATAAAGCAGTAGAGCAGTGGTTAGCGCATCGGATAGCGAGCGAACTGTTGTAGGTTCGAGAACAGCTCCGGGCTTCAATTTTTTTTTTCATTGAAAATTGTTTTTTCTTTTTTAAAACATCGTTAGGTATATGAGTATTTCTAATCTTCATTTTTTATAAGCTCATTAAAATTTCATAAGACATATTTTTATATTTGTGATACTTTTTTCGGAAAAAACTTACTGCGAATATTTTCATAAATATACATACATACCACCCATTATAGAAATGAGATAACCGCTTATACAATTTGGGTTTTTTGGTAAGTTTTATTACTAAAGACATTTTGCCCCGTTTCAATATACCTAATTTTTTTTTTTTTTTCAAAAATCAAATCAAAAATCAATATAAAATGTCTTTTTAAATATTTTCAAATTAGGGTTGAGGAAAAAAGCTTAAAAACCCTCAAACTGTTTTTGCATAAGGCTAGATTTTGCCCGGTTTAACCAATTTTGAATAACTTTTTTTTTAAATCAACATACCCACATTTTTTCAAAAATCAAATCAAAAATCGATATGAAATGTCTTTTTAAATATTTCTAAGTTATGGCTAAGGAAAAAGGCTAGAAAATCCTCAAACTATTTTTGCAAAAGGCTACATTTTGCCCGGTTTCACCACTTTTGAATATTTTTTTTTTTTAATCAATATACGTACTATTTTTTTCAAAAATCAAATCAAAAATCGATAAGAAATGTATTTTTAAGTTATGGTTAAGGAAAAAAGATAGAAAAACCTTTAACTTTGAATAAATTTTTTTTTTTTTTTAAATCAACATAACTACATTTTTTTTAAATCAAATCAAAAATCAAATTAAAATGTCTTCTAAATATTGCTAAGTTATGGATAAAGAAAAAAGCTAGAAATACCTTTAACTGTTTTTGCAAAAGCCTAGATTTGCCCTAACCAGCATTTGTAATTTACCAACACTAAATAATAAATTTCTATAAATAGAACTCATATTTCTACAAAATGAATTTCATTCTTTCACTCAATAAGCTCCTCCTATTATTAGAGAAATTATTTTCACTCCTTCGCTCATTGAGTACTTCGGTCCATTATCTAATATATTAATAGGCTAACAAATTTTACATATAAATATTTGCCAAGCTTAAACCCTTACTAAATATGCATAAATATTTGAAGACATGCATGGATGAAGGGGGTATGTCGCATTCTCACTCAATTTCTGTTTTTGGCATTGGTGAATAGTGTTTATGCAGATCTATATTTCTGTCTTATCAGAATCTGCCTATCGTGAAAATTGTGGAAGATAATTCATGGATGAAGGGGGTATGTACACAACTTTTCAATATGAATTGTGGAAGAAGGGGGTATGTTCCGATTTTTTCATATAAAACACTAAATATAAACTTATGCTTTTTATTGCATATTATGCAACGTCTTTTATGGCTTTGCATAATTTTTTTGTCAGTTTTCCATAAAGATTCGAAAAAACCTCAAATGTTTAAGCAAAACTTTAAAGTCGATTTTCTCGTTTCACTCAAAATGCGGCATACCCCCTTCATCCATGCATGTCTTCATTTATGAAATGCATATGGATTTGTTGGCATACCTCTAAGGAAGTGCACAATTATCTAATATATAACCAATCCTGCTTCATTTATCTGTAATAAGCGAATGAAACTTTCTCATGGCACTTGAATTGGTTATCTGGCAATCAATTTGTACATAAAGCGATAGCCCAGTGGGAAGCGTCGGGGGTAGTGGTGGAGCGGTTAATGGTTCAAGTACAGCTATCGGCCACATTTTTATTTTTTTTATTTTTTGTCATTGAAAATTGTTTTTATTTTTTCAATATATAAATATTTCTTATCTTGACTTTTTTTAAATTTTTATGTTTGTGATCTCTATTTTCGAGAAAAAAAAAATTGCTGAATATTTTTAGTTGACGGAAAGCATATCATACCTTAATTCACAAAGGCCCTAACTGACATAAAAAAAATTTTACAGGAGAAGCAAAAAACAAAATTTTTTTACATTGAACACATGCAAATATTTCTTTGTAAATTTGCAATATCTCCGTTATTACTGCTAGTAACTCCTTAAAATTTGTAGTGAGGGTGTATCATCATACTTGAATATGTGAAAAAGTCGTTTTCGAAAAATATATCAATTAGGGCCTTTGTGAATTAAGGTAACGATATGCATACATACCCCCCATTATAGAAATGCGATAACCGCTTATTCAATTTGGGTTTTTTGTCTAATTTTTGATGATATAAGATCGAAGTTGCGAAATTTTTTCAAACACAGTAGTCTATTTATCGGACTTCGGTAGATTACTTCTATAAAATTTAGTGATTTCTACCGTTTGAGACAAAGTTGCTGATAGACTCCCTATTTAAAATATAAAAATCGACAACATATTTAATATGTACTTAAATTTTACTGAAGGCAACAACTGATTTCTATTCATATGTACATATGTATTAACTTTTAAAAGGGCAGATTTGCAACCCGAGCCCCAAAAAGACTAGACCAAATTTAATAGAAAAATTAATATATATTTTTTCTTTAAATCAAATAAAAAATCCATATAAATTGTCTTAAATATTGCTAAGTTATGGTTAAAGAAAAAAGCTAGAAAATCCTCAAACTTTTTTGACCTAACCAGAATTTGTAATTTACCCCCTCTAAAAAGATTTAAAAACACGCCTGTATAATAAGTTTCTATAAAAAGAACTCATTTTCTGCAAAATGAACCTTTAAATCTTTCACTCAACAAGCTCCTCCTTTTATTAGAGAAACTATTTTCATTCTCTCGCTCATTGCCCATACAGCTTGAATTGGTGATTTGACAGTAAATTCGTAGATAAAGCAGTAGAGCAGTGGTTAGCGCATCGGATAGCGAGCGAACTGTTGTAGGTTCGAGAACAGCTCCGGGCTACAATTTTTTATTTTTTTTTTCATTGAAATAGTTTTTTCTTTTTTAAAACATCTTTAGGTATATGAGTATTTCTAATCTTGATTTTTTATAAGCTCATTAAAATTTCTTATGACATATTTTTATATTTGTGATACTTTTTTCGGAAAAAACTTACTGCGAATAATTTCATAAATATACATACATACCACCCATTATAGAAATGAGATACCCGCTTATACAATTTGGGTTTTTTGGTAAGTTTTTCCGAAAATTAAAATTTTTTAAAAAATACCCTCATATTCATAAAAAATAAAATTGGTTTATAAAGCTTTTTAAAATGACATTTTCATACAAATTTTGAATAATAAGAGCTTAATAAACCTTTTATATTTCTGTTTATCGAACTTCGGTAGATTATTTCTATAAAGTTTGAAATATAAAAATCCATAATTTTTCACAGGTCCTTAAATTTTGTACTAAACGAAGTGGTTAGAGGTCAACTAAAATATTACTAAAGACGGTTTAACCAATTTTGAATAACTTTTTTTTTTAATCAACATACCCACATTTTTTTCAAATTCAAATCAAAAATCGATATGAAATGTCTTTTTAAATATTTCTAAGTTATGGCTAAGGAAAACGGCTAGAAAATCCTCAAACTATTTTTGCAAAAGGCTACATTTTGCCCGGTTTCACCACTTTTGAATATTTTTTTTTTTTAATCAATATACGTACTATTTTTTTCAAAAATCAAATCAAAAATCGATAAGAAATGTATTTTTAAATATTTTTAAGTTATGGTTAAGGAAAAAAGAAAGAAAAACCTTTAACAGTTTTTGCAAAAGGCTAGATTTTGGCTGATTTTACCACTTTGAATAAATTTTTTTTTTTAAATCAACATACCTACATTTTTTTTTAAATCAAATCAAAAATCAAATTAAAATGTCTTCTAATTATTGCTAAGTTATGGATAAAGAAAAATGCTAGAAAAACCTTTAACTGATTTTGCAAAAGCCTAGATTTGCCCTAACCAGCATTTGTAATTTACCAACACTAAATAATAAATTTCTATAAATAGAACTCATATTTCTACAAAATGAATTTCATTCTTTCACTCAATAAGCTCCTCCTATTATTAGAGAAATTATTTTCACTCCTTCGCTCATTGAGTACTTCGGTCCATTATCTATTATATTAATAGGCTAACAAATTTTACGTATAAATATTTGCCAAGCTTAAACCCATACTAAATATGCATAAATATTTATGAAATGCATATGGATTTGTTGGCATACCTCTAAGGCAGTGCACAATTATCTAATATATAACTAATCCTGCTTCATTTATCTGTAATAAGCGAATGAAAATTTCTCATGCCACTTGAATTGGTTATCTGACAATCAATTTGTACATGAAGCGATAGCCCAGTGGGAAGCGTCGGGGGTAGTGGTCGAGCGGTTAATGGTTCAAGTACAGCTATCGGCCAATTTTTTTTTTTTTGTCATTGAAAATTGTTTTTTTTTTTTCAATATATAAAAATTTCTTATCTTGACTTTTTTAAAATTTTTCATCATCATCATCATCATTTATTGGCGCTTAACCGCCTAAGCGATTTTGGCCGTTTCGTATCAAAGCACGCCAGTCATTCCTTTTTAGCGATAACGGACGCCAATTGGAAACCCCCAGGGAGTTCAAGTCATCCTCCACCTGTTGTTTCCATCTCAGTCGAGGCCTCCCCCTTCCTCTGCTGCCAAATTCAGGCGACGATAGGAAAACCTTCTGTGCTGGAGCTTCTTTGTCCATTCGCATAACATGGCCCAGCCAGCGGAGTCTTTGGGCTTTAATTCGCTGGACTATGGTCAGATCTGCGTAGAGCTCGTACAGCTCATCGTTAAATTTCCTTCTATACTCGCCGTTGGCATCACGGGAAGGACCATAAATCTTCCGGAGAACTTTTCTCTCAAATACTCCAAGGGCCATCTCATCTTCTCTTGACATTGTCCACGAATCTGAGCCATACATCAGGACAGGTATGATGAGAGACTTATAGAGCGTGATCTTTGTTCTTCGAGAGAGGACTTTACTTCTCAATTCCCTACTCAGTCCAAAGTAGACTTGTTGGCAAGAGTGATTCTCCGCTGGATTTCTAGACTGATATTATTTTCGGTGTTGATACTGGTTCCCAAATAGACGAAGTCCCTCACAGTTTCAAATTTGTAACTATCAACAGTGACATGGCTGCCAAGGCGCAGGTGCGCCGATTCTTTCTTTGATGACAGCAAATACTTCGTCTTGTCCTCGTTCACGGCAAGACCCACTTTTTTCGCTTCCTTATCCAGTCCAGAGAAGGCAGCGCTTACGGCGCGGTTGTTAAGGCCAATGATATCAATATCATCGGCATACGCCAGCAATTGCACGCTCTTGTAAAAGATTGTACCATTGCGGTTTAGCTCTGCTGCTCGAATTATCTTCTCCAGCATCAGATTGAAGAAATCGCACGAAAGGGAGTCGCCCTGTCTGAAGCCTCGTTTGGTTTCAAATGGCTCAGAGAGGTCCTTCCCGATTCTGACGGAGCTGTTGGTATTGCTCAACGTCATTTGACAAAGCCGTATAAGTTTTGCAGGGAAGTCAAATTCAGACATGGCGGCATACAGGCAACTCCTTTTTACGCTGTCAAAAGCGGCTTTAAAATCGACAAAGAGATGGTGAGTGTCGATTCTCTTATCATGGGTCTTCTCCAGGATTTGGCGTATCGTGAAAATCTGGTCAATGGTAGACTTACCAGGTCTAAAGCCACACTGATAAGGTCCAATCAGTTTGTCTACGATGGGCTTCAGCCTTTCACACAACACGCTAGAAAGAACCTTATATGCGATATTAAGAAGACTAATTCCGCGATAGTTGGTGCGGTTAGCGGGATCGCCTTTCTTGTGGATTGGGCAAAGCACACTTAAATTCCAATCCGGAGGCATGCATTCGTCTGACCATATTCTGCATAAGAGCTGATGCATGCTTTTTACCAGCTCTTCGCCTCCGCGTTTGAACAGCTCGGCGGGTAGTCCATCTTTTCCAGGCGCTTTGTTGTTTTTGAGCCGGGATATAGCTATCCTCACTTCATCATAGTCAGGTGGTGGGACGACTTTTCCATCGTCAGGGATTGGGGTATCGGGTTCGACGTCTCCCTCGCAATTTAGCAGTGAGGAGAAGTGCTCCCTCCATAATTTAAGTACACTTTGTACGTCGGTTACCAGGTCGCCATTATTGTCCTTACAGGAGCTTGCCCCGGTCTTAAAACCTTCCGTCATCCGCCGGATCTTTTCATAGAATTTTCGGGCATCATTCCTGCCAGCCAGCATCTCAAGCTCCTCACACTCACGCCTTTCGGCCTCACTTTTCTTTTTTCTGAAAAGGCGTCTCTCTTCCTTCTTTGCCTCACGATATTGTTGCCATACACTGCGGGTTGCGCCCGTTCGCAACGTCTCCTTGTAGGCAGCGTCCTTTTTTTCGAGGCAGTTTTGCATTCCTCATCGTACCAGTTGTTCTTGCGGGCTCGCTGGAACCCTATAGTGGCCTCAGCGGCGGTACGCAATGAGTGAGAGATATGCTTCCATTGCTCGGTTACATCGTTAGGTCGAGGATTGCCCTCTGCTAGCAGGTGTGAGAGTCGAGTTGTGAAATTATCAGCTGTCTGTGTCATGCGCAGCTTCTCGACGTCAAACTTTCCTTCCGTTACTGTGCGCACTTTCTTCGTTGCACAGAGGCGTGTGCGTATCTTGGCTGCGACAAGATAATGGGCAGAGTCAATATTGGGACCACGCAGTGTACGCACGTCCAGAACGGTGGAGCTATGTCTGCCGTCAATCAAGGCATGATCAATCTGGTTTCTAGTTCTTTGATCAGGGGACAGCCATGTGGCTTGGTGTATTCGCTTATGCTGGAACCTGGTACTACTGATGACCATATTGCGAGCAGCGGCGAAGTCAATCAACCTAGTGCCGTTGGGGGATGTTATATCGTGGAGACTGAATTTTCCAACTGTGGGACCAAAGACTCCTTCCTTGCCCACCTTGGCATTAAAGTCGCCGAGCACGATTTTGATATCATGCTGTGGGCAGCGATCATAAGTCTGTTCAAGTTTATCGTAGAAGGAGTCCTTCTCTGCGTCGTCCGTCTCCTCAGTCGGCGCATAGGCGCAGATAAATGTTATGCTGAAAAACCTCGCCTTGATGCGGATCGCAGCGAGACGCTCGTTCACAGGAGTGAACGCTAATACTTGGCGGCGAAGTCTCTTTCCCACCACGAATCCTACACCACGCGCTTTGCCGCGTGTCTGGCCACTGTAGTATACGTCACAAGGACCGATGGTCGTCTTTCCTTGCCCCGTCCATCGCATTTCCTGCAGGGCGGTGATGTCAGCCTTTGCGCCTACGAGGACATCAACCAGTCGGGCAGCGGTACCGTCCCTTGAAAGGGTCCGGACATTCCCGGTACATGCCCTAATATCCAAATCGTTATGCCTTATTCGTTTTGCCGGGTCGTCAACATTAAAGGGGGTTCTCATCCGAGGCTTTGTATATTTTTTCATTGGAATTAAGTTTTTTACGTGGCGGGTCCCAAACCCAGCGCACAACCCGTTTTGGGGTTTTGGAAAATATTTACACATTTATATAGCGAGCCGCTTGCTTCAAGACAGACGCCCGCTTGCAGCCGCACCTCATGGTGAACAGACGCTACGCAAAAACCTCGGTGAGCCCTTAAACCAAGTATGTCAGAGTGGCCCCACCGGGGCTCCCTCTCTTTCTGCCGCGAGCCTAGGTAGCTCCCGTTGCCCAGAGTGCACGAACGAGGACGCAAGAGTCGGGGTTGAGCAAGGTCACTTAGTAACCACACTCCATTATATGTTTGTGATATCTATTTTCGAGAAAAAAATTGCTGAATATTTTTAGTTGACGGAAAGCACACTGAGAGAAATGCATTGAATGTTGTGACAATATCGCTATTGATAGCGACGAGTTTGATGCAATATTCATTCAGAATGAGCGAGTTATCAAATATTATTTGCTCCCAATAAAAAGTAAAATGACATGTCAACCATTTCGATATGATGTACTATTTTCTATATTTATCGATAGAATGCTAATATATTTGAACAGCACGTCAATATCTATGGTCGTGATATGAATTTCCATTGTCGCTATATCCATATCCATATTTACTGCATAGTAATAATGGTAGAGACAGCGCATTAATATATACTAGTATATCTCGTGGTCGAAATTCGACCAATTTAAAATAGTTGAACTTATTCAAACATCTGATCAACTTTTTGTCAATAGCTGCCTTTAGGACCCGTGGCCGAACCTCGACCAACTTAAATGTATACATTAAAAACTCATCTATAGGCAAAATGAGGCCAACAAAGAATTTAAAAAATAGCGGCTGTTATTATATAATAAAAATATTAAATTACAGCAGCCCTTTCCAAAATTATTTATGGCAAATGCCATGCAAATATTCGGTTTTCGAGATTTTATGTTGCACTTGAATAATCGGATGATGACATTGTGCTTAACAAATAGCCACTAATTTATGCGATCGTTTTGAGCAGGTGAAGAACAAAAAAATATTAGGTTGAAAATTAAGTAAATTGTAATAGTTAAGATTAAAGGTTTTTTAATATAAAAAAAACATAATTTAAGAAAAAAAAGGAATATTCCGCAACCGGGTCTTGCAACTGTGCACACCGTATTCTATACGCTCACCGCCGCGCCATTACCTTATGCACAAAGCAGTTTAAGAATTAACAATATACCAACAACAAAGTTAGACTATTAATATAATAGATAATGGACCAAAGTACTCAATGAGCGAGGGAATGAAAATAATTTCTCTCTCATAATAGGACGTGTTTAATGAGGGAGAGAATGAAGATAAAGAGTGGTTTCCTTTGAAGTTCAGCCAACTTCGAAATATGAGTTTGACGCTATTACTCTAACTCTGAAAGAGCGAGAGAATCAAAATATTTCCATTTCTGGTATTTTACACACATATACAAATTTCTCAAAATAAGCTTGGTACTCCAACAACAGGAGCCATATTGAATTATTATTTTATTTTTTTGAAACATTTTTTTTGTATGGTGGTACACAAGCCAACTTTGATTGCGACATATTTTTTTCAAATTAAAAGTTTGACCATGGTTGCCCTATTTCACATCTATTTGGAGTGTAACATTTCAATATGTATATATGAGTTCAACGCCGAATCTACTGTTTGAACTCAATGAGAGAATTGGAGTGTTTACGCAAGTATGGATATGTGTATGCAAATAGATATGAGTATGAAATTGGTTTGACGTTTATTTTGAAGGGGTGGAAATTTGGAAATATGAGTTCGTGTAATATTAAAGAATATTAATGAGCGAGAGAACGAAAATAGTTACACATTCATTTTAGAGAAGTATGGGTTGTATTTAAAAAAAATGTATTATACATGGCGTGGTTTTAAAACTTTTTAGTGGGGGTAAATTACAAATTCTGGTTAGGTCAAAAAAAGTTTGAGGGTTTTCTAGCTTTTTTCTTTAACCATAACTTAGCAATATTTAAAAGACACTTTATATGGATTTTTCCTTTGATTTAAAGAAAAAAAATGTATATTGATTTTTAAAAAAATTCTATTCTATTTGGTCTAGACTTGTTTGGGGCTCGGGTTGCAAATCTGCCCTTTTAAAAGTTAATACATATATAGGTACATATGAAAAGAAATTATTTGTTGTCTTCAGTAAAATTTAAGATTTCCGCTTATCACTTGGTTTAGTTAAAAATTTAAGTATCCATAAAATATGTTTTCGATATTTATACTTTAAATAAGGAATTTATCAGCAACTCTATCTCAATCGATAGAAATCGTGAAATTTATCGAAATAATCTACAGAAATTGAATAAACAGACCACTATGTTTGAAAAAAATTCGCAAATTGCAGCTTACATCTTCAAAAATTAGAGCAGTCAGACTTATATTAATGGTAATTTTTTGAAATATTTACCAAAAAAAAAAAAGAAATTGTATAGCATTTCTATAATGGGTGGTATGTATGTATATTTATGATCTAAAATTATTATTTCACATGGCTTTCCGTAAACTAAAAATATTCGCACCAAATTTTTTTTTCTCGAAAATAGAAATCATAACATAAAAATATTGTTTATAAAAATTTTAAGAAGTCAAGATTAGAAATATAAAAATATATAAAAAATATAAAAAATTTTCAATGACAAAAAAGAAAAAATTTTGGCCGATAGCTGTAACTGTACTTGAACCATCAACCGCTCGACCACTACCCCCTGACGCTTCCCACTGGGCTATCGCTTTATTTACAAATTGATTGTCAGATAACCAATTCAAGTTGCATGAGAAATTTTCATTCGCTTATTACAGAGAAATGAAGCAGTATTGGTTATATATTAGATAATTGTGCACTGCTTTAGAGGTATGCCAACAAATCCATTTGCATTTCATAAATATTTATGCATATTTAGTATGGGTTTAAGCTTGGCAATTATTTATATGTAAAATTTGTTAGCCTATTAATATAATAGATATACATACATATTAGAGCTTTATGGAAAAATATAATTTTGATAACGTTTTCCCAAAAAATTGTATAGTTAAATTACATTTTATTATAAGTATATGTAATTGAAAATTTAATTTTTTCATGATTTTATGGCACAACAATATAAAATTTTTAGTTTTTCATTTGTTTATTAAAACTTTGGAATATAAGGCGATGATAGTTATCTCATTTTTATTATAGAATTCTACGAAAAAGATGTTTGATTTTTATTTTTTTAAAAAGGCAAATTTTCATATTATATAGAATTGACGGCAATGGGTGTATCTATTTCAATCTCATTTTTTTTTTCTTGATGAATTTCAATACAGAAAGTTAAAACATTGATTGCTTCTTTTCTAAAAATTTTATTTTTAAACTATTTTCGTTTATAATAAAGCGTGCGAGATATGAGAAAAACAAATTGTCACTTTTTTTTAATCCTTTGGTACATAAAAACACATATTGGGGCAACTCTCATGCGGAAACAAATTGGCTATTCGCGCCGACGCCATCTATTTGGAGTGTAACATTTCAATATACATATGAGTTCAACGCCGAATCTACTGTTTGAACTCAATGAGCGAGAGAATTGGAGTGTTTACGCATATATGTATATGTGTATATAAATAGATATGAGTATGAAATTGGCTTGACGTTTATTTTGAAGGGGTGGAAATTTGGAAATATGAGTTCGTGTAATATTAAAGAGTATTAATGAGCGAGAGAACGAAAATAGTTACACATTCAATTTAGAGAAGTATAGGTTGTATTTTAAAAAAATGTATTATACATGGCGTGGTTTTAAAACTTTTTAGTGGGGGTAAATTACAAATTCTGGTTAGGTCAAAAAAAGTGTGAGGGTTTTCTAGCTTTTTTCTTTAACCATAACTTAGCAATATTTAAAAGCCACTTTATATGGATTTTTCTTTTGATTTAAAGAAAAAAAAATGTATATTGATTTTTAAAAAAATTCTATTCAATTTGGTCTAGACTTGTTTGGGGCTCGGGTTGCAAATTTGCCCTTTTAAAAGTTAATACATATATACATTTGAAAAGAAATTATTTGTTGTCTTCAGTAAAATTTAAGATTTCCGCTTATCACTTGGTTTAGTTCAAAATAACGTAGTATCCATAAAATATTTTGTCGATTTTTATACATTAATTAAGGAATTTATCAGCAACTCTATCTCAATCGATAGAATTTGAAAAAAAATTCGCAAATTGCAGCTTTCATCTTCAAAAATTAGAGCAGTCAGACTTATATTAATGGTAATTTTTTGAAATATTTACCAAAAAAAAAAACAAAAAGAAATTGTATAAGCGGTTATAGCATTTCTATAATGGGTGGTATGTATGTATATTTATGATATAAAATTATTATTTCACATGGCTTTCCGTAAACTAAAAATATTCGCACCAAATTTTTTTCTTCTCGAAAATAGAGATCACAAACATAAAAATATTGTTTATAAAAATATTAAAAAGTCAAGATTAGAAATATAAAAATATATAAAAAATATAAACAATTTTCAATGACAAAAAAGAAAAAATTTTTGGCCTATAGCTGTGTAACTAACTGTACTCGAACCATCAACCGCTCGACCACTACCCCCTAACGCTTCCCACTGGGCTATCGCTTTATTTACAAATTGATTGTCAGATAACCAATTTAGGTTGCATGAAAAATTTTCATTCGCTTATTACAGAGAAATGAAGCAGTATTGGTTATATATTAGATAATTGTGCACTGCTTTAGAGGTATGCCAACAAATCCATTTGCATTTCATAAATATTTATGCATATTTAGTATGGGTTTAAGCTTGGCAATTATTTATATGTAAAATTTGTTAGCCTATTAATATAATAGATAATGGACCAAAGTACTCAATGAGCGAGGGAATGAAAATAATTTCTCTCTCATAATAGGACGTGTTTAATGAGGGAGAGAATGAAGATAAAGAGTGGTTTCCTTTGAAGTTCAGCCAACTTCGAAATAGAAGTTTGACGCTATTACTCTAACTCTCAAAGAGCGAGAGAATCAAAATATTTCCATTGCTGGTATTTTACACACATATACAAATTTCTCAAAATAAGCGTGGTACTCCAACAACAGTAGCCATATTGAATTATTATTTTATATTTTTTTGAAACATTTTTTTTGTTTGGTGGTACGCAAGCCAACTTTGATTGCGACATATTTTTTTCAAATTAAAAGTTTGACCATGGTTGCCCTATTTCACATTTTAATAATGGTGTTATGAGAACATAAAACTTTGTAGAATTTCATTTTAAACAAATCTATTACATCGGAATTTTTCCGAGCAGTTCTAGCGGTTTCAAGATATCCAATTCAGCCTGCAACTTCTCATGCCCTTGGTGTCTTGTCCATAATCAATTCCTTGAATAAATTTTTTTAATATGGAATTCTACAATTAAGTGAAGCTTTATTGGGCTTTTGAATCTCTATTTAGATATACATATATACATACATATTAGAGCTTTATGGATAAATATAATTTTGATAACGTTTTCCCAAAAAATTGTATAGTTAAATTACATTTTATTATAAGTATATGTAATTGAAAATTTAATTTTTTCATGATTTTATGCCACAACAATATAACATTTTTAGTTTTTCATTTGTTTATTTAAACTTTGGAATATAAGGCGACGATAGTTATCTCATTTTTATTATAGAATTCTACGAAAAAGATGTTTGATTTTTATTTTTTTAAAAAAGCAAATTTTCATATTATATAGAATTGACGGCAATGGGTGTATCTATTTCAATCTCATTCTTTTTTTTTTTTTTTTCTTGATGAATTTCAATACAGAAAGTTAAAACATTGATTGCTTCTTTCCTAAAAATTTTATTTTTAAACTATTTTCGTTTATAATAAAGCGTGCGAGATATGAGAAAAACAAATTGTTACTTTTTTTTAATCCTTTGGTACATAACAACACATATTGGGGCAACTCTCATGCGGAAACAAATTGGCTATTCGCGCCGACGCCATCTATTTGGAGTGTAACATTTCAATATACATATGAGTTCAACGCCGAATCTACTGTTTGAACTCAATGAGCGAGAGAATTGGAGTGTTTACGCATATATGTATATGTGTATATAAATAGATATGAGCAAAGTATATTAAACAAAGTAATAGTGAACTTGACAGTTCTCTCTTTTCTGTAGGAGTTTTCCCGTCAAATGAAAAAAAGTATTAACCCGTTCTGTTTAAGATTTTTAAATTTTTTCATAAGTGTGAAGAAATAGCAAATTGTGTCATATAAATACAATACCGCTTGCCTCAGTACCTTGCACGTTTAAGTAGAGTTTAGAGTTCAGATTAGCTAGACTCTAGCACATTTTAGCTAAGATAAATGGTCTACTCTTTTTTCAACCGGATCTTAGACCGAACACGAAACTGTAAGCTATTAAAATCGATCATGGCCCCTGCGGGTTAGGGGATAGATAATGCCCGTAGTGGAATGCCTGTCGCAAGAGGCGACTAAAATCCATTTCAGCCACGGTCACGGGGTTGATGAAATCGGCAATGGGAATAGTAGCATAAGGTGGTTCGGCAGCTGTGAGAGCATAGACGCATAGTCCGTACAACTCTGTTTGGTCCGTCACGTGCCTCTTACAAGAGCAACACCGAAGCCGATTAATTTCTCGAAACCGAAAACTAAATCGTAATCGATATTTTAATAAAAAAAAAACGAAACCCTTTCAAAGTCCAGAACCGGTTCCAAACAAGTTTGTACTTGTTTTTTAAAATTGATTACTTAATTTCGCGGACACATATTTTCTTGATAAGACGGTACCCTGGTTTTGACTTCAGTATAAAAAAACTCGAATGGAAACCAATCCACCAGTTTGTGCGACACTCTGGCGACAACCTTCTTGTGGTGCCATCGGCGGAAATCGACAAATACTCGCCATTTTTATAACGCAAAGGTCCGAAAAGAGGCAGATTCCAAAGTGGCCAAAGTTAAGCTGATGACCCAATGTACGCTTGCCTTGCTTACCTTGCTTTCCTTTTAAAGCTTCTATGGCGCAATAGAAGCTACAAAAGTTGTCAAAATTACAGGATGAGACAAACAAGACAACAACAAGACAAACAACGAAGCGTGTAAAACGCTGTCAAATAGAGATTTGGGCTATTCGACGCTTTGAAGCGTTTCAAGCAAGCAAAGTAAGGCTGCCACTGGGCCAACTTTCATATATTTCAGTAGAGTTCAAAAGAATATTGACATTTCTCGAGGCAAAGCCAGCAAAGCAAGCGTGCATTGGGCCATCACCTTTAATCCGTTATTGTTTGGGCTACCATATTTCGTGGTATAGATCATTTTTTGGCGTGAGCATATGCTATCTAATTTTTCAGTAAAACAATTGTATGGGACACAAAAACTGTGCTTGGGTGGCAAAGGGTTAATACGCTTGTTTACATTTATTTGAAAGAAAAACTCCTACAAAAACAAAATATTTCAGTTGTCAATTCTACCTTGTTTAATTTGCCTTGGATATGAGTATGAAATTGGTTTGACGTTTATTTTGAAGGGGTGGAAATTTGGAAATATGAGTTCGTGTAATATTAAAGAGTATTAATGAGCGAGAGAACGAAAATAGAAAAGTATGGGTTGTATTTAAAAAAAATGTATTATACATGGCGTGGTTTTAAAACTTTTTAGTGGGGGTAAATTACAAATTCTGGTTAGGTCAAAAAAAGTGTGAGGGTTTTCTAGCTTTTTTCTTTAACCATAACTTAGCAATATTTAAAAGACACTTTATATGGATTTTTCTTTTGATTTAAAGAAAAAAAATTTATATTGATTTTTAAAAAAATTCCATTCAATTTGGTCTAGACTTGTTTGGGGCTCGGGTTGCAAATCTGCCCTTTTAAAAGTTAATACATATATACATTTGAAAAGAAATTATTTGTTGTCTTCAGTAAAATTATCACTTGGTTTAGTTCAAAATAATGTAGTATCCATAAAATATTTTGTCGATTTTTATACTTTAAATAAGGAATTTGTCAGCAACTCTATCTCAATCGATAGAATTTGAAAAAAAATTCGCAAATTGCAGCTTTCATCTTCAAAAATTTGAGCAGTCGGACTTATATTAATGGTAATTTTTTGAAATAATTACCAAAAAAAAAAAAAAACAAAAAGAAATTGTATAAGCGGTTATAGCATTTCTATAATGGGTGGTATGTATGTATATTTATGATATAAAATTATTATTTCACATGGCTTTCCGTAAACTAAAAATATTCGCACCAAATTTTTTTCTTCTCGAAAATAGAGATCACAAACATAAAAATATTGTTTATAAAAATATTAAAAAGTCAAGATTAGAAATATAAAAATATATAAAAAATATAAACAATTTTCAATGACAAAAAAGAAAAAAAATTTTGGCCTATAGCTGTGTAACTAACTGTACTCGAACCATCAACCGCTCGACCACTACCCACTAACGCTTCCCACTGGGCTATCGCTTTATTTACAAATTGATTGTCAGATAACCAATTTAAGTTGCATGAAAAATTTTCATTCGCTTATTACAGATAAATGAAGCAGTATTGGTTATATATTAGATAATTGTGCACTGCCTTAGAGGTATGCCAACAAATAAATATGCATTTCATAAATATTTATGCATATTTAGTATGGGTTTAAGCTTGGCAATGGTTTATATGTAAAATTTGTTAGCCTATTAATATAATAGATTGGCGAAATATAAATTTTTCTGGGACGCATAATCATAATAGTTCAACAATTTTTACTATGGATTTCCTAACAATATTACAACTTGTTGGAGCGTTTTTTTAAATTCAAAATTTTTTGAATTTCTTATGATTGAACATTTTTCTAAAAATTGTATAATATGCCGTAGCCGAATGGTAGAATACTGGGCTAACGTGCCAGAGGAGCAGGGGTCGAATCTTACTGATTACGAATTATATAAAATTTTGTTTTTTTAAACTATTTAGAATTTATCAATAGTTTATATGGATACCATTTCAATAGTGATTTATCAAAAAAGAATTCATGAAACATCCATATTCATTGATGGGACAGGATTATCAATTATTATTTAATATGATATCAATAATTATGGATGTTCCATCCATAGATTTCCCTCCGTGCATATGCATACATACCACCCATTATAGAAATGCGATAACCGCTTATTCAATTTGGGTTTTTTTGTCTAATTTTTGATGATATAAGATCGAAGTTGCGAAATTTTTTCAAACACAGTAGTCTATTTATCGGATTTCGGTAGATTACTTCTATAAATTTTAGTGATTTCTACCGTTTGAGACAAAACGATCGCATAAATTAGTGGCTATTTGTTAAGCACAATCTCATCATCCGATTATTCAAGTGCAACATAAAATCTCGAAAACCGGCATTTGCCATAAATAATTTTGAAAAGGGCTGCTGTAATTTAATATTTTTATTATATAATAACAGCCGCTAGTTTTTAAATTCTTTGATGGCCTCATTTTGCCTATAGATGAGTTTTTAATGTATACATTTAAGTTGATCGAGGTTCGGCCACGGGTCCTAAAGGCAGCTATTGACAAAAAGTTGATCAGATGTTTGAATAAGTTGAACTATTTTAAATTGGTCGAATTTCGACCACGGGATATACTAGTTTAGTTTATTATAAAAAAGCAAAAGCAAAATAGCAACAACAATGTAAACACTCATTACTCAAAGAAAAACAGTTAGACCAAAATGCAATAACAATAGTTATGTACGCTTGCTTCATGCAAAAACAATTACATGTACTACACCTTTTCCAGCTGTATTTGAGAAAAGGTCACATGTATTTGAGAAACGCGCAAATCTATTTGAGAAAAGGAAAATGTATTTGAGAAAAGTGAAAATGTATTTGAGAAACAGGCAAATCTATATGAGAAATGGGTAAATGTATTTGAGAAAGGGAAAATGTATTTGAGAAAAGCGAAAATGTATTTGAGAAATGGGCAAATGTATTTAAGAAAAGCTAAAAAATATTCTAAAAACGGTGTAATTCAATATACATATAATTTTGATGTATTGAAGTACACATGTTTTTTAGTATATTTTCAAGCTTTTCTGAAATACAATTGCCCATTTCTCAAATACATTTTCCCTTTTCACAAATACATTTTCCTTTCCTCAAATACATTTAACCGTTTCTCAAACACATTTTCCACTTTCTAAAATACATTTTCCTTTTCTCAAATACATTTACCCATTTCTCAAATAGATTTGCCCGTTTCTCGAATACATTTGACCTTTTCTGAAATACAGTTGGAAAAGGTGTAGAATCGCCCGTGGTCGAAATTCGACCATCTGAAATTTTCTTCAACTCTCTCGAAATTCGACCATCTTAAATTTTCTTCAACTCTCTCTTAATATACATATTCGCCGTTCACAACAAAACCAAGTAAGTGGCTCCCTCGTGACAAATGCAAATTTGGATTAAGTGATACCATACAAACAATCTTCACATTAGGGTGGTGCAGCAAAGTAGTACAACAGAAAAGCTGACGACAATACATTAGGATATATCTGGGTAAAGCCATATGAAGTGTGCACAGGTAAAATCACTTTATCGACGATTTTGAAAATTATGATTTCGTTGGATAGTGGGACAGACTCAAACCCCGTGTTATAAATATTTCTTCAAGATTCATGTTTTTGTCGTTGTTATTGGACGATGAATTTTTGATAATTTTTTATGATGATAATATTGAAAAATTATTTTCTCATAAACTACTGCAGATAAATCAATGATTTTTTTTTTACTTACAGATAATTGTTTCTACTATATTATAAGTATTTTTGTTTTATTTAATTGTTTAAACAATTATACTTTAAATAATATTTTTTTTAAACAAATAAATTTTTTTTTTCGTTCTGAACGCTCAAAAAAATTTCAAAATATGTCAAATAACGCGAAAGACGGTCTCCTTTAATAATCATTAAATTTTTTTTTGTCAATTCATACCGTTCAAAAGATATTGCATTTTTTGTCACCCCTTCCGATCTAATTGTTGAAATATTTATATTTTAAACACATTTTTTTTAAACGAATCAATTTTTTTTTACGTCTGCAAGCTCAAAAAAATTGCAAAATATGTCAAATAACGCGAAAAATGGTCATCTCTAGTAATAAAAAAAAATGTCCATTCATACCATTCCAAAGATGTTGCATTTTTTGTCACTCCTTGCGATCTCCCAACGCGCTGCACATAGACCGTTGGGTGATGAGCTAAAGAATAGTGCTCTGCATGAGGTTAGTTGTTATCAAGTTATTTTCAAATATAACATATATACATATCTACAGAAACTCTGAGCATAATCTCACCACCGCCGAAAATAACACAATCTACTAGCTCCAGAGGTAAGCGATCAGTTGCCACGGTATTGACCACATCGCCATACAAATCATCATTGGAGGAGAGCATAAGGAATGCCGAGAAGCGAAAGAAGAAGCCACCTAAATCCCGTAGTGGTAAAAACATCGCAAAAAGCCAAATAAGGAAAGTTCTTCGAGCGAATCTGAAGAAAGTTTGCAGTTGCCCAGCTCAGATGAAGACCCTTGGATAGAGACTCCACCTAGTAACGATACGGTGTGTGCTTTTTGTAATAAGGTATTTGAGATTGACGAAGGCAACCCAACATGGTTATCGTGTTTACAATGCGATTTAGTTTGGGCACACAGTATATGCCTCCCTAAACGGCAAGCTATTTTTTTATGCGAGTCTTGTAAGTCATCTTAAGAAATTGAGACTCAAGATCTCTTCAATATCTAATTATCTATCAATGTATTTTATTTGAACTTTTTTTAATTTAGTTTATGAATTTTTATAAATAATTTAAAGATACGTATGCATGTGTACCTACCTATGAAAAAAATGTTTGTTTTTGTTTGAAGTTCTGAATAATAAATGAAAATGTATAAACGGCAAGCTATTTTTGTATGCGAGCCTTGTTTAAATTTAGTTTATGAATTTTTATAAATAATTTAAATATACGTTTGCATGTGTACCTACCTTTGAATAAAATGTTTGTTTTTGTTTGAAGTTCGGAATAATAAATGAAAATGTATTTTTGTATGCGAGTCTTGTAAGTCATCTTAAGAAATTGAGACTCAAGATCTCTTCAATATCTAATTATCTATCAATGTATTTTATTTGAACTTTTTTTTAATTTAGTTTATGAATTTTTATAAATAATTTAAAGATATGCATGTGTACCTATGAATAAAATGTTTGTTTTTGTTTGAAGTTCTGAATAATAAATGAAAATGTATAAAATGTTCATTCGTCTTACTTTTGTACATGTTTGTCTGGGGCTAAACTCTTCCGGGAGTATAGGCGTATAATGTGATATACGTATATCACTTTTCCCGAATAGAGTATATCACATTACCCGCCAAATTTTACAAAGCCCCCTTTTCGACTATTTTTGATTTCAGTGAAAAATCTTCCGATTGGCTGAAAATAGAATACTCATAACTCAAAATTAACTTCGCAATACATCAATACACTATATTAAGCAATAATATCTAATATATTAATAGGCTAACAAATTTTACATATAAATATTTGCCAAGCTTAAACCCTTACTAAATATGCATAAATATTTATGAAATGCATATGGATTTGTTGGCGTACCTCTAAGGCAGTGCACAATTATCTAATATATAACCAATCCTGCTTCATTTATCTGTAATAAGCGAATGAAACTTTCTCATGCCACTTGAATTGGTTATCTGGCAATCAATTTGTACATAAAGCGATAGCCCAGTGGGAAGCGTCGGGGGTAGTGGTGGAGCGGTTAATGGTTCAAGTACAGCTATCGGCCACATTTTTATTTTTTTTATTTTTTGTCATTGAAAATTGTTTTTATTTTTTCAATATATAAATATTACTTATCTTGACTTTTTTTAAATTTTTATGTTTGTGATCTCTATTTTCGAGAAAAAAAAAAATTGCTGAATATTTTTAGTTGCGGAAAGCATATCATACCTTAATTCACAAAGGCCCTAACTGACATAAAAAAAATTTTACAGGAGAAGCAAAAACCAAATTTTTTTACATTGAACGCATGCAAATATTTCTTTGTAAATTTGCAATATCTCCGTTATTACTGCTAGTAACTCCTTAAAATTTGTAGTGAGGGTGTATCATCATACTTGAATATGTAAAAAAGTCGTTTTCGAAAAATATGTCAATTAGGGCCTTTGTGAATTAAGGTAACGATATGCATACATACCCCCCATTATAGAAATGCGATAACCGCTTATTCAATTTGGGTTTTTTTGTCTAATTTTTGATGATATAAGATCGAAGTTGCGAAATTTTTTCAAACACAGTAGTCTATTTATCGGACTTCGGTAGATTACTTCTATAAATTTTAGTGATTTCTACCGTTTGAGACAAAGTTGCTGATAGACTCCCTATTTAAAATATAAAAATCGACAACATATTTAATATGTACTTAAATTTTACTGAAGGCAACAACTGATTTCTATTCATATGTACATATGTATTAACTTTTAAAAGGGCAGATTTGCAACCCGAGCCCCAAAAAGACTAGACCAAATTTAATAGAAAAATTAATATATATTTTTTCTTTAAATCAAATAAAAAATCCATATAAATTGTCTTAAATATTGCTAAGTTATGGTTAAAGAAAAAAGCTAGAAAATCCTCAAACTTTTTTGACCTAACCAGAATTTGTAATTTACCCCCTCTAAAAAGATTTAAAAACACGCCTGTATAATAAGTTTCTATAAAAAGAACTCATTTTCTGCAAAATGAACCTTTAAATCTTTCACTCAACAAGCTCCTCCTTTTATTAGAGAAACTATTTTCATTCTCTCGCTCATTGCCCATACAGCTTGAATTGGTGATTTGACAGTAAATTCGTAGATAAAGCAGTAGAGCAGTGGTTAGCGCATCGGATAGCGAGCGAACTGTTGTAGGTTCGAGAACAGCTCCGGGCTACAATTTTTTATTTTTTTTTTCATTGAAATAGTTTTTTCTTTTTTAAAACATCTTTAGGTATATGAGTATTTCTAATCTTGATTTTTTATAAGCTCATTAAAATTTCTTATGACATATTTTTATATTTGTGATACTTTTTTCGGAAAAAACTTACTGCGAATAATTTCATAAATATACATACATACCACCCATTATAGAAATGAGATACCCGCTTATACAATTTGGGTTTTTTGGTAAGTTTTTCCGAAAATTAAAATTTTTTAAAAAATACCCTCATATTCATAAAAAATAAAATTGGTTTATAAAGCTTTTTAAAATGACATTTTCATACAAATTTTGAATAATAAGAGCTTAATAAACCTTTTATATTTCTGTTTATCGAACTTCGGTAGATTATTTCTATAAAGTTTGAAATATAAAAATCCATAATTTTTCATAGGTCCTTAAATTTTGTACTAAACGAAGTGGTTAGAGGTCAACTAAAATATTACTAAAGACGGTTTAACCAATTTTGAATAACTTTTTTTTTAATCAACATACCCACATTTTTTTCAAATTCAAATCAAAAATCGATATGAAATGTCTTTTTAAATATTTCTAAGTTATGGCTAAGGAAAACGGCTAGAAAATCCTCAAACTATTTTTGCAAAAGGCTACATTTTGCCCGGTTTCACCACTTTTGAATATATATTTTTTTTTAATCAATATACGTACTATTTTTTTCAAAAATCAAATCAAAAATCGATAAGAAATGTATTTTTAAATATTTTTAAGTTATGGTTAAGGAAAAAAGAAAGAAAAACCTTTAACAGTTTTTGCAAAAGGCTAGATTTTGGCTGATTTTACCACTTTGAATACATTTTTTTTTTTTTAAATCAACATACCTACATTTTTTTTTAAATCAAATCAAAAATCAAATTAAAATGTCTTCTAATTATTGCTAAGTTATGGATAAAGAAAAATGCTAGAAAAACCTTTAACTGATTTTGCAAAAGCCTAGATTTGCCCTAACCAGCATTTGTAATTTACCAACACTAAATAATAAATTTCTATAAATAGAACTCATATTTCTACAAAATGAATTTCATTCTTTCACTCAATAAGCTCCTCCTATTATTAGAGAAATTATTTTCACTCCTTCGCTCATTGAGTACTTCGGTCCATTATCTATTATATTAATAGGCTAACAAATTTTACGTATAAATATTTGCCAAGCTTAAACCCATACTAAATATGCATAAATATTTATGAAATGCATATGGATTTGTTGGCATACCTCTAAGGCAGTGCACAATTATCTATATATATAAAAATGAAATGGTGTATAATTGTAACGCTAAAACTCGAAAACGGCTGAAACAAATGAAATACTTCCTTTGGGGTATTTGTTTGTTATTACCACGCGCAGGTCATGTCTTAAAATCAGAACAAAATATTAAGGGGGCGTGGCACCTCCCATACAAACTGAATTTTTCAAGTTGAATATCTTCAAAAGTGTTTAAGGTAGGAACATGAAAATTGGTACAGAGCTACAGGATAACAGCACCACTCTCACCTATAAAACCGGGGGTTATCCAATAAGGGGGCGTGGTACCTCCCATACAAACTAAATTTTTAAGCAGAATATCTGTGAAAGGGTTCAAGGTAGGGACCTGAAAATTGGTACAGACCTATATGGTATCAAAAGCCTTCTTACACATAAAAGAAGGGGTAATCGGAAAAGGGGGCGTGGCACCTCCCATACAAACTGAATTTTTCAAGGTGAATATCTTCAAAAGTGTTTAAGGTAGGAACATGAAAATTGGTACAGAGCTATAGGATAACAACACCATTCTCACCCATAAAACTTGGGGTTATCGAAAAAGGGGGCGTGGTACCTCCCATACAATCTATATATATAAAAATGAAATGGTGTTCAGTCGTTACGCTAAAACTCGAAAACGGCTGAACCAAATCATATACTTCCTTTAGGGGGTTTGTTTGTTATTACCACGCGCAGGTCGTGTTATAAAATCAGAACAAAATATTAGGTGGGCGTGGCACCTCCCATACAAACATTTTTCTTCAAGGTGAATATCTCTAAATGGGTTTAAGGTAGGGACCTGGAAATCGGTACAGACCTATAGGATAACAACACCATTCTCACCCATAAAACTGGGGGTTAACCAAAAAGGGGGCGTGGCACCTCCCATACGAATGAAATACTTCATAGTCGATATCTCTGGAAGTATTCATGTTAGACCACTGAAATTTGGTAAGGGATTATATGAGATCAACCCCTACCACCTCCAAAAAAGCTGGGGATAACGAAAACGGGGGCGTGGCACCTCCCATACAAATGAAATATTTCTTAGTCGATATCTCTGGAAGTATTCATGTTAGACCACTGAAATTTGGTAAGGGGTTATATGAGATCGATACCTACCACCTCCAAAAAAACTGGGGATAACGAAAAAGGGGGCGTGGCACCTCCCATACGAATGAAATACTTCATAGTCCATATCTCGGGAAGTGTTTAGGTTAGACCACTGAAATTTCTTGAGGAGTTAAATAAGATTAATCCCATAATCTCCAAAAAAACTGGAGATAAAGAAAAAGGGGGCGTGGCACCTCCCATACGAAGGAAACATTTCATAGCCCATATCTCTGCAAGTATTTATGTTAGACCACTGAAATTTGGTGAGGGTTTATATGTGATCGATCCCTAATACCTCCCAAAAAACTCGAGTTAACGATAAAGGAGGCGTGGCACCTCCCATACGAATATGGGTCAATTTCAAAAAAAACGAAATTTTTGTGTCCCTGCACTTTACACTACTATTTTAGGTAAAAAAAAATATCAAAAAAAAAAACAAAAATGTGAGAATGATCATGGAGGAATATGTAACCAAAAAACGTTATTCTCAAATTTGTATGTTTGTTTTTTTGTTTGTTTAGAATGGTGCTTTGTTTCTCCCTCTGACTCCTTTCATACAAAAGCATGTGTCCCCCGTTAGAATTTTTAGTAAACAAAATAAAATAAAATCAAGAAAAAAAGTAAATATGTAACATTTAATAACTGTTTTCGAATTATTGGGTTTCTTTCTTTAGTTTTGATTTGTTATAGTTGTCAAAAATTAATTAGTGCGAATTTGGCGTTGCGAAGAAAGGTTGTCCCCACAATTTGTATTGAGCGTCACTTTTTTATACATCAAGAAATATTACCAGTTTTGAGTTTGCATTTAAATAAAGTAAACTACGTAAGGAAAGTACAAACTTTAAATATTAAAAAGTGAAAAAGCGAAAAAAAAATCTATTAAAAAAAGTGTGCATTTGCGTAGTTTTTGTGAACACCATGGTAAGGGCGCGATAAAATGTCATGAGCGTCACGCTAATTTTTTTAAAAGTGAATATATTAAATGTAAAAAATTTAAGTTGACAATCATTGTTTACATGGTTTCAACTAATTTTTTTTATAATTTGTGAATTTGGGAAATAAATTGCCTACGGAAAAAAACCAAAATAGGCAAAAATGTCATGAGCGTCACTTTTGATACATATTGCTTCATAGCTTAAAATGCTTAATTTTGATTTTATTTTTTAATTTTCAAGAGTAAAACAACAAAATTAACGGCGGCTGAGAGAGCACGGAAATATCGAGAGAAAATAAAGCTCGATAAAGCGCGTAATAACGAATTAAAAAGAAAGAAGAAATAAAGGTATAATCGTGGTATATTTCAGTTTAATTTTTATTGTTACTGACTGATTCTGTTTTTGAATAGCAACGAGAAACGGATGAAAAGAGGTGACATGCCGAAAAAAATGCTTTGCATTTTTAGCGATTTTTTATACATATTTGGTGTGTGACGCTCAAGACAGAAATCATAGAAAACCTAAAAAAATCCAAAAATATTGATTTTTTTGAGAGCCTAAAGGTACCACCGGATTCTTCATAAATTTCTACATAAATTGGCCACTCTTACAGGCGAATTGAAAAAAACTTTAAAAATAAGCAAAAAAAACTCGTTGTGTACGTTTTTTTTGAAATTGACCCATATAATACTTCATAGTCCATATCTCTAGAAGTATTTAGGTTAGACCAGTGAAATTTTGTGAGGAGTTATATAAGATCAATCCCGGACAACTCCAAAAAAAACTGGGGATAAGGAAAAAGGGGGCGTGGTTTCTCCTATATGAAGGAAACATTTCATAGCCCATAACTCTGCAAGTATTTATGTTAGACCACTGAAATTTGGTGAGGGTTTATATGTGATCGATCCCTAATACCTCCAAAAAACTCGAGTTATCGATAAAGGGGGCGTGGCACCTCCCATACGAACAAAATACTTCATAGTCCATATCTCTAGAAGTATTTAGGTTAGACCACTGAAATTTTGTGAGGAGTTATATAAGATCAATCCCGGACACCTCCAAAAAAAACTGGGGATAAGGAAAAAGGGGGCGTGGTTTCTCCTATATGAAGGAGATAGGGATATGGTTTAAAATAGATATAGGGATCGGGTTAGAGAAACAGACAGGGAAATAAATTTGTGGCAGGACAACGTCTGCCGGGTCAGCTAGTCTAATATATAACTAATCCTGCTTCATTTGTCTGTAATAAGCGAATGAAAATTTCTCATGCCACTTGAATTGGTTATCTGACAATCAATTTGTACATAAAGCGATAGCCCAGTGGGAAGCGTCGGGGGTAGTGGTCGAGCGGTTAATGGTTCAAGTACAGCTATCGGCCAATTTTTTTTTTTTTGTCATTGAAAATTGTTTTTTTTTTTTTCAATATATAAAAATTTCTTATCTTGACTTTTTTAAAATTTTTTATCATCATCATCATTTATTGGCGCTTAACCGCCTAAGCGATTTTGGCCGTTTCGTATCAAAGCACGCCAGTCATTCCTTTTTAGCGATAACGGACGCCAATTGGAAACCCCAAGGGAGTTCAAGTCATCCTCCACCTGTTGTTTCCATCTCAGTCGAGGCCTCCCCCTTCCTCTGCTGCCGAATTCAGGCGACGATAGGAAAACCTTCTGTGCTGGAGCTTCTTTGTCCATTCGCATAACATGGCCCAGCCAGCGGAGTCTTTGGGCTTTAATTCGCTGGACTATGGTCAGATCTGCGTAGATACTCGCCGTTGGCATCACGGGAAGGACCATAAATCTTCCGGAGAACTTTTCTCTCAAATCTCTCTGCTCGAATTATCTTCTCCAGCATCAGATTGAAGAAATCGCACGAAAGGGAGTCGCCCTGTCTGAAGCCTCGTTTGGTTTCAAATGGCTCAGAGAGGTCCTTCCCGATTCTGACGGAGCTGTTGGTATTGCTCAACGTCATTTGACAAAGCCGTATAAGCTTTGCAGGGAAGTCAAATTCAGACATGGCGGCATACAGGCAACTCCTTTTTACGCTGTCAAAAGCGGCTTTAAAATCGACAAAGAGATGGTGAGTGTCGATTCTCTTATCATGGGTCTTCTCCAGGATTTGGCGTATCGTGAAAATCTGGTCAATGGTAGACTTACCAGGTCTAAAGCCACACTGATAAGGTCCAATCAGTTTGTCTACGATGGGCTTCAGCCTTTCACACAACACGCTAGAAAGAACCTTATATGCGATATTAAGAAGACTAATTCCGCGGTAGTTGGTGCGGTTAGCGGGATCGCCTTTCTTGTGGATTGGGCAAAGCACACTTAAATTCCAATCCGGAGGCATGCATTCGTCTGACCATATTCTGCATAAGAGCTGATGCATGCTTTTTACTAGCTCTTCGCCTCCGCGTTTGAACAGCTCGGCGGGTAGTCCGTCTTTTCCAGGCGCTTTGTTGTTTTTGAGCCGGGATATAGCTATCCTCACTTCATCATAGTCAGGTGGTGGGACGACTTTTCCATCGTCAGGGATTGGGGTATCGGGTTCGACGTCTCCCTCGCAATTTAGCAGTGAGGAGAAGTGCTCCCTCCATAATTTAAGTACACTTTGTACGTCGGTTACCAGGTCGCCATTATTGTCCTTACAGGAGCTTGCCCCGGTCTTAAAACCTTCCGTCATCCGCCGGATCTTTTCATAGAACTTTCGGGCATCATTCCTGCCAGCCAGCATCTCAAGCTCCTCACACTCACGCCTTTCGGCCTCACTTTTCTTTTTTCTGAAAAGGCGTCTCTCTTCCTTCTTTGCCTCACGATATTGTTGCCATACACTGCGGGTTGCGCCCGTTCGCAACGTCTCCTTGTAGGCAGCGTCCTTTTTTTTCGAGGCAGTTTTGCATTCCTCATCGTACCAGTTGTGCTTGCGGGCTCGCTGGAACCCTATAGTGGCCTCAGCGGCGGTACGCAATGAGTGAGAGATATGCTTCCATTGCTCGGTTACATCGTTAGGTCGAGGATTGCCCTCTGCTAGCAGGTGTGAGAGTCGAGTTGTGAAATTATCAGCTGTCTGTGTCATGCGCAGCTTCTCGACGTCAAACTTTCCTTTCGTTACTGTGCGCACTTTCTTCGTTGCACAGAGGCGTGTGCGTATCTTGGCTGCGACAAGATAATGGTCAGAGTCAATATTGGGACCACGCAGTGTACGCACGTCCAGAACGGTGGAGCTATGTCTGCCGTCAATCAAGACATGATCAATCTGGTTTCTAGTTCTTTGATCAGGGGACAGCCATGTGGCTTGGTGTATTCGCTTATGCTGGAACCTGGTACTACTGATGACCATATTGCGAGCAGCGGCGAAGTCAATCAACCTAGTGCCGTTGGGGGATGTTATATCGTGGAGACTGAATTTTCCAACTGTGGGACCAAAGACTCCTTCCTTGCCCACCTTGGCATTAAAGTCGCCGAGCACGATTTTGATATCATGCTGTGGGCAGCGATCATAAGTCTGTTCAAGTTTATCGTAGAAGGAGTCCTTCTCTGCGTCGTCCGTCTCCTCAGTCGGCGCATAGGCGCAGATAAATGTTATGCTGAAAAACCTCGCCTTGATGCGGATCGCAGCGAGACGCTCGTTCACAGGAGTGAACGCTAATACTTGGCGGCGAAGTCTCTTTCCCACCACGAATCCTACACCACGCGCTTTGCCGCGTGTCTGGCCACTGTAGTATACGTCACAAGGACCGATGGTCGTCTTTCCTTGCCCCGTCCATCGCATTTCCTGCAGGGCGGTGATGTCAGCCTTTGCGCCTACGAGGACATCAACCAGTCGGGCAGCGGTACCGTCCCTTGAAAGGGTCCGGACATTCCCGGTACATGCCCTAATATCCAAATCGTTATGCCTTATTCGTTTTGCCGGGTCGTCAACATTAAAGGGGGTTCTCATCCGAGGCTTTGTATATTTTTTCATTGGAATTAAGTTTTTTACGTGGCGGGTCCCAAACCCAGCGCACAACCCGTTTTGGGGTTTTGGAAAATATTTACACATTTATATAGCGAGCCGCTTGCTTCAAGACAGACGCCCGCTTGCAGCCGCACCTCATGGTGAACAGACGCTACGCAAAAACCTCGGTGAGCCCTTAAACCAAGTATGTCAGAGTGGCCCCACCGGGGCTCCCTCTCTTTCTGCCGCGAGCCTAGGTAGCTCCCGTTGCCCAGAGTGCACGAACGAGGACGCAAGAGTCGGGGTTGAGCAAGGTCACTTAGTAACCACACTCCATTTTATGTTTGTGATATCTATTTTCGAGAAAAAAATTGCTGAATATTTTTAGTTGACGGAAAGCACACTGAGAGAAATGCATTGAATGTTGTGACAATATCGCTATTGATAGCGACGAGTTTGATGCAATATTCATTCAGAATGAGCGAGTTATCAAATATTATTTGCTCCCAATAAAAAGTAAAATGACATGTCAACCATTTCGATATGATGTACTATTTTCTATATTTATCGATAGAATGCTAATATATTTGAACGGCACGTCAATATCTATGGTCGTGATATGAATTTCCATTGTCGCTATATCCATATCCATATTTACTGCATAGTAATAATGGTAGAGACAGCGCATTAATATATATTGGCGAAATATAAATTTTTCTGGGACGCATAATCATAATAGTTCAACAATTTTTACTATGGATTTCCTAACAATATTACAACTTGTTGGAGCGTTTTTTTAAATTCAAAATTTTTTGAATTTCTTATGATTGAACATTTTTCTAAAAATTGTATAATATGCCGTAGCCGAATGGTAGAATACTAGGCTAACGTGCCAGAGGAGCAGGGGTCGAATCTTACTGATTACGAATTATATAAAATTTTGTTTTTTTAAACTATTTAGAATTTATCAATAGTTTATATGGATACCATTTCAATAGTGATTTATCAAAAAAGAATTCATGAAACATCCATATTCATTGATGGGACAGGATTATCAATTTTTATTTAATATGATATCAATAATTATGGATGTTCCATCCATAGATTTCCCTCCGTGCATATGCATACATACCACCCATTATAGAAATGCGATAACCGCTTATTCAATTTGGGTTTTTTTGTCTAATTTTTGATGATATAAGATCGAAGTTGCGAAATTTTTTCAAACACAGTAGTCTATTTATCGGATTTCGGTAGATTACTTCTATAAATTTTAGTGATTTCTACCGTTTGAGACAAAACGATCGCATAAATTAGTGGCTATTTGTTAAGCACAATCTCATCATCCGATTATTCAAGTGCAACATAAAATCTCGAAAACCGGCATTTGCCATAAATAATTTTGAAAAGGGCTGCTGTAATTTAATATTTTTATTATATAATAACAGCCGCTATTTTTTAAATTCTTTGATGGCCTCATTTTGCCTATAGATGAGTTTTTAATGTATACATTTAAGTTGGTCGAGGTTCGGCCACGGGTCCTAAAGGCAGCTATTGACAAAAAGTTGATCAGATGTTTGAATAAGTTGAACTATTTTAAATTGGTCGAATTTCGACCACGGGATATACTAGTTTAGTTTATTATAAAAGGAGCAAAAGCAAAATAGCAACAACAATGTAAACACTCATTACTCAAAGAAAAACAGTTAGACCAAAATGCAATAACAATAGTTATGTACGCTTGCTTCATGCAAAAACAATTACATGTACTACACCTTTTCCAGCTGTATTTGGGAAAAGGTCACATGTATTTGAGAAACGCGCAAATCTATTTGAGAAAAGGAAAATGTATTTGAGAAAAGTGAAAATGTATTTGAGAAACAGGCAAATCTATATGAGAAATGGGTAAATGTATTTGAGAAAGGGAAAATGTATTTGAGAAAAGCGAAAATGTATTTGAGAAATGGGCAAATGTATTTAAGAAAAGCTAAAAAATATTCTAAAAACGGTGTAATTCAATATACATATAATTTTGATGTATTGAAGTACACAGGTTTTTTAGTATATTTTCAAGCTTTTCTAAAATACAATTGCCCATTTCTCAAATACATTTTCCCTTTTAACAAATACATTTTCCTTTCCTCAAATACATTTAACCGTTTCTCAAACACATTTTCCACTTTCTAAAATACATTTTCCTTTTCTCAAATACATTTACCCATTTCTCAAATAGATTTGCCCGTTTCTCGAATACATTTGACCTTTTCTCAAATACAGTTGGAAAAGGTGTAGAATCGCCCGTGGTCGAAATTCGACCATCTGAAATTTTCTTCAACTCTCTCGAAATTCGACCATCTTAAATTTTCTTCAACTCTCGCCGTTCACAACAAAACCAAGTAAGTGGCTCCCTCGTGACAAATGCAAATTTGGATTAAGTGATACCATACAAACAATCTTCACATTAGGGTGGTGCAGCAAAGTAGTACAACAGAAAAGCTGACGACAATACATTAGGATATATCTGGGTAAAGCCATATGAAGTGTGCACAGGTAAAATCACTTTATCGACGATTTTGAAAATTATGATTTCGTTGGATAGTGGGACAGACTCAAACCCCGTGCTATAAATATTTCTTCAAGATTCATGTTTTTGTCGTTGTTATTGGACGATGAATTTTTGATAATTTTTTATGATGATAATATTGAAAAATTATTTTCTCATAAACTACTGCAGATAAATCAATGATTTTTTTTTTACTTACAGATAATTGTTTCTACTATATTATAAGTATTTTTGTTTTATTTAATTGTTTAAACAATTATACTTTAAATAATATTTTTTTTAAACAAATAAATTTTTTTTTTCGTTCTGAACGCTCAAAAAAATTTCAAAATATGTCAAATAACGCGAAAGACGGTCTCCTTTAATAATCATTAAATTTTTTTTTGTCAATTCATACCGTTCAAAAGATATTGCATTTTTTGTCACCCCTTCCGATCTAATTGTTGAAATATTTATATTTTAAACACATTTTTTTTAAACGAATCAATTTTTTTTTACGTCTGCAAGCTCAAAAAAATTGCAAAATATGTCAAATAACGCGAAAAATGGTCATCTCTAGTAATAAAAAAAATGTCCATTCATACCATTCCAAAGATGTTGCATTTTTTGTCACTCCTTGCGATCTCCCAACGCGCTGCACATAGACCGTTGGGTGATGAGCTAAAGAATAGTGCTCTGCATGAGGTTAGTTGTTATCAAGTTATTTTCAAATATAACATATATACATATCTACAGAAACTCTGAGCATAATCTCACCACCGCCGAAAATAACACAATCTACTAGCTCCAGAGGTAAGCGATCAGTTGCCACGGTATTGACCACATCGCCATACAAATCATCATTGGAGGAGAGCATAAGGAATGCCGAGAAGCGAAAGAAGAAGCCACCTAAATCCCGTAGTGGTAAAAACATCGCAAAAAGCCAAATAAGGAAAGTTCTTCCAGCGAATCTGAAGAAACTTTGCAGTTGCCCAGCTCAGATGAAGACCCTTGGATAGAGACTCCACCTAGTAACGATACGGTGTGTGCTTTTTGTAATAAGGTATTTGAGATTGACGAAGGCAACCCAACATGGTTATCGTGTTTACAACACAGAGCCAACAATGCCTAATAAAATAGAACAAAAGTCATAAGATATCTCTATAGATTTTCTTCAAGAAGATGTGCTTCTTATTATTGTAGAGACCGTCTTTTTAATTTTATTAAGAAGATTTTCTTTTTAATAATTTAAATGAAAAATAAAATGATATCGCCCTCACCGAGAATCGAACTTACAATTTTCGGAATGATAAACCCAGCTGTTAACCATCAGGCCATCGCTCACTTTTGATTGCCAGCTTCTAATTACCGATATGTGTAGAGTTGTTAATGTTTCAAAGGAAAATCTTATAAATATATTTAAGAAGATTTCTTTTTAACATTTCTAATTAGAAAAAAAGAGAGAGAGAATCGAACTTACAATTTTTCGATTGCTAAACCCAGCTGCTAACCATCCGGCCATCGTATACTAATAATTGCCAGCGTCTAACTACACCTTTGTACTAAATGTATAGTTTTTTAATAAGAATTTCTTCTTAAAACCAAAAAGATTTGCCTACAGTTTTTTCTTCGTTTGCACCGTTGCGACTACCCCTTTGCCCAAAATCTGATCATGAAGACAATCTTATTAATTTTATTAGGCATTTTTGGCTCTGTGAATGCGATTTAGTTTGGGCACACAGTATATGCCTCCCTAAACGGCAAGCTATTTTTTTATGCGAGTCTTGTAAGTCATCTTAAGAAATTGAGACTCAAGATCTCTTCAATATCTAATTATCTATCAATGTATTTTATTTGAACTTTTTTTAATTTAGTTTATGAATTTTTATAAATAATTTAAAGGTACGTATGCATGTGTACCTACCTATGAAAAAAATGTTTGTTTTTGTTTGAAGTTCTGAATAATAAATGAAAATGTATAAACGGCAAGCTATTTTTGTATGCGAGCCTTGTTTAAATTTAGTTTATGAATTTTTATAAATAATTTAAATATACGTTTGCATGTGTACCTACCTTTGAATAAAATGTTTGTTTTTGTTTGAAGTTCGGAATAATAAATGAAAATGTATTTTTGTATGCGAGTCTTGTAAGTCATCTTAAGAAATTGAGACTCAAGATCTCTTCAATATCTAATTATCTATCAATGTATTTTATTTGAACTTTTTTTTAATTTAGTTTATGAATTTTTATAAATAATTTAAAGATATGCATGTGTACCTATGAATAAAATGTTTGTTTTTGTTTGAAGTTCTGAATAATAAATGAAAATGTATAAAATGTTCATTCGTCTTACTTTTGTACATGTTTGTCTGGGGCTAAACTCTTCCGGGAGTATAGGCGTATAATGTGATATACGTATATCACTTTACCCGAATAGAGTATATCACATTACCCGCCAAATTTTACAAAGCCCCCTTTTCGACTATTTTTGATTTCAGTGAAAAATCTTCCGATTGGCTGAAAATAGAATACTCATAACTCAAAATTAACTTCGCAATACATCAATACACTATATTAAGCAATAATATCTAATATATTAATAGGCTAACAAATTTTACATATAAATATTTGCCAAGCTTAAACCCTTACTAAATATGCATAAATATTTATGAAATGCATATGGATTTGTTGGCATACCTCTAAGGCAGTGCACAATTATCTAATATATAACCAATCCTGCTTCATTTATCTGTAATAAGCGAATGAAACTTTCTCATGCCACTTGAATTGGTTATCTGGCAATCAATTTGTACATAAAGCGATAGCCCAGTGGGAAGCGTCGGGGGTAGTGGTGGAGCGGTTAATGGTTCAAGTACAGCTATCGGCCACATTTTTATTTTTTTTATTTTTTGTCATTGAAAATTGTTTTTATTTTTTCAATATATAAATATTTCTTATCTTGACTTTTTTAAATTTTTATGTTTGTGATCTCTATTTTCGAGAAAAAAAAATTGCTGAATATTTTTAGTTGACGGAAAGCATATCATACCTTAATTCACAAAGGCCATCAAAAAAATTTTACAGGAGAAGCAAAAAACAAAATTTTTTTACATTGAACGCATGCAAATATTTCTTTGTAAATTTGCAATATCTCCGTTATTACTGCTAGTAACTCCTTAAAATTTGTAGTGAGGGTGTATCATCATACTTGAATATGTGAAAAAGTCGTTTTCGAAAAATATGTCAATTAGGGCCTTTGTGAATTAAGGTAACGATATGCATACATACCCCCCATTATAGAAATGCGATAACCGCTTATTCAATTTGGGTTTTTTTGTCTAATTTTTGATGATATAAGATCGAAGTTGCGAAATTTTTTCAAACACAGTAGTCTATTTATCGGACTTCGGTAGATTACTTCTATAAATTTTAGTGATTTCTACCGTTTGAGACAAAGTTGCTGATAGACTCCCTATTTAAAATATAAAAATCGACAACATATTTAATATGTACTTAAATTTTACTGAAGGCAACAACTGATTTCTATTCATATGTACATATGTATTAACTTTTAAAAGGGCAGATTTGCAACCCGAGCCCCAAAAAGACTAGACCAAATTTAATAGAAAAATTAATATATATTTTTTCTTTAAATCAAATTAAAAATCCATATAAATTGTCTTAAATATTGCTAAGTTATGGTTAAAGAAAAAAGCTAGAAAATCCTCAAACGTTTTTGACCTAACCAGAATTTGTAATTTACCCCCTCTAAAAAGATTTAAAAACACGCCTGTATAATAAGTTTCTATAAAAAGAACTCATTTTCTGCAAAATGAACCTTTAAATCTTTCACTCAACAAGCTCCTCCTTTTATTAGAGAAACTATTTTCATTCTCTCGCTCATTGCCCATACAGCTTGAATTGGTGATTTGACAGTAAATTCGTAGATAAAGCAGTAGAGCAGTGGTTAGCGCATCGGATAGCGAGCGAACTGTTGTAGGTTCGAGAACAGCTCCGGGCTACAATTTTTTATTTTTTTTTCATTGAAATAGTTTTTTCTTTTTTAAAACATCTTTAGGTATATGAGTATTTCTAATCTTGATTTTTTATAAGCTCATTAAAATTTCTTATGACATATTTTTATATTTGTGATACTTTTTTCGGAAAAAACTTACTGCGAATAATTTCATAAATATACATACATACCACTCATTATAGAAATGAGATACCCGCTTATACAATTTGGGTTTTTTGGTAAGTTTTTCCGAAAATTAA
>CAXKVI010000002.1:111170093-111235093 GCA_964058755.1 Campiglossa producta | reverse complement strand
ACATCTTTGTTATAATTTAAAAAAAACTTACAAAATAATAGGATCCGAGTTATCGGAACAATCGATTGTATGGAGGCTATATATTATACGTGTTCAATTGTACTGACTTACACTATACACATTACATATGTAGAAAGTACTAAAGGTGCAATATTTTACGTTCCTAACTTTTTAAATGCGGAAGTATTGGCCAAAAAACCTTATATCTGAACAACCGGTTGTATGGGGCTAAATATATGTTATATTTACCCGATCTTCTTGATTTTCCTCTACACACTACATAAATTGAAAGTACTCAAGTTGCAAAATTTTATGTTCCTAACTTTTTAATTGCCGAAGTTTTGGCCAAAAAACCTTATATCTGAACAATCGGTTGTATGGGGGCTATATGTTACATTTGTCCGATCTTGTTGATTTTCCCTATATACACTACATAAATAGAAAGTACTCGAGTTGCAAAATTTTACGTTCCTAACTTTTTAATTGCAGAAGTTTTGGCCAAAAAACCTTATATCTGAACAATCGGTTGTATGGGGGCTATATGTTACATTTGCCCGATCTTGTTGATTTTCACTATATACACTACATAAATAGAAAGTACTCGAGTTGCAAAATTTTACGTTCCTAACTTTTTAATTGCAGAAGTTTTGGCCAAAAAACCTTATATCTGAACAATCGGTTGTATGGGGGCTATATGTTACATTTGCCCGATCTGGTTGATTTTCACTATATACACTACATAAATAGAAAGTACTCGAGTTGCAAAATTTTACGTTCCTAACTTTTTAATTGCAGAAGTTTTGGCCAAAAAACCTTATATCTGAACAATCGGTTGTATGGGGGCTATATGTTACATTTTCCCGATCTGGTTGATTTTCACTATATACACTACATAAATAGAAAGTACTCGAGTTGCAAAATTTTACGTTCCTAACTTTTTAATTGCAGAAGTTTTGGCCAAAAAACCTTATATCTGAACAATCGGTTGTATGGGGGCTATATGTTACATTTGCCCGATCTTGTTGATTTTCACTATATACACTACATAAATAGAAAGTACTCGAGTTGCAAAATTTTACGTTCCTAACTTTTTAATTGCAGAAGTTTTGGCCAAAAAACCTTATATCTGAACAATCGGTTGTATGGGGGCTATATGTTACATTTGCCCGATCTGGTTGATTTTCACTATATACACTACATAAATAGAAAGTACTCGAGTTGCAAAATTTTACGTTCCTAACTTTTTAATTGCAGAAGTTTTGGCCAAAAAACCTTATATCTGAACAATCGGTTGTATGGGGGCTATATGTTACATTTGCCCGATCTTGTTGATTTTCACTATATACACTACATAAATAGAAAGTACTCGAGTTGCAAAATTTTACGTTCCTAACTTTTTAATTGCAGAAGTTTTGGCCAAAAAACCTTATATCTGAACAATCGGTTGTATGGGGGCTATATGTTACATTTGCCCGATCTTGTTGATTTTCACTATATACACTACATAAATAGAAAGTACTCGAGTTGCAAAATTTTACGTTTCTAACTTTTTAATTGCGGAAGTTTTGGCCAAAAAACCTTATATCTGAACAATCGGTTGTATGGGGGCTATATGTTACATTTGCCCGATCTGGTTGATTTTCACTATATACACTACATAAATAGAAAGTACTCGAGTTGCAAAATTTTACGTTTCTAACTTTTTAATTGCGGAAGTTTTGGCCAAAAAACCTTATATCTGAACAATCGGTTGTTTGGGGGCTATATGTTACATTTGCCCGATCTTGTTGATTTTCACTATATACACTACATAAATAGAAAGTACTCGAGTTGCAAAATTTTACGTTCCTAACTTTTAAATTGCAGAAGTTTTGGCCAAAAAACCTTATATCTGAACAATCGGTTGTATGGGGGCTATATGTTACATTTGCCCGATCTGGTTGATTTTCGCTATATACACTACATAAATAGAAAGTACTCGAGCTGCAAAATTTTACGTTCCTAACTTTTTAATTGCAGAAGTTTTGGCCAAAAAACCTTATATCTGAACAATCGGTTGTATGGGGGCTATATGTTACATTTGCCCGATCTGGTTGATTTTCACTATATACACTACATAAATAGAAAGTACTCGAGTTGCGAAATTTTACGCTTCTAACTTTTTAATTGCGGTAGTTTTGGCCAAAAAACCTTATATCTGAACAATCGGTTGTATGGGGGCTATATGTTATACTGGTCCGATCATGTCAGTTCCGACAAATGATTCCTATATTACAAAATGGTGGCCACATACAAAATTTCAGCCAGATATCTCAAAAATTGAGGGACTAGTTTGCGTTCAAACAGACAGACGGACAGACGGACAGACGGACAGACGGACATGGCTAAATCAACTCATCTCGTCATCCTGATCATTTCGGTATACTTATTGATGGGTCTATCTCTTCTTCTTCTCATATTTACAAACATCGGACCAAAGTTATAATACCATTTCATGTTCATGAAAGGTATAAAAAAATAGAAGATAAAATAATCTATTATATATAAATGCTTAACAGTTTTCTCCCCTTTTTGCAATAACCACAATTCTAAGGTGACAATTTGATATGTATCGATAGGTCTCGCCGGGCAGGGTATGCGACAACAAACCAAAAATTAAAAAAAATTAATTATAATATGATTTGAAAGTCACACCACTACAAGTGCTAAACACGCATTCACTTTATAAAGCCGCTGTTATGGGTGTATGTAGGTCAGAGCACGGCACAATTCGCACTAAACAAATTAGGTTATCTCTGTTTACTCTGTCGCTTACCAGCAAGTACCGAAGCAACAGCGTTTGTTGTTGATTCGTTAATTGCAAGTGAGCGACTGAGCATAACAAACGATATTCATTGATTGGTCAACGCGGCCATAGCGCTCTCATAAGCGAGCAATAATTTCATATCTCGAGAGACTTTCGGACAATTGTCTCACTAGGTGCCTAGGACTGATGTAGGCACACTTGCATTGTTGTGCTTGCATTCATTGCAGTTGGGGAGAGTCCGAGTGTGAGTTGTTTTGTTGGCAGCAATAATAAATATGAGCCAGCGCGTCCACTTTATTGAGCGTAGGTACAAACAGTGTTTACAAAAACAAAATCTGTGCGTGGGCATTCGGAGAAGCAAATGCTTGCTCAGACATGATATGAAAAAAAAGCACAAATAAGCTAGATCATGCACAAGGCCCTTCGTGGCTTGACTTAGTGAAATGAAATAAAATGTAAAATTGATAAAATTGAAAAAAGTAAAATAAGAATTAGAAAAGTGATTGAAAGTAAAAAAAAAAATTTGTTGGAAATGAAAGGAAAGGAAATAATATAAAATAAATAAAAATAAAAATAAAACAAAATAAAATAAATAAAAGTATAAAATAAAGGAAAGAATGGGAAAGGAAAGGGATGGATGAAAGGAAAATAAAGGTAAGTTAAGGTAAGGAACGGAAAATATGAGAGAAAAATCAAATAAAGGTAGGGAAAGGAAAGGAATGGAAAAGAAAAAAGGAAGGGAAGAAAGGAAATGTAATGTAGGTAAAGGAGTGGAAAAGAGAAGCAAATAGAGAAAGACAAAGAAAGGAAAGCAGAGAAAAAGAAAGGATAGAAAAGGCAGCGAGGAAGAAAGTATGGAATATAAATGAAAATAAAAAGAAAGAAAAATAAAGGAAAGAAAGGTAATGAAAAGCTGAAAAAATAAGTAAACGAAATGAATTTAAAAGAAAAAAACTAAAGGAAAGGAAAAAAAGAAAATAAGGAAACGGTAGGAAAGCAATCGTAACGAAACGAAATGACAGGAAAAGAAATCTAAGGAAAAAAGTGAAAGAAAATAAAGGTAAGAAAAAAATAAAAGAAATGACATGAAATGAAAAAAAATGAATAAAAAGAAAGGAAACTAAGGGAAACCAAACGAAACTAAAGCAAAGGAAACGAAAGGAAAGGAAAGAAAAAGAAAATAAAAGGAAAAAGGAATGTAATGGAAATAGAAAGAAAGGTCAGGTAAGAAAATAAAAGAAAGGAAAATAAAAGAAAATAACAGAAAAGAAAGAAAGAAAGAAAGAAGGTTAATAAAATGAAATGGAAGAAGAGAAAAGGAAAGAAAAGGAAAAGAACGGAGAGGGAAGAATAGAAAAGGCAAAAAAGCAAAAGCTATAAATTGAGATGAAAGGAGAGGAAAGGAATGGAAATAAAAGGAAATGATAGCAAAGGAAAGGAAAGGATAGAAATACGTATGAAGACGAACTAAGAGGAATAAATAATTATCAACATTGAAACTATATTATTGAATGGTGTAAAGAGTGAGGGAAAGGCAAAATGAATAGGAATGTATAGAAACCAAAAATATAAAAATATGGAAAGGAAAGGAAAATTTAAAAAATATCAAAAAGGTAGGTAAATAAAATAAGGTTTTGTGGTTGAATTTCAACCACTGGGCGAACTCTAGTTTCTATAAATTTTGAAATATAAAAATCCATAATTTTTCACAGGTCCTTAAATTTTGTACTAAACGAAGTGGTTAGAGGTCAACTAAAATATTACTAAAGACGGTTTAACCAATTTTGAATAACTTTTTTTTTAAATCAACATACCCACATTTTTTTCAAATTCAAATCAAAAATCGATATGAAATGTCTTTTTAAATATTTCTAAGTTATGGCTAAGGAAAACGGCTAGAAAATCCTCAAACTATTTTTGCAAAAGGCTACATTTTGCCCGGTTTCACCACTTTTGAATATTTTTTTTTTTTAAATCAATATACGTACTATTTTTTTCAAAAATCAAATCAAAAATCGATAAGAAATGTATTTTTAAATATTTTTAAGTTATGGTTAAGGAAAAAAGAAAGAAAAACCTTTAACAGTTTTTGCAAAAGGCTAGATTTTGGCTGATTTTACCACTTTGAATACATTTTTTTTTTTTAAATCAACATACCTACATTTTTTTTTTTAAATCAAATCAAAAATCAAATTAAAATGTCTTCTAATTATTGCTAAGTTATGGATAAAGAAAAATGCTAGAAAAACCTTTAACTGTTTTTGCAAAAGCCTAGATTTGCCCTAACCAGCATTTGTAATTTACCAACACTAAATAATAAATTTCTATAAATAGAACTCATATTTCTACAAAATGAATTTCATTCTTTCACTCAATAAGCTCCTCCTATTATTAGAGAAATTATTTTCACTCCTTCGCTCATTGAGTACTTCGGTCCATTATCTATTATATTAATAGGCTAACAAATTTTACGTTTAAATATTTGCCAAGCTTAAACCCATACTAAATATGCATAAATATTTATGAAATGCATATGGATTTGTTGGCATACCTCTAAGGCAGTGCACAATTATCTAATATATAACTAATCCTGCTTCATTTATCTGTAATAAGCGAATGAAAATTTCTCATGCCACTTGAATTGGTTATCTGACAATCAATTTGTACATAAAGCGATAGCCCAGTGGGAAGCGTCGGGGGTAGTGGTCGAGCGGTTAATGGTTCAAGTACAGCTATCGGCCAATTTTTTTTTTTTGTCATTGAAAATTGTTTTTTTTTTTTTTCAATATATAAAAATTTCTTATCTTGACTTTTTTAAAAATTTTATGTTTGTGATATCTATTTTCGAGAAAAAAATTGCTGAATATTTTTAGTTGACGGAAAGCACACTGAGAGAAATGCATTGAATGTTGTGACAATATCGCTATTGATAGCGACGAGTTTGATGCAATATTCATTCAGAATGAGCGAGTTATCAAATATTATTTGCTCCCAATAAAAAGTAAAATGACATGTCAACCATTTCGATATGATGTACTATTTTCTATATTTATCGATAGAATGCTAATATATTTGAACGGCACGTCAATATCTATGGTCGTGATATGAATTTCCATTGTCGCTATATCCATATCCATATTTACTGCATAGTAATAATGGTAGAGACAGCGCATTAATATATATTGGCGAAACATAAATTTTTCTGGGACGCATAATCATAATAGTTCAACAATTTTTACTATGGATTTCCTAACAATATTACAACTTGTTGGAGCGTTTTTTTAAATTCAAAATTTTTTGAATTTCTTATGATTGAACATTTTTCTAAAAATTGTATAATATGCCGTAGCCGAATGGTAGAATACTGGGCTAACGTGCCAGAGGAGCAGGGGTCGAATCTTACTGATTACGAATTATATAAAATTTTGTTTTTTTAAACTATTTAGAATTTATCAATAGTTTATATGGATACCATTTCAATAGTGACTTATCAAAAAAGAATTCATGAAACATCCATATTCATTGATGGGACAGGATTATCAATTTTTATTTAATACTAGCTGACCCGGCAGACGTTGTCCTGCCACAAATTTATTTCCCTGTCTGTTTCTCTAACCCGATCCCTATATCTATTTTAAACCATATCCCTATCTCCTTCATATAGGAGAAACCACGCCCCCTTTTTCCTTATTCCCAGTATTTTTTTGGGGGTGTCCGGGATTGATCTTATATAACTCCTCACAAAATTTCAGTGGTCTAACCTAAATACTTCTAGAGATATGGACTATGGAGTATTTTATTCGTATGGGAGGTGCCACGGCCCCTTTATCGTTAACTCGAGTTTTTTGGGAGGTATTAGGGATCGATCACATATAAACCCTCACCAAATTTCAGTGGTCTAACATAAATACTTGCAGAGATATGGGCTATGAAATATTTCCTTCATATAGGAGAAACCACGCCCCCTTTTTCCTTATCCCAGTTTTTTTTTGGAGGTGTCCGGGATTGATCTTATATAACTCCTCACAAAATTTCAGTGGTCTAGCCTAAATACTTCTAGAGATATGGACTATGAAGTATTTTATTCGTATGGGAGGTGCCACGCCCCCTTTATCGTTAACTCAAGTTTTTTGGGAGGTATTAGGGATCGATCACATATAAACCCTCACCAAATTTCAGTGGTCTAACATAAATACTTGCAGAGATACGGGCTATGAAATGTTTCCTTCGTATGGGAAGTGCCACGCCCCCTTTTTCTTTATCTCCAGTTTTTTTGGAGATGATGGGATTAATCTTATTTAACTCCTCAAGAAATTTCAGTGGTCTAACCTAAACACTTCCCGAGATATGGACTATGAAGTATTTCATTCGTATGGGAGGTGGTAGGGATCGACCTCATCTAACCTCTAACATAAGTACTTTCAGAGATGTGGACTATGAAGTATTTCATTTGTATGGGAGGTGCCACGCCCCCGTTTTCGTTATCCCCAGCTTTTTTGGAGGTGGTAGGGGTAGATCTCATATAATCCCTTACCAAATTTCAGTGGTCTAACATGAATACTTCCAGAGATATCGACTATGAAGTATTTCATTCGTATGGGAGGTGCCACGCCCCCTTTTTGGTTAACCCCCAGTTTTATGGGTGAGAATGGTGTTGTTATCCTATAGGTCTGTACCGATTTCCAGGTCCCTACCTTAAACCCATTTAGAGATATTCACCTTGAAGAAAAATGTTTGTATGGGAGGTGTCACGCCCCCCTAATATTTTGTTCTGATTTTATGCGCGTGGTAATAACAAACAAACCCCCTAAAGGAAGTATATGATTTGGTTCAGCCGTTTTCGAGTTTTAGCGTAACGACTGAACACCATTTCATTTTTATATATATAGATTGTATGGGAGGTACCACGCCCCCTTTTTCGATAACCCCAAGTTTTATGGGTGAGAATGGTGTTGTTATCCTATAGCTCTATACCAATTTTCATGTTCCTACCTTAAACACTTTTGAAGATATTCACCTTGAAAAATTCAGTTTGTATGGGAGGTGCCACGCCCCCTTTTCCGATTACCCCTTCTTTTATGTGTAAGAAGGCTTTTGATACCATATAAGTCTATACCAATTTTCAGGTCCCTACCTTGAACCCTTTCACAGATATTCTGCTTAAAAAATTTAGTTTGTATGGGAGGTACCACGCCCCTTCATTGGATAACCCCCGATTTTATAGGTGAGAGTGGTGCTGTTATCCTGTAGCTCTGTACCAATTTTCATGTTCCTACCTTAAACACTTTTTAAGATATTCAACTTGAAAAATTCAGTTTGTATGGGAGGTGCCACGCCCCCTTAATATTTTGTTCTAATTTAAGACATGACCTGCGCGCGGTAATAACAAACAAATCCCCCAAAGGAAGTATTTCATTTGGTTCAGCCGTTTTCGAGTTTTAGCGTTACAATTATACACCATTTCATTTTTATATATATAGATGATATCAATAATTATGGATGTTCCATCCATAGATTTCCCTCCGTGCATATGCATACATACCACCCATTATAGAAATGCGATAACCGCTTATTCAATTTGGGTTTTTTTGTCTAATTTTTGATGATATAAGATAGAAGTTGCGAAATTTTTTCAAACACAGTAGTCTATTTATCGGATTTCGGTAGATTACTTCTATAAATTTTAGTGATTTCTACCGTTTGAGACAAAACGATCGCATAAATTAGTGGCTATTTGTTAAGCACAATCTCATCATCCGATTATTCAAGTGCAACATAAAATCTCGAAAACCGAATATTTGCATGGCATTTGCCATAAATAATTTTGAAAAGGGCTGCTGTAATTTAATATTTTTATTATATAATAACAGCCGCTATTTTTTAAATTCTTTGATGGCCTCATTTTGCCTATAGATGAGTTTTTAATGTATACATTTAAGTTGGTCGAGGTTCGGCCACGGGTCCTAAAGGCAGCTATTGACAAAAAGTTGATCAGATGTTTGAATAAGTTGAACTATTTTAAATTGGTCGAATTTCGACCACGGGATATACTAGTTTAAATAAAAGTGTGAAATTACGGGGCAATAGCAGAAAAAGGATTACCTATATCAGAATACCCGAAGTTACTCTACCATTCCAAAGATGTTGCATTTTTTGTCACTCCTTGCAATCTCCCAACGCGCTGCACATAGACCGTTGGGTGATGAGCTAAAGAATAGTGCTCTGCAAAATTAATTCGTTGTATTTGGAGCATTTAAAACAAAAAAAAAAGCACGAAATAGTAGACTTTGTGAATTGCGTAATTAAATTTTGAAAGTCGTCTAATCAACGCGTCTTAATTTCGTCTTTCGGGTTCTAATTTTTTATAAATCGGGCGTGCTTACAAAAGAAGTTTTTTCAATTATTATTAAAATGCCTTATCCAAACGTATGTTTCAATCCTTTGGGAATAAAGGGTCATAATTGCAAACGAAATAAATTACATTTAATTAAAGCTACGTGGAAAAAAAATTTGAAAACTACATAGGTAAATACATTTGCCACTCATGTCGTGCGCAGATGTACAGAAATGTGTGTGTTAGTGAAAATTCTTCAAATAGTCACCAAAATTTACCGTGAGTGCATTTCTATTTTTTTATAATTTTAAAAATAAACTTTTTAAATGTTTGTACATGTGTATATACATATTTTCAATAAAAAAAAATAATTGGGAGTAAAAATAAATTTTTTTATAGAGCCGACCAAGAAATATCATCAGACGAGCTTTCTCAATCAAACGAAAGTTCTAGCAGTGATTCGGAATTTAAAAGCTATGTTGTCGACAAATCCCTTAAATTTAAAAAGGTTAATGACATTCTGCAAGAACTTGGTGTACCCCCAATGAAAAGGGTACGTTTTTCCAAACTAAGCAAAAAATCTGTTAAAGAAATCGTTGCAGAAGTTATTGATGAAAAAGAAGGTAGTCAAAAAGAAAACAAAGTTTCAGATTCTGCTTTCATTGAAAATATTAAAGCTGCCTTGAGTAAAAAAACAAATGCAAACGATAAAATTCAAGTGCTAACAACAGTTCCAGATAATTGGCCTCTAAAGAAAATATGTGAAACATTTTCCGTTTATAAAAGAATTGCGGTGAATGCTCGAAAATTAAAGTTGAAAAGTGGATTTGCATGTTTGCCTGCTAGAAAAAGTGGAAGAAATATCCCCAGCTCAACTGTTGAAAAAGTGCAAAATTTTTACTTGTCAGATTTTTCCAGCAGAATTTTACCAGGAATGAAGGATTGCAAAACTGTTGTAAAAGAGGGGAAGAAGGTTAAGGCTCAAAAAAGTCTACTACTCTTCAATTTAGCTGATTTACACGAACATTTTCAAATAGAATATCCTGATGCAAGCATTGGCTTGTCAATGTATGCGTTTGTAAAATGCATCAGAATTTAGCATGAAAATATATGGAGTAAAGCAAAAACTTGCAGCATAGCATGTAAAATCAGATATGACGAATCTGTGGGCAGTTATATTAAGCAAGCAGTTTGCGAAAATCCAACGTCCGAATGCTTTTTTGGGGACTGCCAAACCTGCCCTGGCGCTGATGCAGTTATCAACAAATTAAAACCGTTATTGATTCAAAATAAAGTTAGAGATGTAACATTTAGTCAATGGATCAACACTGACCGGTAATGAGATCATTTTAATTACATACATATACACATACATATAAATATAATTTGGTTATCATCTTTTTTTTACAGATGTGATATAGTGGAAAGGACAGAGAAAACATCAAAGTATTTGGAAACACTTGGCAACGATTTGCCTTCAGTCCTAAAGCACGATTTTTTATCTAAAACCCAAGCAGCTTACTTTGTTGAAAAAAAGAGTACAGTAAGTGACGGGGAATTTGTCGTTACCCTAGATTTTGCAGAAAATTATGCAGTTCAGATTCAAGATGAAATCCAGGCGCATCATTGGTCAAACACTCAAGTATCCATACACCCTTACGTAATTTACTATCGTGTTGATGGTGTTCAACATCACTTGTGTTTTGTGATTATATCAGAAAAACTGACTCATGATTCGAATTCAGTTCACTTGTTCAATACAAGACTTGGGAATTATATGAAAAAAAAATTTGGGTCTAGGAATGTGAAAAAATTTTTTTATTACTCTGACGGAGCCGCAGCGCAATATAAAAATAAATTTAATTTCTTAAATTTATATTATCACGAAAAAGATTTTTGGATTGCAGCTGAGTGGAAATTTTTCGCTACATCCCACGGTAAGGGTGCTTGCGATGGGGTGGGGGCGCTGTAAAAAGGCTGGCGCGAAAAGCGAGTATGCAGCGTATTGCGGGAAATTATATACGCGACGCTCGAAGTCTTTTTGAATGGGCAGAAAATGCGTTTCAGGCAATAGACTTCGATTTTTGCTCACGAGTGGATCATGACATTCATGAAAAAAAAATTTCAAAACCGCATGAGTAAAGCCATAGCGATAAAAAATACGCGACAATTCCATCATTTTCAACCAATGCTTGACAAAAAGATTCAATGTAAAATTTTCTCAAGTGATGAATCAAGTGTGGAAAATGTTATATGTATGTAGGTAACGTAAATAGAAAACTACATTGAAAAATTTTGAAAACATTTCGTCATTATTTAAGGTTATTTTGTAACAAACATATGAGCTCTTCTCAACTTCGTGTAAACTTTGAAACTTTAATTTATGCTATTATTTTTGCCGCCACTGTATTTGATTAAATATCTATGTATTAAAACAAAGTTTACGTATTGTGAAACAATTTTCTTTTTTCACCACATTTTCCTTATACATACAATGTAATATAATAAAATCAATAAAGATGTAAAATATGTATAGACGAAAAAACGTTACCCCTTTTTATTACCACGCTTTTATTAGGTTCACTTGTATGTTTGTTTGTTTGCTTGCTTGCTTGTATGTATGTAACTCTCGTTCGGTTTAAGCCCCAGTGGCCCAAAAACCGTAAAATGTCCCTAAAATATGGGTATCAAACGAAAGGGGAACGCCCCAGGATTCATTTGGACTTCGATATATTTCGATAAATTTATCGATAACTGAGTTATCGGTCAAAATATGATTGCCCGAAAACCTTAAAATTTCCCTACAATATGGGTATCAAACGAAAGGGGAAGGCCCCAGGTTTCATTTGGACTTCGATATATTTCGATAGATTTATCGATAACTGAGTTATCGGTCAAAATATGATTGCCCAAAAACGTAAAAAATTCCCTACAATATGAGTATCAAACGAAAGGTGAAGGCCGCAGGTTTCATTTGGACATCGACATATTTCGATAAATTTATCGATAACTGAGTAATCGGTCAAAATATGATTGCCCAAAAACCTAAAAAATTCACTACTATATGGGTGTCAAACGAAAGGTGAAGGCCCCAGGTCTCTTTTGGACATCGACATATTTCGATAAATTTATCGATAACTGAGTTATCGGTCAAAATATGATTGCCCAAAAACCAGAAAAATTCCCTACAATATGGGTATCAAACGAAAGGAGACGGCCCCAGGTTTCATTTGGACATCGACATATTTCGATAAATTTATCTTGGACATGGACATATCAAAATATGAAGGCCCAAGGCCTAAAAAATTCCCTACAATATGGGTATCAAACGAAAGGTGAAGGTCCCAGGTCTCTTTTGGACACCGACATATTTCGATAAATTTATCGATAACTGAGTTATCGGTCAAAATATGATTGCCCAAAAACCTAAAAAAATCCCTACAATATGGGTATCAAACGAAAGGTGAAGTCCCCATGTTTCACTGGGACATCGATATATTTCGATAAATTTATCGATAACTGAGTTATCGGTCAAAATGTGGGCCCCAGGTTTCATTTGGACTTCGATATATTTCGATAAATTTATCGATAACTGAGTTATCGGTCAAAATATGATTGCCCAAAAACCTAAAAAAATCCCTACAATATGGGTATCAAACGAAAGGTGAAGTCCCCATGTTTCACTTGGACATCGACATATTTCGATAAATTTATCGATAACTGAGTTATCGGTCAAAATGTGGGGCCCAGGTTTCATTTGGACTTCGATATATTTCGATAAATTTATCGATAACTGAGTTATCGGTCAAAATATGATTGCCCAAAAACCTAAAAAAATGCCTACAATATGGTTATCAAACGAAAGGTGAAGTCCCCATGTTTCACTTGGACATCGACATATTTCGATAAATTTATCGATAACTGAGTTATCGGTCAAAATGTGGGCCCCAGGTTTCATTTGGACTTCGATATATTTCGATAAATTTATCGATAACTGAGTTATCGGTCAAAATATGATTGCCCAAAAACCTAAAAAAATCCCTACAATATGGGTATCAAACGAAAGGTGAAGGCCCCAGGTTTCATTTGGACTTCGATATATTTCGATAAATTTATCGATAACTGAGTTATCGGTCAAAATATGATTGCCCAAAAACCTAAAAAAATCCCTACAATATGGGTATCAAACGAAAGGTGAAGGCCCCAGGTTTCATTTGGACATCGACATATTTCGATAAATTTATCGATAACTGAGTTATCGGTCAAAATATGATTTCCCAAAAACCTGAAAAATTCCCTACAATATGGGTATCAAACGAAAGGGGAGGGCCCTAGGTTTCATTTGAACATCGACATATTCCGATAAATTTATCGATAACTGAGTTATCGGTCAAAATATGAAGGCCCAAAAACCTAAAAAAATCCCTACAATATGGGTATCAAACGAAAGGTGAAGGCCCCAGGTTTCACTTGGACATCGACATATTTCGATAAATTTATCGATAATTGAGTTATCGGTCAAAATGTGGTTGCCCGAAAACCTTAAAATTTCCCTACAATATGGGTATCAAACGAAAGGGGAAGGCCCCAGGTTTCATTTGGAATTCGATATATTTCGATAAATTGATCGATAACTGAGTTATCGGTCAAAATATAAATGCCCAAAAACCTAAAAAGTTCCCTACAATATGGGTATCAAACGAAAGGTGAAGGCCCCAGGTCTCATTTGGACTTCGATAAATTTATCGATAACTGAGTTATCGGTCAAAATATGATTGCCCAAAAACCTTAAAAATTCCCCACAATATGGGTATCAAACGAAAGGTGAGGGTCCCAGGTTTCACTTGGACATCGACATATTTCGATAAATTTATCGATTACTGAGTTATCGGTCAAAATATAATTGCCCAAAAACCTAAAAAATTCCCTACAATATGGGTATCAAATGAAAGGTGAAGGCCCCAGGTCTCATTTGGACTTCGATATATTTCGATAAATTTATCGATAACTGAGTTATCGGTCAAAATATGATTGCCCAAAAACCTAAAAAATTCCCTACAATATGGGTATCAAACGAAAGGGAAAGGCCCCAGGTTTCATTTGGACTTCGATATATATCGATAAATTTATCGATAACTGAGTTATTGTCAAAATATGGGTATCAAACGAAAGTGGAATTCCAGAGGTTTCGTTTGGACTGCTGTATTTTTCGATATATATCGATAATTTCCTAGGACATTTGACTAAAAAGTAAAAAATAAATATAGTTTAAAAAAACTAAAACTCACGCTTTTAGAGAGTATTAAACTAAAAATTTGAAAAATATTTTAAAAACCCTACACAGTAGTATTGTGGAAGAAGCGTGGTCCGCTTTGTCCCATAATTTTCGTATATCGAGCGCTCGACGCTTTTCCCATATCATGCTAATTTCTTTACTGCGCTGTCATGAGCTTTACTTGTACATACATTCATATGTATTTTTGCTTGTTTGTATGTAACTCTACTTCAGTCTACCCGATAGTGGCATATGACTGTCACAAAAACCTTGAAATGTACCTTCAATGTGGGTGTCAAACGATAGGAGGTTGCATTTGGACTTATATGTATATATATTTATCGATAACTAAGTTATCGGGCATAATGCCTACTACCTATATCAAACGAAAGGGAAGGTCCACAGGTTTCAATTATTTAAACCAAGGAATATTTCGATATATTTATCGATAACTGACTTATCGGTCAAAATGAGGTTGTCCAATAATATTGAAAATTGCCTACAATATGGGTATCAAACGAAAGTGGAGGCCCAGAGGTTTCGTTTGCACTGCGGTATACTTCGATATACATATATATCGATTACTTCATAACACACTTAACTAAAAAGTAAAAATAAATATAGTTTAAAAAGCGAAAACACGCGCTTTTAAAGAATATTGCACTAAAAAGGTAAAAATAATTTAAATAAAAAACGAAGATTATGGAACAAAGCGGACCACGCTTTTTCCACAATACTACTGTGTAGGGTTTTTAAAATATTTTTCAAATTTTTAGTTCAATACTCTCTAAAAGCGTGAGTTTTAGTTTTTTTAAACTATATTTATTATTAATTATGCTCAGAGTTTCTGCTAAATGTAGATATGTATATATGTTATATTTGAAAATAGCTTGATAACAACTAACCTCATGCAGAGCACTATTCTTTAGCTCATCACCCAACGGTCTATGTCATGGACAACATTTTTTTTTTATTACTAAAGATGACCATTTTTCGCGTTATTTGACATATTTTGCAATTTTTTTGAGCTTGCAGACGTAAAAAAAAAATTTATTCGTTTAAAAAAAATGTGTTTAAAATATAAATATTTCAACAATTAGATCGGAAGGGGTGACAAAAAATGCAATATCTTTTGAACGGTATGAATTGACAAAAAAAAATTTAATGATTATTAAAGGTGACCGTTTTTCGCGTTATTTGACATGTTTTGAAATTTTTTTGAGCGTTCAGAACGAAAAAAAAAATTTATTTGTTTAAACAATTATCTGTAAGTAAAAAAAAAACTCATTGATTTATCTGCAGTAGTTTATGAGAAAATTATTTTTCAATATTATCATCATAAAAAATTATCAAAAATTCATCGTCCAATAACAATAACAAAAACATGAATTTTGACGAAATGTTTATAGCACGGGGTTTGAGTCTGTCCCTCTAACCAATTAAATGAGAATTTTCAAAATCGGTGTGGTTTCAAAAAAAAAACGAAAATTTTGTGCACACTTCACATGGCCTGACCCATCTACAACAGAATTTTTTTTATTTTTTTTTTATTATACCTTTCATGAACATGAAATGGTATTATAACTTTGGTCCGATGTTTGTAAATATGAGAAGAAGAAGAGATAGACCCATCAATAAGTATACCGAAATGATCAGGATGACGAGATGAGTTGATTTAGCCATGTCCGTCTGTCCGTCTGTCTGTCTGTCTGTTTGAACGCAAACTAGTCCCTCAGTTTTTGAGATATTTGGCTGAAATTTGGTATGCGGCCACCATTTTCCAATATAGGAATCATTTGTCGGAACCAGCAAGATCGGACCAATATAACATATAGCTCCCATACAACCGATTATTCCGATAAACGGATTTTGGGCTATAACTCCTGTAATTAAACACGAAGGAACGTGAAATTTTATAAGTGTTGCTATTTTTATATGTGAAATATCGATGCTGAAAATCATAGAGATGGGATAAATATTTCACATAGCTCCCATACAATCGATTATTCCGATAAACGGATTTTGGGCTATAACTCCTGTAATTAAACACGTAGGAACGTGAAATTTTGTAAGTATTGCTATTTTTATATGTGAAATATCGATGTTGAAACTCATAGAGATGGGATAAATATTTCACATAGCTCCCATACAATCGATTATTCCGATAAACGGATTTTGGGCTATAACTCCTGCAATTAAACATGTAGAAACGTGAAAGTTTGGACGTATTGCTTTTTTTATATGTGAAATATCGATGTTGAAAATCATCGAGATTGGATAAATATTTCACATAGCCCCCATACAATCGATTGTTCCGATAAACGGATTTTGGTAGATAACTCCTGTAATTATATCGGTAGGAACGTGAAATTTCGTAAATGTTGCTATTTTAGAATGTGGAATGTCGATGTTAAAAATTAATGAGATTGGACCAATATAACACATCGTCCCCATATAATCGATAGCTCCGATAATTTCGGTATGAGCCAAAGTTAAATGCACACAGGCTGTACTGGGGATCAAACAGTGAAAATCGTGACGCTTATTCATGAAAGGTATTTAGCCTTCGGCACAGCCGAAGACAGCTTTCCTTACTTGTTTTTTTATTAATTTGTTTATATCTAAAGTACAGCAGATACTTACTATTACAAATTATATTAAACTTACATTAATTGTTAAATAAAAAATAAGTTTTTAATTTAAATTGCACAAAAACCCGGTATGGGCTTATAATATTTCGATATATATTGGTACTTTTTTATCGTAACCTTGTGGAATTTTACTTAAAAAAAAAACCATATCGTTAAAAATATAAACTTTTTAATGGACAAAAAACTAAATAAAGAAGTGCTCTGCGAAAAACCTTGGATTATGTGAATTATGTGATTATGTGAATGATGATGGTGTGAAGATGGCGAGGATGCAGAGATATTTATTTGATTTGCTACACTTTTCTTTCTTTTTTTTTTTGTTGGCAGAAAAATGAAGGCAAGTGGCAGCTGCCTGGATCGCTGTATACTTATTTATGTTCATGTGAGAGTAAGGAGCGCGAAAAAGGGTGGGAGCGGTTTTCGAAGCGCAGAGTTTTTGCGGGGAGTGTTTGTCGGAGTTTCGATGATTGTGCAATTTGCAAGGTACCGTTTTTTATTCTTGCTTCACGCATACATATATATATATATATATATATGATGTTTGGGAATTAAAACATTGATTTGAGTAATACCATGCAACGAATCCGCACATTAGGGTGGTGCATCATATTTAAATGTTTTTTCTTTTAAAAAAATTTTTTTTAAAGCTATTTTTTGAAAATTACAATTCTGGTGTTGCGAACAAAATTTTCAATTCTATATAGCTAACTTCACTTTTTAGTTTGAAAAATACATTTTCTGCTTAGAAAATAGACTTTTCCAATATTTTATTGCTCTAAAATTGCATACGTGGAAAAAAAAAAATAAATAGAAAAAGCTTAACATATCAAATTATCAAAGTTGAAAAAGTTTTTTCATACAAAAAGGTGGAGCTACTCATGTAAAACGGTACTTTAGTAAAAGTTCGTGTGGTATTTCCCTCCAAAAAAGGGCGATTAGTCCGGGATTAATCGCAGAGGAATAGTAGACTACTAATTTTTTAGTATCTTTAGATGGAATGAATTGGTCACATTTGTTCGAGCATGTCCTATGAAGAGACTAATTATACCCTTTTTATACCAGAATCTATTATATATAAATGCGCAAACATAACTGGTTCATCCCTTTTTTGCAATAACCACAATTCTAAGGTATATAAAATTTGGTATGTATCGATATGTTTTGCCGAGCAGGGTGGCCGAAAACAAACCAAAAATTAAAAAAAATTAATTATAATATGATTTGAAAATCACACCACTACAAGTGCTATACACGCATTCGCTTTATAGAGCCGCTATTATGGGTGTATGTATGTAGGTATGACCACTTGCATTGTTGTTTTTGCATTCATTGCAGTAGGGTGAGTTGTTTTGTTGGCAGCAATAAGATAACATGAGCCAGCGCGTCAACTTTATTGAGCTTAGGTACAAACAGTGTTTACAAAAACAAAATCTGTGCGTGGGGATTCATAGAAGCAAATGCTTTTGAAAAAAAGCACAAATAAGCTAGATCATGCACAAGGCCCTTCGTGGCTAGACTTAGTGAAATAAAATAAAATGGAAAATTGATAAAATTAAAAAAAAAGTAAAATCAGAAATAGAAAAGTGATTTAAAGTAAAAAAATAAAATTTGTTGGAAATGAAAGGAAAGGGAATAATATAAAATAAATAAAAATGAAACAAAATGAAATAAATTAAAGTATTAAATTAAGAAAATAATAGGAAAGGAAAGGAATGGATATAAGGAAAATAAAGGTAAGTTAAGGTAACGAACGGAAAATATCACAGAAAAATCAAAGGGAAAGGAAAGGAATTGAAAAGAAAAAAGGAAGGGAAGAAAGGAAATGTAATGTAGGTAAATCAGTGGAAAAGAGAAGCAAAAGGAGAAAAACAAAGAAAGGAAAGAAGGAAAAAAGAAGGGAAAGAAAAGGTAGCGAGGAAGCAGGTATGGAAAATAAATGAAAATAAAAAGAAAGAAAAATAAAGGAAAGAAAGGTAATGAAAAGCTAAAAAAAAATAAATTAAGGAAATGAATGAAAGAAAAAGAAAAGCAAAGGAGTTGCGGAAAAGAACAAAAGAAAATAAGGAAACGGTAGGAAAGGAAAGGTAATGAAACGAAATGACAGGAAGGGAAATTTAAGAAAAAAAGTGAAAGAAGAAAAGGTAAGAAAAAAATAAAAGAAAAGAAATGAAATGAAAAAAAAAAATGAATAAAATGAAAGGCAACTAAAGCAACGGAAACGAAAGGAAAGGGAAGAAAAAGAAAATAAAAGGAAAAAGGAATGTAATGGAAATAAAAGAAACGAAAATAAAGAAAAATAAAAGACAGAGAAGAACAAAAAAGAAAGAAAGAAGGAAGGGAAATAAAATGAAATGAAAGAAGAGAAAAGGAAAGAAGAGAAAAGGAAAGAAAAGGAAAAGAACGGAGAAGATAAGGAAAGGAAATAAAAGGGAAGAGAAGGAAAGAAAAGCAAAAGAAATAAATTGAGATGAAAGGAGAGGAAGGGAAAGGAAATAAAAGCAAATGATAGCAAAGGAAAGGAAAAGAAAGAAATACGTATGAAGACGACCTAAGAAGAATAAATAATTATCAACATTGAAACTATATTACTGAATGGTGTAAAGAGGGAGGAAAAGGCAAAATGAATAGGAATGTATAGAAACCAAAACTATACAAAATATGGAAAAGAAAGGAAAATTTAAGAAATAACAAAAAGGTAGGAAGATAAAATAAGGTTTTTTGGTTGAATTTCAACCACTGGGCGAACTCTAGTGGGTATAAATGTATACTACTTGCAGGACACCTGACTTCGATTCTCGGCGAGGGCAAAAATTTAAAAATAGTTTTTTTTTTAATTTTTATGTTTTAAAGCAAGGAAAACTGAAAAAAATCAGAGTTTTGACATGACGCCAGGAACTACTTATACTTGCCAGCGTCTAATTACAGCTTTGTTCTAAATGAGACAATTGGGGATATTTTTCTGGCCAATCTTCAACTGTATGAAAAATATATTTTCTGCTTAGAAAACATACTTTTCCAATATTTATCCCCCTAAAAATTTCATAAGTGAGTTAAACTTTTAAAAAATCAAGAAAAGCTTAGAACATCAAATAATCTAAAGTAAAAATGTGTTTTTCGTAAAAAAGGTAGAAGCTTTGACAGGGTAGCTGGTTGAAAATCAGCTGACGAAAATTTTATTGAAGAATTAAGAATTAAATATGGGTGATGAGCGAAACCTAATTATTCATGCATGTAGCGTAGCAAACGGGGCAATGTTTTTTTTTCGTTTTATCGATAGCAGGTTCATGTAGAACCGGTACACTTTTACAGTATTCTGTGCAATGGTGTAAACATGTTCAACGAAATCAGCATTAGTGTCATGTAAAATTGTTCTTTAGTTAAAGACCGTACGATATTTAAATTTCGATCTTAACATTGTGGAATTTTCTTACAAAATCATATCGTTAAAAAAATAAACTTTACCAATGGCAAAAAGTTAAATATGTAAAGCCAGAAGTGAAGCTGGATTTCTTAGCTTACAAATGGTGTTAAGATGCCGAAGAGGATATGATTTGGTACTTTTTCTGTTTTTTTTTTGGCACAAAAATAAAAGAAAGTGGCAGCTGCTGGATCATTGCATAGATATATATGTACGTGTGTGTGTAAGGGAATGAGCGGATGGATGTGGCTTTGGGAGTTTTATAAGAGTGCTGAATAAAGATGTATAGTGCGGGTATAACAGAATGGGAGGATAACAAAATAGCTGGAGAGTTTGGAGACCTCGTTTTTGTTTATTAATAAATAAACTAAGAATAATTTTCCAAAATTTTTTTTGGTAGACAGCAGATTAGTCCATTCTAAGTTTCCAATATAAATTTTATAGGGATCTATCCATAAATACTATACAAAATTGGGTTACGACTGTTTGTATGGGGAGAGCGTTAGCCTATTAATATATAGATATTAAAAAAAAAAAAAAAAAAAAAAAACTAATGGCGGCGATATACCAACAGGTTATCATAACCTCTAACGAGATTTTTTAGCCGAGCTTCTCTTTCCAACTTGTGGTGTGTTGCTTTTGAGTTTTCCTACAAGTTGGCGGGACCTACAGTTTTTTGCCGACTCCGAACGGCACTTGCAAAGCAAATGAATTTTTTGCTGAGAAGCTTCTCATGGCAGAAATACACCCGGAGAGTTTGCCAAACTACTGCCGAGGGGCGACCCCGTTTAGAAAAATTCTTTTTCTAAATAATTTTTGATGTTACTTTTGCCGGGCATCGAACCGCCACGACTTGGTGTAGAAGGCCGAACACTTAACCGCTACACCACGGCGGCCGCCAGATATAGATATTAAGGTGATTCAAAAAAAATATCGACTTGGTCTTACCCCTAAAAAGTTAGGTATTGATGAGAAAATAACGCCTAATTTAACCCTTAGGGGTGGCTATTATTTTCGCCCTTTCCCATACATTTTGGACATAATAAATAACAATAAATACAAGACATAATAAATAACTGTTAATTGCTGCACGATTTTTCCACCGATGAGAGTTTTACAATCATAAGATTTTTTTGTCCATTTCGCCATGTCTTCGAATTGCTACTTGCTGACAATTTCATTCTCTCTTTGACTACTTCACACTGCAATCGGCTATGTTATTCTGAGAATATTCTCCTCCCAACAAACATCGAGCACCAAAAACTCAAACGTTTGAAGAAACATCTATTCTCAACTTTTTCTCAAATGTTGTTTATACAACAGGATTATTTGTTGAACTATATTAATTAAAAAAGTATTAAGTAAAACTTCACTGCATAAATGGAAACTCGCTTTTTATTAAAATGGGTATTTGTTTTGCATGATTGGCATCTCTGAGTAAATATTTCAATGAGAGCATGTGAATTCCATTTCGATCCACTCCGCTCAGTTTGAAAATTCTGCCGTTCTCAATTTGAAAATCAGGGAAAATCCCATATTAAAAACAAGTAAGGAAAGCTGTCTTCGGCTGTGCCGAAGGCTAAATACCTTTCATGAATAAGCGTCACGATTTTCACTGTTTGATCCCAGTTACGAAGTTTCACGTTCCTACCTATATAACTACAGCACAGAGCCAACACTGCCTAATAAAATAGAACAAAAGTCATATGATATCTCTATAGATTTTCTTCAAGAAGAAGTTCTTTTTATTTTTGAAGAGAAAATCTTATTAATCTTTCCAAAGAGAAATCTTGCAAAAAACGTACTGATTTCTTAGGGTTCCTAACAAGAAGATTCGACTTATTAATGTTTTCAAAGGGAAAACATATTTCCGCATAATTGTATGTGTTAATAAGACGATCTTAGGGTTCCTAACAAGAAGATTTGACTTATTAATGTTTTCAAAGGGAAAACATATTTCCGCGTAATTGTATGTGTTAATAAGACGATCTTAGGGTTCCTAACAAGAAGATTTGACTTATTAATGTTTTCAAAGGGAAAACATATTTCCGCATAATTGTATGTGTTAATAAGATTTGACTTATTAATGTTTTCAAAGGGAAATCTTGCAGAAAACGAACTGATTTCTTAGGGTTCCTAACAAGAAGATTCGACTTATTAATGTTTTCAAAATGAAATCACATATTATTGAGAAGAAAATAAAAATTATATTTCAGAGTTCTTATATTGTCTTCGAGAACTTCAGATTATCAGTTACGATTCAGTTTTAGATTTCTCTTGTATTGCCTTTACCTTCTTATGTTGCCTTTTTATATTTCCTTCAAGCCATCTCACCGCACTCTTCCTTACATTGCCTTCCACACTTGCCATATTGCCTCCACCGCGAATCGAACTAACCACATATTGAATGCTGAACACAGGTGCTTACCATCGAGCCATCGGGTACTTCTGCTTCTCAGCGTATAATTGTTCTACATGATGTCTGCTGATGATGATGCAAGATTTCCCTTTGAAAATATTAATAAGTCAAATCTTCTTGTTAGGAACCCTAAGATCGTCTTATTAACACATAAAATTATGCGGAAATATGTTTTCCCTTTGAAAACATTAATAAGTCAAATCTTCTTGTTAGGAACCCTAAGATCGTCTTATTAACACATACAATTATGCGGAAATCTGTTAATAAGTCAAATCTTCTTGTTAGGAACCCTAAGATCGTCTTATTAACACATAAAACTATGCGGAAATATGTTTTCCCTTTGAAAACATTAATAAGTCAAATCTTCTTGTTAGGAACCCTAAGATCGTCTTATTAACACATACAATTATGCGGAAATCTGTTAATAAGTCAAATCTTCTTGTTAGGAACCCTAAGATCGTCTTATTAACACATACAATTATGCGGAAATCAGTTAATAAGTCAGATCTTCTTGTTAGGAACCCTAAGATCATCTTATTAAAATAAGAAGTTTTTCTCTTTCAGCTTTTTTTCAATATTTTGACAGAAATTTCGAGAAGATTTTCTTATTAATAACACATATAAAAAGAAATCGCAAAGAAAAAAGAAGAAATTGCACTTGATAATATCAATAAGAATTTCCTCATTAAACCAAATAGATTTGCGTATGGTTTATTTTTCGTTTCCGCCGTCTTGACTACCCCTGAGCCTGAAAACCGTTCATAAAGACAATCTTATTAATTTTATTAGGCATTTTTGGCTCTGTGAGGAGTTATCCTACAAAATCCGCTTATTGGAACAATCGATTGTATGGGGGCTATGTGAAATATTTATCCCATCTCGATGATTTTCAACATCGATATTTCAGATATAAAAATAGCAATACGTCCAAAATTTCACGTTCCTACGTGTTTAATTACAGGAGTTATAGCCCAAAATCCGTTTATCGGAATAATCGATTGTATGGGAGCTATGTGAAATATTTATCCCATCTCCATGATTTTCAACATCTATACACAGTAAAAAATGAAAGACTACTTTTTTTAAATTTAATACCAAATAGTATTATTTTAAGACCCTGAAAAAGTTTGGAAATTAAATTTGGACTAATGGTTTTAAAGTAATACCAAAATAATACTAAATCGCTCTCTCTCTCTCAATTTTGGCAATTAAATTAGTCTAAATGGTCTTAAAATAATAACAAAATAATACTTTTTCTCTCAATTCAACGGATAATGGTATTAATTTAATAGTTTTCGGCGTTGTTATATATAAACACCAAATTGGTATTAAATTTAGACTTTTCTTTTTACTGTGTACTTCACATATAAAAATAGCAATACGTCCAAAATTTCACGTTCCTACGTATTTAATTACAGGAGTTATAGCCCAAAATCCGTTTATCGCAACAATCGATTGTATGGGGGCTATGTGAAATATTTATCCCATCTCGATGATTTTCAACATCGATATTTCACTTATAAAAATAGCAACACTTACAAAATTTCACGTTCCTACGAGTTTAATTACAGGAGTTATAGCCCAAAATCCGTTTATCGGAACAATCGATTGTATGGGGGCTATGTGAAATATTTATCCCATCTCGATGATTTTCAACATCGATGTTTCACATATAAAAATAGCTAGGTAGGTAGGTAGAAGTGGCTGCCGCAAAGGCACACCTAGGCCAGTAATAAAAGGCCCGTTGTGATACCACCAAACACTAGGAAAGTCAGTCCCGGGGCCCGGCCATATGGAAAATCCCAGTGCTGTCGGGACTCTCCATATAGCCGAAACCCGGGACTGACACTCCTAACCGACACCGCTACCCCTCCTCGAACCATTTTGATAACTTGATGAAGGCCATCAAGTCCTTTATGTCTAGCTCCGCGACCTGGCTTAAGCTAACCAGGAAGGGAACTCCCAGAGAGCGCCTTCTCGCTCCGCTTAAGGCCGGGCAGTTGCAGATGAGGTGCTCCACCGTTTCCTCTTCCTCATCATCTTTGCAACTCCTGCAGCATCGTCGGTAGGGAACGCCTAGCCTTGCTGCGTGCCTACCAATAAGGCAGTGCCCGGTTAAAACACCTATTAATATGGAGATTTCCTTCCTTTTTAGGGCGTATATGTGTCTAGATCTTTTAAGATCGCATTTTGGCCAGGTTTGCTTGGATATCCGGCACCCTGGGGCTTGTAGCCATCTTTCGTTGGCTTCGCGGAGTGTATGCTCCTTCAGCATTAGCTTGCACGTGGCAAACGGCATACCTATGCGCTCTTTATCTTGAAGAATCTGCTTGGTCGTGCCCTGCCTGGCAAGTTCGTCTGCCCTACAGTTTCCCTCAATGTCCCTGTGTCCCGGGACCCATGTGAGGTTCACGCGGTTCTGTTGGGCCATCTCTTGAAGAGATCGACGACAGCTGAGCGTCAGTTCAGAGTTGAACGAGTAAGAGCCAAGGGATTTGATGGCCGCTTGGCTGTCGCTGAAAATACAGATATCCTGTCCGATGGTGCGTTCACCTATCCAAGTCACGGCGTCCATGATTGCTGAAACTTCAGCCTGGAAGACGCTGCAGTGATCAGGTAGTCTAAAGGAGAGTTCTAGGTCCAAATCCCTTGAGTAAACCCCTCCTCCGACTCTGCCGTCTAACTTCGAGCCGTCGGTGTATATCTATAAAAGTGCCGCCATTAGTAGCGGGACACCGATCTATGTTCTCCCAGTCTTCCCTGCTGGGAATGTTTATTCTAAAACAACAATCTCCGACTGTTGTGGTCGCACACCGATCTGTGCTCAGAGGGAGAAAGCTGTAAGATCTTAGAATACAGGAGTGTCCAATAGTGCTTGCGCCCCAGACGGACGTTTCCCTTAGACGCACAGCCGATGCTGCTGCTGCCCGGTACCCTTCCAGATCGAGTGGCAAAAAGCCAAGAATGGCCTGGAGAGCTTCATTGGGCGTTGTTCTTAACGCCCCGCTTATACAGATCATGCTCGATCTGTGGACTTTCCCTAACAGATTTAGGTTTGTTGCCTTTCTTAGCGCAGGCCACCATACCACGACTCCATACAGCATAATTGGCTGGATTATCGCAGTGTAGATCCATCTGCAAATTTTGGGGCTGAGCCCCCATTTTTTGCCAATGGCTCTTTTACACGTGTAAAGTGCAATGCACGCTTTCCTCTGGCGCTGGATGTCATTCTCCTTCCAGTTAAGCTTTCTATCTAGAACTGTGCCTAGGAATTTGGCTTTGTCAGCTAAGTTCAGGCGCACGCCATCTAGTTCTGGTAGGTTCAACGGTGGTATCTTGTACCGCCTGGTATAAAGGACAAGCTCCACCTTTCCCGGGTTGATGCTAAGTCCGCAGCGAGAGGACCATGAAGAAACTTCTCGCAGTGCTACTTGCATCAAGTCACACAGGGTTTGTGGGAATTTGCCCCTATATGCAATAGCTAAATCGTCTGCATATGCCACTATCTTCCCTTCCGATGCCTCGATCTCCGAGTCCTCCGGAGCGTCCGGAATAGCAGCGCGCTGTGCATCGCCAAGGTATACGTGGATCACGATCTGACCCAAGCCGTAATGCACTCGTCCGTTGCACCGTTTAAGGGGCTCGAGCGCCTCCTTATTCAGAGTGATAACCACCTGTCTATTGGGCCCAACCACATCATCGACCAGATTCACGCCCCAATCCTGCGTCGGGACAGACGGATTCCAGACCTGCAGCATCTCAAGAATATTCTCGGGTTCTGCAGGGACGGCAGGAATCCATGCCCTTGCCCTTGGCCGAGCAAGAATGTCCTTCCAGTCGACGACATCTTGTCTTGCCCCTGGGTAGACTTCACCCAGTCTTGCAACTGCTGCCTTATACAGTGCGACAGTTCTTGCATCCTCGCACGCGAATATTTTGATCTGACCTTGGTGCCAGCCCGCGTCAGTACCTCGCGGCGGACTACCCGGAGACTCACGCATTAAGTCGAGGAGGGCCCTGCCCATTTCATTCCGGACATACAGCCACCGGTCTTTGGGGATGGACCAACGGTCGTTACCTCGGTCAATGAAACCTATAAGGATTCTGTCCTTGGTTACTTCAGCAAAGCTGAGTTTTCCCACTACGGGGTTGACCTGATGCCGCTTCGGATGGGGGTTTACCTCTCCGTTCGATCTCTGGCGTTTGAAGGGATTACCGTTCACCCTCTTAGACACATAGGGCCTCTGAAAATTTGGTATCAGAGCTTTCGCTTCCTCCACCATCTTCCTTTCTTCCGGCGACAGCTTCTCCTGCGATGCTCCCTCATATTTTTTAAGGATCCTTGCGGCCTTTCTTTTATCCCAGTACGCAAAGCGTCGGGGAGATGCCTCTTGGGGGGGATTCAGACTCGTAGTTGCCATCGCGGTCTCTCCCTTTGCGGCGTCGTCCTTCTCTTTCGAAACTCTGAGACCAGGTCGTGAGACCATTGCCCCAGATGTGAAGAGATTGGGTTTCGTACCAGCGCTTGATGGAAGTTTAGCTTCCGCCGTTTTCTGCTTGACTGCGTAGGCAGCCGCACTGCTGCTTGCTCCCATCAAGTCACTCTTACTTGATAGCAGTTTGGGGGATGACTGACCCGTAGTTTCCATCGCTGTCGGCCTCCCAGTTAACTTTGAGGCGGAGTTTGTCCTCCGGCGTTGTGTTTTCGCTTGCTCCAGCATAGTTCTTCTCTGCTGCACAATAAACGAAGTCGTTAATTGCGTTGTATTTTGTGTGTTCTTCATCTTGTTCGTACGACCCCTCGCCGGACAAGGCGAGCTTAGGGTCAAGGGTAGTGTAAGGGGAAGTGTGTCGTCCGCCGCGGCAGAGCCCCATACCGCGGTAAGACAATAGTTACTCCCTGAGGCGGCCCGGTATCAGTGAGGCTCCGTTCGACTACAGCCACGATTTGCCTCCCGGCTGCAAACGTCCAATGGGCACGGTATCGCATAACACCCTGGATTGGGAGGGAAAAGTTTTGCACATTTATATAGCGAGCCGCTTGCTTCAAGACAGACGCTCGCTTACAGCCGCACCTCATGGTGTACAGACGCTGCGAAAAAGACCCCGGTGAGCCCTTAAACCAAGTATGTCAGAGTGGCCCCACCGGGGCTCCCTCTCTTTCTGCCGCGAGCCTAGGTAGCTCAACGTTGCCCAGAGTGCACGAACGAGGACGCAAGAGTCGGGATTGAGCGCGGTCACTCAGCAACCACACCCCATTACACTCCATAAAAATAGCTACAGTTACAAAATTTCACGTTCCTACGAGTTTAATTACAGGAGTTATAGCCCAAAATCCGTTTATCGGAACAATCGATTGTATGGGAGCTATATGTAATATCGGTCCGATCTTGCTGGTTCCGACAAATGATTCCTATATTGGAAAATGATGGCTGCAGACCAAATTTCAGCCAAATATCTCAAAAACTGAGGGACTACTTTGCGTTCAAACAGACATACAGACAGACAGACAGACAGACGGACAGACGGACAGGGCTAACTCAACTCATCTCATCATCCTGATCATTTCGGTATACTTATTGATGGGTCTATCTCTTCTTCTTCTCATACTTACAAACATCGGACCAAAATTATAATACCATTTCATGTTCATGAAAGGTATAATGAGCCTTTTAGGTTGAGAACGCTATCAACGGTTATTTCGCCTCAAATTGAAAACGAACGTTTGAGATTTGAGAAGATGATTGGTTGAGATTAGCTAAAAATGTTTGTTGGGCTAGTTCATTTTAGGAAATTGTAAGGTTATGTGTATAAGTTAACACAGCACTTCACAAATTCTAAAATGTTCAATAACCCCGTAAGTTAGCGACATGCTTCCGGTCAATTTATCAGTAAACGCTGATTATGCGTCTGAAGAATCGGCGTAAACAACCGTCAGCACTAACCGGCTTAAACAACCGTCAGCACTAATCGGCGCAAACAACAGTCAGCAATCAACAATTGATCCATTTAATAAGAAATTGGTTGTCAGCAAATTAATAACAAGAAGCTAGGTGTAAAGTAATATTAAGAAGTAATTGTTAATTAATCTTAAGTTTTGCTCGAACGAATAAAGTATCGACAGCGGACATAGTTCGCTCGCTCTTTTTTAAAAATTAATTCAATGAGGTAAAACTTTAACTGGCGCCCGAGCAGGGACCGGTTAAAGTTCGTGTATCCGTAAAGTCTTTTGGCAAAGTAATTAGCCAACGCGTCGTTAGTGTAAAAAAGCCTGTAGGAAAACAGCCTAATAAAAACATAACCAACGCGTCGCGAGTTCAAAAAAAAAGCCTGTAGAAAAACAGCCAAATAAACTCAAAGCAAAGGACTAATAAATAATCGCCTGCTAAATCTCAGCTGAAAAACGTGAACACAAACTTGCCGGTCAAAGGCGTTAGGATCCTGTAGGAATAAAACGCCCACCTCTAAAATTCAGTGTGACACGGTGGTACCGCAGTAGCCGCAGCAGCAAAAAGGAGTAATACCCCATCACCAGGAGGTGCTTAACAATAGTAAGAATAGGTTAAGATTAAAAATAAAAAATAAGAAAATTTGTTTTAAAGAAGTTTGAGAAATAAAAAAAGGTGAAAAGTAAAATTTTAAATTTTTGTGAAAAACCAAGTAAATAATTTTCAAGAAAATATTCCAGGTCAAAAATTATTATTTTTTCTTCCTTTTTCCGTAAGAAAACAAGAATTAAAGTTAATAGATTTAATAAAATATTCTAATTTTTCCAAATAACTAACACAATAAAATCCGGCTCGTACAGCCAATAAAATAATATATAACTTGAAGCTGCGATTCACCACCTACGGGGGGACCCTCCAGCTTATAATAAAAAAATTCTCTGCGATTCACCACAACCAAGGGACCCTCCAGAAGAATTATAAAATAAACAAAAAATATTAGTTAATAAAATAAAAAATATTGGTGAATAAACTATCCACATAATGTCCAACCCCAGCAACCTAATCCGCCCACCCACGCTTAACGCACCTGCCCACCAAATCCTGCTATCCCTTTCAATATGAACCAACTAACTAATATAGTGACATAATGAGAAAGGAAGGACGAAACATGGTCCAAGCGGTCCCCAACCCAAACGCTAATTTCGCGAATATAACGGACGTGACAATAGACGCAAACAATTCCAATAACATAACTGAGTTAGACAAAATTCCGGACGTAGTTAGGTGCCTACGTGAATTCTCAGGCAATCCAGGAGAGTACAACTCCTGGAAGAAAAGCGTAGATCGAATTCTTCACATCTACGAACCCATGAAAGGTACACCCAAATATTATGGCATTCTAAATGTCATTAGAAATAAAGTCGTGGGCAACGCCGACATTGCCCTAGAATCTTACAACACCCCCTTGGACTGGAAGCCTATTTCAAGATGCCTTACCCTCCACTATGCTGATAAAAGAGATTTAGGTACCCTTGAGTACCAAATGACCTCCCTAGTGCAAGGCAACCTGACCATCCAAGAATTTTATCAGCGCGTGTATTCCCATCTCTCACTTATTTTAAATAAGCTTGGATGCATGGAAGTCGGCACAGAGTCGATGCATCTACTGATACGCACATATAGAGACAAAGCCCTTGATACCTTTATAAGAGGATTAAAAGGAGACTTGCCAAGACTTCTTGGCATGAGAGAGCCGGCAGATCTCCCTCAAGCCCTTCACTTGTGCCTAAAATTGGAAAACCAAACCTTCCGATCTAATTACGCCCAAAATACCAGCAGTCAAAATAGGAAGCCTCACGACTTTCGACCACCGCTCCCACCAAAAAAATTAACCAATGAATTTTATCCCCAATTGGCATACATGCCCAAGCCTCCAATTAACTTTTCGAACCAGTATCGCCCTAAAGTTCCATTGAACAATTACCACAATCCCCAACATTACAGACCATTGAAACAACCTCCAAATAGACCACAACAACCACGTCCAGAGCCAATGCACGTCGACAAATCCATACATTCACGAGCGGTAAATTACATGAATAGACCCCCAATAAATAATAATAATATGAATAGACCCCCAATAAATAATAATATGAAAATACCCTCAAATTTCTCCCAACAAGTTCCTTTTAAACAACAAAGGAACTACCACATAGAAGCAAGTGGATACCAGGATACCACACAAGACCAGTGGTACCAACAGTACGAACCAGACCAACACTATCAACCGGACTGGACACCTACTTCAGAAGAGTATGAAGCTGCATTGATGGCAGAACAGCCAGAACAGACAGCACAGACATACGCTGAAATAAATTCACAACCTGAAGAGCATGATCATATCGACATTCATTTTTTAGAATAAGTAGTTCTTCGCTGCCTTACGTAGAATGTAGAGCGAAGAACGGAAAAATTCTCAAAATGCTAATCGATACAGGGTCAAGCAAAAACTATATCCAACCTTGCCATGTCCTTAAAAAAATACCCAATGACGAGCTTTTGTTTGCAAATTCCATAGCCGGACAAATTCAAATTACCCATCATACGATCATCAATCTGTTTGGAAGCAATGAGACTACTTTAAAATTCTTTAAAATACCTACGCTCAAATCCTTCGACGGAATAATAGGAAACGACAGTCTTAAAGAACTCCGTGCCACAATTAACATACATGACGATACCCTTGCTTTATGCAATAACAAAAAAATTAAAATTAGACAGAAACCGTCTCCAACAGTTAATAAAATAGACGTTAGGACCGACAAAATGACAAGTATGCAGAAACAATACATAAACCACCTTACAAACAAATATCCCAACTTATTTACCGAACCAGATGAAAAACTTACTTATACTACTACCGTAATAGGAGAAATTAGAACCTCTTCTGAAACTCCCGTATATACCAAATACTATCCCTACCCCCTAGCCATGAGAGATTTCGTGAAACAAGAAATAGAAAATTTACTAAAAGATGGAATAATTAGGCCCTCCCGTTCACCCTACAACTCACCTGTGTGGGTTGTCCCCAAAAAATTAGACGCGTCTGAAAAAAAAAAATACAGACTCGTAATAGATTATAGGAAACTGAACACCCTAACAACAGCCGACAGGTATCCAATCCCGGAAATTAACGAGGTAATCTCGCAACTCGGCAACAACACATATTTTTCTGTTCTTGATTTAAAGAGTGGCTTCCACCAGATTCCCTTGAAGGAAACTGATATCGAGAAGACAGCTTTTTCGGTCAACAACGGCAAATATGAATTCACCCGACTCCCGTTCGGACTTAAAAACGCACCCGCCATCTTTCAACGAGCTTTAGACGACGTCCTAAAGCAACACATAGGCAAAATATGTTATGTCTACCAAGGACTGAAACCGAAACCGAAACCGTAACCGTAACCGATTAAAACCGATTCATTTTTCAAAACCGAAACCGAAACCGTAACCGTTATTTTGATCTGGAAAAGAACGAAACCGAAACCGTTTCAAAAGCCGGAACCGGTTCCAAACGGTTTTGAATTTTTTTAATGTATCACTTCTTTAAGTGGGCACAAACAGGTACTCTGAAAACTTTCAGGGAGGATTGTCGAGCAAGGTTACAAAATACGCGTTTTAACCTTAGTATAAAAATTCTGAAAGAGGAAATTTGATTATAGTTGAATGAAGCGACCGAAAAAAATTTACGAGATACGAAAACGAAATGTTCAAGCTTGACTCAGAAAGCACCACTCATATTAATGTTTTTGGCGATTTATACATTTCATTTAATATTTTTCTAATAAAAAAGTCTAGGAATTTGTTTTGCAGAAATTTCATCCATGCATAGCGTTAATAAAATTTATTATTATATTAGAGAAATCCCATCATGGCAGCAGGAAAAAGTTATGAAAATTCAGATCTATTTCGAAGTTACATAGGTACTTGACTATTTTAGTAGTAAAATTTATTTTGTTTGTGTTTTTATTTGGTAACCGAAACCGGAACGAAACCGTAACCGAAACCGAAATAAATGTTGAAGAACGAAACCGGAACCGAAACCGAAACACGTTGCAAAACCGAAACCGTAACCCGAACGTTATTTTAATCGGTTTCAGACCTTGATGTCTACATAGATGACATAATAGTATTTGGCAAAGACGAGAAAGACCACCTTAAAAATGTTGAAACAATTTTCCATACGCTTGAAAAAGCAAATATGAAGGTCTAACTGGACAAATGCGAATTTTTCCGAAAAGAAGTCGAATTCCTAGGTTTCATTATATCACCCTCAGGCATAAAAACCAATCCCGCTAAAGTAAAAGCAATTCAGGAATTTCCATGGCCCAAAACATTAAAAGACTTGAGATCCTTTCTTGGCCTATCAGGGTATTATCGACGCTTCATCAGAGATTACGCCAAACTAGCGAAACCTCTGACCTCGCTTTTAAGAGGGGGGGATGGACGCGTGTCCAAAAACGCCTCAAACAAAAAGCTGGTTGTGCTTGATAAAAGTGCCCGAGAAGCTTTCAACAAAATTAAATATTCACTAATATCAAAGGAAGTCATCCTGTCATACCCAGAATTCAAACAGGAGTTCCATCTCACTACCGATGCATCAAACTGCGCTCTATGCGCCGTCCTTGAGCAAGCAAGCAAACCAATAACCTTTATATCCCGATCATTAAATAAAACCGAAGAGAGTTATGCCGCAAATGAAAAAGAAATGCTGGCAATCATCTGGGCTCTCACGACACTGCGAAACTACTTGTACGGATCAGCGAAAGTTGTGATTTTCACGGATCACCAACCTCTCACTTTCGCATTGAGCAACAAAAACCACAATGGGGAAAATGAAGAGATGGAAATGTATCCTTGAGGAATACAACTACGAAATGAAGTACAAGCCAGGGAAAACGAACGTCGTAGCAGACGCACTCTCTAGACCTCCACTGACTGATATTAACGTCCTGTCTACCACTGACCACAGCGACGAAAGATCCGCACACCTACTCATCCCAGCCACGGAAGCACCAATAAATGCTTTCAAAAATCAATTATTCTTATTATTCAGTAACGAAGACAGTTACAAGTTTGAACTACCATTTCCCAGTTTTCACAGACACACAATTACGAAACAAGACTATTCTACACAGGACATTATTGACATATTTAAACGATACATTGACCCAGCACTAATCAACGGACTATACACTACAGAAAATCTGATGGGCAAAATTCAGGAGATATACCCACTTCATTTCTCAAATATTAAAATCCGCTTCACACTAACCCTACTACAAGACATTGTACCCGAAACAGAACAAGAAGAAATCATAATTAGAGAGCACAATAGAGCTCACAGAAATAGTCAAGAAAACAAAACGCAAATTTTACAAAAATATTATTTCCCAAGTATGCATTCAAAAATTGAGAAAATAGTTAAACTATGTTCTACATGCCGCGAGCACAAATACGATCGGCACCCACCAAAACCACCGATACAAGAAACCCCCATCCCTCAATCCCCAGGAGAAATCGTACATATCGACATTTATTCGACAGAAGGAAAGCTAGTCCTCACAGCCATTGACAAATTTTCAAAGTACGCACAAGTTAAAATGATACAAAGCAAAGCTATAGAATGCGCTTCACAGCCTAGTTTCTGTTATTGAAAAATCGCTGTATGAAAAGGAGTACTGTCTTGTGGCCTTTTTAGATATTGAAGGAGCCTTCAACAACATAAGACCTGATGCTATAAACACCGCTTTAACAAGTCTGGGCATAAGCAGGTCTCTTATTGGACTTATTGATCAACTGCTAAGGGACAGACGAATAGTTTCATCACTGGGCTCGGTTGACTTATCACGCTATGTCACAAGGGGAACGCCTCAGGGTGGTGTTCTCTCCCCGCTTCTATGGAACCTCACTGTCAACTCGATGCGAGAGACACAAGCTGGGGGGCGGGAAGGTAGTGGCATATGCAGATGACTTAGCTATAGTATATAGGGGCAAATTCCCACAAACCCTGTGCGACTTGATGCAAGTAGCCCTGAGAGAGGTTTCCTCATGGTGCTCGCGCTGCGGACTGAGCATCAACCCGGGAAAAGTAGAACTGGTCCTTTTCACCAACCGCTATAAGATACCACCGCTAATACTACCAAAACTGAATACCGTGCACCTGAACTTGGCTGACAAAGCCAAGTTCTTGGGCACAGTTCTGGATAGGAAACTAACCTGGAAGGAGAATGTTCTTCAGCGCCAGAAGAAAGCGTGTATTGCACTCTACACGTGCAAAAGAGCCATTGGAAAGAAATGGGGGCTCAGTCCCAAAATATGCAAATGGATCTACACTGCAATCATTCGACCAATCATGCTCTATGGAGTTGTGGTATGGTGGCCTGCGCTGAGCAAGGCAACAAACCTTAATCTGCTAGGTAAAGTACACAGATCTTGCATGGTCTGTATAAGCGGTGCGTTAAGAACAACGCCCAATGAAGCACTCCAGGCCATTCTTGGCATTTTTCCACTCGATCTGGAGGGGCACCGGGTAGCAGCAGCATCGGCTCTGGGAAACGTCCGGCTGGGGCGCAAGCACTACTGGACACGCCTGTATTTTGGGATCCTATAGCTTTCTTCCGCTGAGCACAGATCGCTGTGCGACCACAACAGTCGGAGATAGCGGTTTTTAAATCAACATTCCCAACAGGGAAGAATGGGAGAGCACGGATCGGAATCCCGCCACTCATGGCGGCACTTCCATTTATACTGATGGCTCGAAGTTAGACGGCAGAGTTGGAGGAGGGGTTTATTCAAAGGATCTGAAGCTTGAGCTCTCCTTCAGACTACCTGATCACTGCAGTGTCTTCCAGGCTGAAGTTTCAGCAATCATGGACGCCGCGGCTTGGATAGGCCAACACACTATCAGACAGGACATTTTTATATTCAGCGACAGCCAGGCGGCCATCAAATCCCTTGGCTCTTACTCGTTCAACTCTGAACTGACGCTCAGCTGTCGTCGTATCTCTACAAGAGATGGCCCAACAGAATCGCGTTAACCTCACATGGGTCCCGGGGCATAGGGACATTGAGGGAAATTGTAAGGCAGACGAACTTGCGAGGCAGGGCACGACCAAGCAGGTTCTTCGCGATAAAGAGCGCTTAGGTATGCCGTTTGCCACATGCCAGCTTATGCTGAAGGAGTACACACTCCGCCAAGCCAACGAAAGATGGCTGCAGTCTCCAGGATGCCGGATATCCGAAAAAACCTTGCCGAAATGGGATCATAAAAGATCAAGACAAATTTATGCCCTAAGGAGAAGAGAAATCTCCATATTAATAGGCGTATTAACTGGGCACTGCCTCATTGGTAGGCACGAAGAAAGACTTGGTGTGCCCTACCGACGATGCTGTAGGAGTTGTAAGGATGATGAGGAGGAGGAAACGGTGGAGCTCCTCATCTGCAACTGCCCGGCTTTAAGTGGCGCGAGAATGCGCTTTTTGGGAGTTCCCTTCCTGGTCAGCCTACGCCAGGTCACGGAGCTGGACATAAAGGACCTGATGGCCTTCATCAAGTCATATAAATGGTTCGAGGAGGAGTAACGGTGTCGGTATAGGAAGGTCAGTCCCGGGATTCTGCTATGTGGAGAATTCCGTTAATACCGGGATTTTCCATATGGCAGGGTTCCGGAACTGACTTTCCTAGTGTTGGTGGTATCACAACGCGCCTTTTAATACTGGCCTAGGTGTGCCTCTGCGGCAGCCACTTGAACCTAACCTAACCTAAAGCTATAGAACATATTAAAGATCCAATAAGAGAGTTGATGATAGCCTTTGGAATACCAAAACTAGTAGTAATAGACAATGAAAAATCCCTTAACTCTGCCACAATATCATCCCTACTCAAAGACCAGATGTCCATTGACGTATACATTACCCCACCTTATAACAGCACGAGCAATGGTCAACTAGAAAGATTTCATAGCACACTTTCAAAAATCAAAAAGACGACATTCTCCATAGGAAGCCTAATAACGGTAACATTATTAATAACGCTAATACTCTTGTTTTTCCTAAGGAAACGATCCGTGAAGATCCAATACGTCGAAAAAGAAATAGTAATACCCGGCACAAACCAAGAAACTTCACCAACAAATAAAACAAATCACGTTCCAACGTACGTAAGTTTCAACGACTTGCCATTTTATTGATGATCGAGGACGATCATACTTAAGAGGGGAGGAGTTAACACAGCACTTCACAAATTCTAAAATGTTCAATAACCCCGTAAGTTAGCGACATGCTTCCGGTCAATTTATCAGTAAACGCTGATTATGCGTCTGAAGAATCGGCGTAAACAACCGTCAGCACTAATCGGCGCAAACAACAGTCAGCAATCAACAATTGATCCATTTAATAAGAAATTGGTTGTCAGCAAATTAATAACAAGAAGCTAGGTGTAAAGTAATATTAAGAAGTAATTGTTAATTAATCTTAAGTTTTGCTCGAACGAATAAAGTATCGACAGCGGACATAGTTCGCTCGCTCTTTTTTAAAAATTAATTCAATGAGGTAAAACTTTAACTTATATGTATGTGATAAAGAGCACTGTGCAACAATTTTGGGGGCCATAGAACAAGGGTGGAATATTTAAAAGTCCAAGCTAGATTAGAAAAGGCCCCTATATGGGCTTTTTCGTGTTATCTATCATTGTCTGACATGCTAAAAAGATTCCAAGCCAAGACTCTCCTTGGTAAGATATGATTGTGGTTGCTGCTGATCGGACCAAATATATAAAGTTTTAAAGAAGAAAGATTTAATTGTTTTAATGATTGAAAGTTGTGCCATCTGTATTAATTTTCTGTTATATCCTGCATAAACCACTACTATTTGAACAACGCAAAGTTGGTTATTTTGCACGTCATGGGTATAATCTAAACGTGCGTGATTTCAGAGAAGAATGCTTGTAAAATGGTGGTGTCGTAATTCAAGTGGGTATAACTCAGAGACGGAAATCAATATTTATTTTTTCTCTACCCAAGAATACTTATAATTTTATTTTTCAATAGCGACACTTACAAAAACGAACCCAAAATAAGTTTTTTTGTGTATCGAGTCATAAATACGGATTTTGCATAGACATAGCGACTTCGGCGCCATCTAGCGTGAAAAATATACCATATTTCGAGAAGGCATAAACTGTCAAAGATATGGTAAAAGTCTGTTAAGTAGTAGTTGTTGAGCCAATTCGTCACAAAAACCGCTTACAATTTTATACATATAGATAACAAAAAGTTCAAAGCCTCATACGCATAGCCTAAGCTATGCCTTAAAAGTTTAAATAAACAGCCCTTTTGAAAAGTAAAAAGTGAGTAATCCCTGCAAAAATCGTTGGATTATGTGTACCAATTTTTTGATATTGGAGTACTCCAATACTAATCCTTTGTATACCTCATGGGACCACCTTCAGCTTTTTGAAAGCCGATCATTGCTCATGCCTTAGCGACGAAAATCACGACACTATCGCTCTGACAGTATATACTCCGAGAAGTAACAACATTGCAAAGTACTCTGACTGTAGGTACTCCATGGAGTAGCAGAAACAAAGCGACGGTTGGAGTAGGTCCAGTCCTAGGACATCGCGTTGTTAACTGGAGCACAATTTTTATATGAAAAAGGATTACATTTGGATTACTCTGATGCTCCAATTGGAGTACTCTTTGGATAGGAAATAGAGTACTCTCGATTTTTGCAGGGAATGTTCTTGCCTTTTTTACCATCAAAACTCTAGAGTAGGAGGTTTCTTCTTATTAATCATAATATTCCGTTTCTAATAATAAGACCGCAAAGCTCAAACGACAAGCGCAGGGAATCCAGCTTAGAAGTAGGTTTGCTGATGAGCTCTTTTAAAAAAAATACTAGATGTTTAAAAGATTTGAAGTTACTGATCAAATCTTTACTTAATAACTCAGTAAAAAACTGAGTTCACCTCATAAAGCATTGCCTGCATTGTTAACAAATAAACAACAACTTGGAAGCAGAATTAAACATATGCAAAAATTGTAATTGCCATTATAAAAGCATATAAGTACTTAATTTAATGCATCAAAAATTTCAAAATTAATGTAGCTAATGAAAGAGAATACCTCAAAAGAACAAGAAAAAAATTATAAAACAAGCATAGACGAAAATTCAACGAACATCCCGAGCTCACCCCCGTTTACTTACAAAAAAATTTAACATTTCAATTTAACTGTGTTCCTGTTTCAATTTATATTCTTAACGTGTCACGCATACATGTACTTCATGTGTTTGAGGAATATGAGAACGTACTTAAGGCTGGTTTTCATTAGGGCAAATGGTGTCAAATTTCATCGACTTTATCGAGATTTGGTTGCTTATTTCGGTAAAGTCGATAGAATTTGTCAAAATTTTACCTAATGAAAACCAGGCTTTAGTAATGCATAAACAAACAACAGAGTTGCCAAGCATGAAATTCTTCGTAAATAGGATTAGTTGGATATTTTTTGGCAGAAACTGGTTATTAACATTTTAAAAAACTTCTTGAAACCAATAAACGGGGTTCGTTGGGTCTTCGATTGTGATAATGTAAACGGTATGGAGACACCAATTTCATCATGTGAGTAAAATGTTTGACACAACCCATATCTATCTCTTTAGAAAGATATTAAAGGATGGCAATACTCATATACTCAGGCTCACAATTGTGATACTTTACCATGCAGAAAAACTAGCATAGAAAGCCGCCTAACACACGTTTGCTTAAATACATAACATTAGGGTGACACGTTTCCGCAAAGTGTTTTTGATGCGCCTGCACATTAATCTTCATACAGAAAAAAAACAATTTTCATTCCCTGAAATCAACATCAAACAACTTCAGTAGAAAAATGTTTTTGTAAACGGGGTCGGCCTTTGGCAGTATTTTGGCAAAATCTCCGTGTGTATTTCTGCCATGAAAGCGTCTGAGCAAAAATGCATCTGCTTTGTAGATGCCGTTCTGTGTTGACAATAAATTATAGCTCCCACGAATTTGTACATCGAATCAACATAACAATGTTTTAAGCTAGATTACTCGAAAACCTCTAATCAGAGAAACACAACAGTTTTGCAGCTTCAATTTAAAAAATAAGATTAATATTCCGATCTGTAACTTATCGCAAAATTTTTCGATGTTCTGAAAAATAAAAACAACATAATTAAAAAAAAAAAAAATTGAACCAGTCTAATATATGCATCGTTAAGCAGATATGAAAAGTAGCAGCAAATGTTTCATACAAATTAGTATGCAACATTTCCATTAACGGTTATCATAATTGCTTTGAAAGCGTTCGGCATAGAGAATAGTTGCCTATTTTCTTTTCGAGTTTGGAGTTTTATAACTCCCACATTAACAACTTGAGTGGAAAAGTGGAGCATCATTTTACCACCATACTCAAGGCAAAAAGCTCGTTCGACAGAGTAGGAAAAAAATATCTAATACACTTAATTGTACATACATATCCCACGTTTCATAAGATAGCGATGTAACTCAAAATTTATATATTATGAAAAATGCAAACAAAGTTTTGTTAATTTAAACATTTTTATTTTGTGCACACCTACATACATAATTTCTTTCCCTCTTCTTTGTCACATCAAGTGTTATGTAGCTCTGCAGACAGTCTCATCTTCCGTTTGATTTAATCTCTTCATATAATAAAATTGTAACAGGGCGATGTCTGTACATGGCAGATATTTTGCGATATCTCAACGGGTTTTGGGGTTATCGCCCAATATGTGGACCAGGGGTGACCAAAAGTGTCTTAGTACAACATGGGTGTCAAACGAAAGGTGCCAAGGAGTGCTATAATATGCGATGTGATTCATTGAAATATCTGAAATGGTTTGGGAGATATCTTGAAATTTCGATAGTTCGACCGGTTTCGGAATTATCAACGAATATTTCCCAAAAATGTGTTAGTACGTTATGGGTATCAAACAAAAGGTGTTTATGAATGCTGTCTTAAACCATTTGATTAATTTTAATACCTATGCTACGCATGCGAAGTCGCGGACACCAGCAGGTGTATACTAAATTCTCAAAATTAGAATTTGTGAGTTATATCTTTATATGATAAGATGAGCGATATTCAATTTAATATATATTTGATGTGATTAAAAAAATTACAAATTCCTTTTTATGCGTTTAAAAAGCACTTAACTGAAATGTTAAATGTTTCAGAAAAGGGAAACAGTTGATTACTAAAAGGAGCACAACTAATGTTTTACCAAAGAATATAGGTTTTTATTCGTACTTAGAAAAAGTTTACTTTTCTTAGTAATATCGTGTGTCGCATAGTTTTAAACAATCAATTATCTTTGGTTTGATATTTTTCCGACCGCCTTGATAAATCTTATTTATTTTAGTTTTTATCAAGGCAGAATTGAGAAAACAGTTTCGTATTTATTTAAAAATTTTGAAATCCTGGATTTTCTTAATTTTAAGAAAAAACTTTCCAAGTTCAAAATCATTCCTGGATTTTCTTGTTTGTGCCTTGTTTTTAGTAAAAAATTCTCTCCGTATACGGGGCGGGAGCTCGAGAGAGAGGCTGAACATTTTCACTCAGATATCACAACAGCTTTTTACGAGAGTTGTCTCCAAGCCAAGCAACGTATAATCTAAGGAGGGTGGATCTAAAAATCCTCACTGGATATTTTACGGGACATTGCGGTCTGCGTTATCACCTGAATAAGCTGAATCTCTCAGATACAACAGTTTGTCGGTTTTGCGAACTGGACGATAACACCCCGGTTCATATACTCTGCGAATGTATTGCGTTAGCAAGAAAGGGAGTTTGATAGATCGTATAAATGGTCGCTGTGTAATAAGGCCTTATAATAATAATAATAAGACCCTCATACAGTTCCGTGTGAACGTGAGCGTGAATGAGTGGAGACTTGCTATTGAGTACGCAAAGGAAAAGAATTTCAAATCAATTCTTTTGTGCGTTCACGCCCATCTGTCAAATGAGTTATTTTTCTCCAAAAAATTAAAAAAAAAATCAAAGTTTGGCGTGGTAATTGCCAAATTTCAACACTCACTTGCGAAAGGTTTGTGTCACTTTGCGTTCGCACACAATTTACTGTGAGATAGTAAGATAAGCATTTCAAAGCTTATTTAACCCTTTCACTTAATTTTAAATGCATTAATATCAAAGATATTTTAGTTGTTTATCCACTTACGCATGATTTTTTTTTTTTGAAAAGTGGAGTACTATCAACATATTACACACGCTCAAAAAGATGTGTATATAGGCCTTAAAAATAATGCTGTTTGTTTAGGAAAAGCATCAAAGCAGATAAACAAACTATTGCAAACTATTTCTATTGACTTCACCATTCCCGAAATAACATACACCATGGAAAAATTCATTTGAAATGCAAACATTGAAAGTATAATCTCAAATATTTTATAGGCGGGTAGCGAAATTTTCACATGACGACAAATATAAGCTTTAAGTAAATAAATATAGTTTAAAAAAACTAAAACTCACGCTTTTATAGAGTATTGAACTAAAAAGTTGAAAATAATTTTAAAACCCCTATGGGTATTGTAGGAAAATTTTAAGGTTTTCGGGCAACCACATTTTGACCGATAACTCAGTTATCGATTAATTTATCGAAATATGTCGATGTCCAAATGAAACATGGGGCCTTCCCCTTTCGTTTAATACCCATGTTTTAGGGAAATTTTTCGATTTTTGGACAATCACATTTTGAACGATAACTCAGTTATCGATAAATTTATCGAAATATGTCGATGTCCAAATGAAACCTGGGACCTTACCCTTTCGTTTGGTACCCATATTGTAGGGAAATGTTAAGGATTTTGGGCATTCACATTTTGACCGATAACTCAGTTATCGATAAATTTATCGAAAAATATCGATGTCCAAATGAAACCTGGGGACTTCCCCTTTCGTTTGATACCCATATTGTAGGGAAAATTTAAGATTTTTGGCCAATCATATTTTGACCGATAACTCAGTTATCAATAAATTTATCGAAATATATCGATGTCCAAATGAAACCTGGGGCCTTCCAATTTCGTTTGATACTCATATTGTAGGGACATTTTACGGATTTTGGCCACTGGGTCTTAGACCGAACGAGAGTCACATACATACAAGCAAGCAAACAAACAAACAAACAAGCAAACATACAAGTGAAGCTAATAAAAGCGTGGTAATAAAAGCGTGGTTAATATATTACATACTTACTTCACAGTATTGTCCTTCGCCTCGCTTAAACCGGTAACAGTTATGTTATTTATTTTCACAGTAAGCGAAATAATATTTTCACGATCTTCGATTACTTCGAATTCGCTAACAAACAGTGGATCGATTGGTACAGAATGTGGAGATCCGTCGACGCCTGCGATAAAAATGACAACGTTGGTTGGTGAAATAAAATAGCAGGAGGTTTAAAAGGCCTCTGTGCCCATTAGATCCGAGGCCCGCAAGATATCGATTATGGTCAGTGTTGCCATTTTAGCCGTTTTCCGGCTAGATCGAGCCGTTTTTTTTGTCATTTAGCCGGAAAACTTTGAATCTAGCCGCTAGCCGTTTTTTGGCCGTTTTCTTTTTTTTTTTTAGCCGTTTTTAGCTTTTTTGCCAATGTAGTAAACAATTTTTCTTTGAAATAAAATTAGTTCAACACATATAACATTTATGACAGCTCAGAGCAAGATATAGAAAATTGTGATATAGAAATATTGTAAAATGTATATACCTACATTTTTCTCACATTATTATTATTTTTTTTTTTCATTTTATGTCATGAAAGTATATGTTATTTCAAGTAGTTATATTCGTTACCTGATGCCTTATTTTATTACGATTTTTCATTAAGTCAATTATTTTTGAAGCAGTGAGCTCTGCTTAAAATTTTGCTCATTGTACCTTTTATATAAGTCACATCTATGTAATAGATATAGCCGGGCGCGTATCCAGAAAATATTTTCGGGGTGGATCCAATTTTTTTTTCATAATAACCATTTTGACTGGAAAATGGAAATGACTAAGCTAAAGTTTAATTTTGTTACTAACTTATTGATATGAAATTGAAGCCCTTTTCTGAAGTAAACTTTAAAATGTATCTTAATTTTTTCATACACAATTTTTGTTTAGCGTGAACTTTAATATTTAAGGCTGATGAGAAAACGCTCCTTTATATTATAAAATATTTATAATATACGTTTTAATGAAAAAAAGAAAATAAAACGAGTGAAAAGTTGATTTAAAATTTTTAGCCGTTTTTCCTGCCAAAATTATAATTTTTTTCGTTCTTTTTTCTCGATCTAGCCGGATTGCTGGAAAAATTCTGGCAACACTGATTATGATAAACAAAAAACCCGATACACGGTTAAAAATTGTGACCTAAACTTAAATCTGTTTTGAACTACAAATATGACCAAATTATGTAAATTTGGTTTGTAACTTAGGTTAGGTTAGGTTCAAGTGGCTACCGTAGAGGCACACCTAGTCCAGTATTAAAAGGCCCGTTGTGATACCACCAACACTAGGAAAGTCAGTTCCGGACCCTGCCATATGGAAAATCCCGGTATTAACGGAATTCTCCACATAGCAGAATCCCGGGACTGACGTTCCTATACCGACACCGTTACTCCTCCTCGAACCATTTAGATGACTTGATGAAGGCCATCAGGTCCTTTATGTCCAGCTCCGTAACCTGGCGTAGGCTAACCAGGAAGGGAACTCCCAAAAAGCGCATTCTCGCGCCACTTAAAGCCGGGCAGTTGCAGATGAGGTGCTCCACCGTTTCCTCCTCCTCATCATCCTTACAACTCCTACAGCATCGTCGGTAGGGCACACCAAGTCTTTCTGCGTGCCTACCAATGAGGCAGTGCCCAGTCAATACGCCTATTAATATGGAGATTTCTCTTCTCCTTAGGGCATAAATTTGTCTTGATCTTTTATGATCCCATTTCGGCCAGGTTTCTTTGGATATCCGGCATCCTGGAGATTGCAGCCATCTTTCGTTGGCTTGGCGGAGTGTGTACTCCTTCAGCATAAGCTTGCATGTGGCAAACGGCATACCTAAGCGCTCTTTATCCCGAAGAACCTGCTTGGTCGTGCCCTGCCTCGCAAGTTCGTCTGCCCTACAATTTCCCTCAATGTCCCTATGCCCCGGGACCCATGTGAGGTTCACGCGATTCTGTTGGGCCATCTCTTGTAGAGATCGACGACAGCTGAGCGTCAGTTCAGAGTTGAACGAATAAGAGCCAAGGGATTTGATGGCCGCCTGGCTGTCGCTGAATATAAAAATGTCGTGTCCGATAGTGTGTTGGCCTATCCAAGCCGCGGCGTCCATGATTGCTGAAACTTCCGCCTGGAAGACACTGCAGTGATCAGGTAGTCTGAAGGAGAGCTCAAGGTTCAGATCCTTTGAATAAAACCCTCCTCCAACTCTGCCATCTAACTTCGAGCCATCAGTATAAATGGAAGTGCCGCCATGAGTGGCGGGACTCCGATCCGTGCTCTCACATTCTTCCCTGCTGGGAATGTTGATTTTAAAACAGCTATCTCCGACTGTTGTGGTCGCACAACGATCCGTGCTCAGCGGAAGAAAGCTATAGGATCCCAAAATACAGGCGTGTCCAGTAGTGCTTGCGCCCCAGCCGGACGTTGCCCTTAGACGCAGAGCCGATGCTGCTGCTACCCGGTGCCCTTCCAGATCGAGTGGCAAAATGCCAAGAATGGCCTGGAGTGCTTCATTGGGCGTTGTTCTTAACGCACCGCTTATACAGATCATGCAAGATCTGTGTACTTTACCGAGCAGATTAAGGTTTGTTGCCTTGCTCAGCGCAGGCTACCATACCACAACTCCATAGAGCATGATTGGTCGAATGATTGCGGTGTAGATCCATTTGCTTATTTTGGGGCTGAGCCCCCATTTCATTGTAACTTAAACCATTTACAACATGGCTAGGAAGATTTGTAAATGCAAGTAAATAAGTAAGAGCACTTGATCGTGCGAATAAATTTTTTTTTTAACATTTGGGTAAACAAAGAGTGCAATTTGTCTGTGTGATGAGCGCAACCTGTTTGAATGATCTTAAGATCTATGGGGCGCCGATGCTTGGTTTACATGGATTTTGTAACTTTTTTATAGTTTTAAACGTCAAATTATTGAAATATATTTTTTGCCGGTTCGAATTAAAACTATTAGGTTTAAAATGCAAAAAATATGAAATTTAATTCAAAATGATGAACTATTATTATATATATGTGGGAAATGGTAAGATGGCAACTCCAGCCCATGCAACCCTGACTGATAGTGGAACGACAGAGACTAATGAAAACGAAACATAGAAGACGGACATTACATTTTCTACGACCAAACCGTGCTGACGACCGCCACCAAGCGAAAAGTTAAAACCTAATTAAATAAAGTTGTATTAATTATTCTTAATCGAACTCTTTTATTTCACTCGGAAAAGTAAATACTACAAAGTGGTGTCAGAGTGCGATTCAAATCCACCAAAATCGCGTTTGCTAAATTTAATTTCAATTGTTGAGTGTGGCGCCGTCAGCGAAAAAACGGTACTTTTAAAATTGCACTGCTGTAACAGCTAAGTAGCAGCGACCAACGAAGTGCGCAGCAACAGAGCTTTAGCGCAACAAAGCATTGGAAGACGAAGTGGGTGAAGCGCTAAAAGAAAAGTGCGCCGTCTGCAAATACTTCATCAAAAGCAGCAATCTACCACCAGCATCAGCGTTCCAGGTTTGAGGTACAGGCGTACTGAGTAGCGGCAGAGGTGCGTAAGTAGAGTGGTACATTTTTTGCACTGAAAGGTGCATAAGCAACGAGGTTGTTCAGCGTGCGCTCAAAGATTCTCCATTTAACATAGGCCTGGCTACTACAAAAATACTTGGCCAAAAATAATTACGAACATTTGCACAAAGAAAACGTGTAACGGGAATTTACGGCAGCGAAGCGCCGCTCTAAAGCAGCGAAGCGCCACTCTAAAGCAGCGAAGCGCCACTCCAAAACAGCGAAGCGCTACTGCAAAGCAGAGAATCCACACATTAAAACAGCGAAGCGCAAATTCACGGCAGCGAATGGTATAGCCAACGGTAACTCCGTGCACAGGACATATAAATCAAGTACAAATCAAGGTTACAAAACAGCAACGGGCAGCAATATAGCGACGCGGATGAGTACAAATAAAATTTTGATTTTAATGTTGATTTTTTTCTATTGTAATTAACTTATGTATGTATGTATTAACTTGTGTATGTATAATCACATCATTTAAACACTGCCTATTTCATTTAATTAACGCCAGTTTGTAACCAAGCATCACCCATATAACTTTATTGTCAATTCAAAGCGTAAATTCTGTTTGTAATTTTTGACTCCTTTTTGTAATCGGACGGCACAATGGACCGTGACGACATACTGTCAATGACGGTTGCAGAGCTTAAAGAAAAACTGGTAGCTCTGGAGTTGTCAACTGTGGGGCGAAAGGTGACCCTGCAAGATAGGCTCATCGAACACTTCGGTCTGACTGCGGGCGACATTGAGTCCGACGACGACGATGATGGGGCTAGTAGGCAAAGCGTGGTTACAGTCCATAGAGTAGAGAGGTCGGTTTTTACCCTTCGCGACATCGAGGACTCGATGACAAAATTTTCAGGTTCGGGTCAACCCAGTGTGGAGCAGTGGCTTGAAGAGTTTGAGCAGAACGCTACGGCCGTTGACTGGAACCCCTTACAAAAATTCATCTACGGCAAACAGTTGCTGAAGGGAGCCGCAAAAATGTTTGTTCGCAGCCAAAACGGAGTGATGAGTTGGGACGAGCTTAAGCGTGTACTGCGAAAAGAGTTCGGCACGGCACCATCATCGATCGAGGTCCATCGACTATTAAAGAACCGTCACAAACAACAGAGCGAGGATTACCTAGAAAACCTATACAGCCTAATGGAAATCGGGAAGTCAATAAACTTGGACGATTCCAGTTTAGTTGAATATTTTGTAGAGGGCATTCCGGACTCGAAATCTAACAAGGCCAACCTATACCAGGCGAAAACGGTCAGTGAACTTAAAGACCAAATCAAGATCTACGAAAAAATCAGAACGACCCGACCAAACTTCCAAAACCAGACACAAACAAGACCATCAAGTCAGGATGCGGTTAAGAAGCAGGGTCAAGAAGGAAAGAAGTGCTACGGTTGCGGCGATTCGGGTCATCTCGCCAGGAATTGCCCAAAGCGGTCGAAATGTTCCAGTTGTGGTCTGCTTGGTCATAAAGCAGCAGAATGCAAAAGTGAACCTGTTAACGTGAAGCCAAAAGCAGGCAACGTCAACGCTATGCGTAATGAACACAGCGTCGTTAAGAAGGGTGGGCTAATTTTCAAAGATTTCATGCTGAACGGTTCGAAGGTTTCAGCGCTAGTAGACACCGGCTCTGATTTAAGTTTGATGCGATACGATACGTTGATGATGCTACAGTTAGACGTCGAACTTAATCGTAAAAAGAGTAAGTTGTTGGGCATAGGAACAAGTCAATTAACCACCATAGGTAGTTTCACTACAGAGTTGATAGTAGATGACGTGACACTTGCGTTAACATTCCACGTCACTAGAGAACGAGATTTGCAGTACGCAGCAGTGTTGGGCAATGATATCTTACAGCAGGTCAATCTGGTAATCTCGAAAGACGAAGCGCAATTTAGGAAAAGGGGTGTGGAGATTAGGGGTCAATTTGGCACCAACCTACAGATCCGGGAAAAGGCAAATACAGAAGGAGTTATGAAGAATGAACACACCGGTAGCGTAAATTCGGGAAATGTTCAGCTCCAGGGTGGTACAGGAAGCATTGGTGCTAATGCAGGCAAGGTACAGCAAACGGTTGAGGACAGAAATCATTCGGCGGAGGCAAGTATGTCCCGTAATCCGTCGAAGGACGCACAAGATTGTGAGCAAGCGATTGCATCAAAAGATAGAGTGGAGGCTAGTATTGCCCGCAATCCACTGAAAGACATAAAAGGGTCTGCTAGTAGCGATGTAGACGACGAGTTTGCGAAGATGTGCCTGATCAGCCATGCCACGAAGGAAGAGTTGGATCTGTCACACTTGAGACGCGCGGACGCCGAGAAGGTCCAAGACCTGGTTACTTCATATACGCCTCAAAGGAATACGGAATCACCAGTCGAAATGAAAATCCTGTTGACCGATGACATCCCAGTATATCAACAGCCAAGAAGACTATCTCCTGCCGACAAGCTTGTGGTAGATAATCAAGTGGCTCAATGGCTCGAGGAGGGCATCGTTCGGCCTAGCTGCTCCGAGTATGCCTCACCTATCGTGTTGGTGGCGAAGAAGAATGGCGAGAAGCGGTTGTGTTGCGATTACCGGCGGCTGAACCAGAAGGTAGTTCGAGATCATTTCCCGATGCCACTAATCGACGACGTCATCGAGCGGCTACAGGCGGCCAGGGTATTCACCACGTTAGATTTGACCAACGGATTTTTCCATGTGCCTGTTGAAGTTAACTCTCGCAAGTTTACTTCGTTCGTAACACCTAGCGGTCAGTACGAGTTCCTTTACGTTCCCTTTGGCATATCCAATTCCCCAGCCGTGTTTACCAGGTATATTTCTGCTGTGCTGAGAGAGTTAATACAAGACGGAACCGTAGTGGCTTATATGGACGATCTCATTATTCCCGCTAAGGATAATAGAGATGGCTTACAAAAATTGGAACGTGTTTTGTCGCTAGCATCAGCTAAAGGCCTACGGATCAAGTGGAACAAATGCCAGTTTCTCACGAAACGGGTAGATTTTCTCGGATACGTCGTTGAGGGCGGCACGATAAAGCCATCGGAAACTAAAACAACCGCTATCAAGAATTTTCCGATCCCTAATGATCGTAAAGCCTTGCAACGATTTCTTGGTCTGACCTCGTATTTCAGGCGCTTTGTAGAAAGTTACGCAGTAATAGCTAAACCCCTATCCGATCTGCTCAGAAAAGAGGCGAAGTTCGTACTAGGAGACGATCAGCTGGTGGCGTTCCAACAGCTAAAAGGGGCCCTGACGCATGCGCCGGTGCTGAAATTATACAATCCGAGGGCGGTGACGGAGGTTCATACGGACGCCAGTATGATGGGTTATGGAGCAGTTCTTCTGCAAAAGGACGTCGACGACCAAGCGTTCCATCCAGTCCAGTACTTGAGCCGTAAGACGAAGCCGGTTGAGGAGAGATACCCTTCGTACGAATTGGAAGTGTTGGCGATAGTCGAGGCGTTGAAGAAGTGGAGAGTGTACCTGCTGGGTATTCATTTTAAAATCGTCACCGATTGTAATGCCTTCACGATGACCATGCAAAAGCAGGACGTTCCTGTTAGAGTTTCCAGATGGGCGATGCTTCTCCAAGATTTCGACTACGAGATAGAACACCGATCCGGTACGAAAATGAAGCACGTCGACGCTTTGAGTAGAGTGTCTTGTCTTATCTTGGAGGATAGCTTGATTCATCGTTTACGACAAGCCCAGGAGAACGACGAGTGGATAAAGGCGGTGCGTAAGGTGTTGGAGAAAGACGAGTACGAAGACTTCTACGTGAAGCATGGTATACTGCATAAAGATCCCGTCAAGGAACTTGTTGTCGTTCCTTCACTAATGGAAGGCGAGATCATTAAAATCGCTCACAACCAGGGACATTTTTCCGCTAAGAAAACGCAAGAGGCTGTAGAAAAGAACTTCTTTATCCCGGAGTTGAGTTCGAAGGCGGTGAAGGTAGTAAAGAGCTGTATTAGTTGTATCGTCACTGAAAGCAAGCGTGGTAAGCAGGAAGGATTTCTGAACCCGATCAACAAAGAGGAGGGGCCTATGGAGTTGACCAAAAAAGCATACAACTACATCCTAGTCGTGGTGGACGCGTTTTCGAAGTTCGTGTGGTTGTATCCAACCAAGAGCACTGGTGCGGAAGAGGTGGTGGACCGCTTGAAGAAGCAAGCAGCAATATTCGGTAATCCAGCAAGAATCGTGACAGACAGAGGTACGGCCTTTACATCACACCTTTTTAAAGATTATTGTTCGCAGCAGGGGGTAAGGCATTTGGTGACGGCGACCGGTGTTCCGCGAGGAAATGGTCAGGTTGAAAGGATGCACAACGTGGTTGTGCCCATGATCTCGAAATTGTGTCAGGAAAATCCAAGCCAATGGTATCGTCACGTAGAAAGAGTGCAGCAGTACATTAATAACTCACCTCCAAGAAGCACTAAATTTACTCCGTTCCGGATATTGACCGGTGTCGAGATGCGACTGACGGATGTGCCCGAGTTGCGGAAAATTTTGCAGACCGTGGCCGTCGAAGAGCTAGAAGAAGAACGTGATGCCGTCCGGAAGGAGGCTCAAGAGAACATTGCGCGCATTCAAAGTGAAAATCTGCGATCATTTAATAACAAACGGAAACAAGAGGAAGAGTATGAAGTAAGAGAACTTGTCGCCATCAAGCGCACCCAGTTCGGTTCAGGCCTACGATTGCAGCCGAAGTTTCTAGGACCCTACCAAGTGACTGAGAAGTAGAAGCATTGCCGATATGAAGTGAAGCAAGTTGGCGACCATGATGGGCCAGCGCGAACCACGACTATTGCAGAGTATTTGAAGAAATGGGACCCCTCATCCGGGACGAATGAGAACGCAGGATGGCCGATTGTGGGAAATGGTAAGATGGCAACTCCAGCCCATGCAACCCTGACTGATAGTGGAACGACAGAGACTAATGAAAACGAAACATAGAAGACGGACATTACATTTTCTACGACCAAACCGTGCTGACGACCGCCACCAAGCGAAAAGTTAAAACCTAATTAAATAAAGTTGTATTAATTATTCTTAACCGAACACTTTTATTTCACTCGGAAAAGTAAATCCTACATATATTTTAAGGTTAGATGAAATCTTGAAAAATTTTTACATTTTGTTTCACCAAGCTCTTGGATAATATCGCGTTTCAAAGTCTCGGGTTTGTGAAATGAGTTCGTGACAAGTTTGAACTCTACTTCAAGCTCAGAAGAGAATTGAGAAGTAAAAACATCTCTAAAATGATACAAATCATATCCTACAAGTCTTGCCATACTCGCCCTAATAATGGCACATAGCCATAAAAAAGTGTGCTCCGTGCCACTAATGAGTATCGAATCAAATTAAATTCAGCACATCCTCGTGGTGTATGCAAAACAACGTAAAGGAGAAATGCAAACCACGTAAAGGACAGTTTGGTCAAAGCTGAGATTTGTTTACCAGGGTCTATGGTGCCCGGCCTCTTTAATTAGTAAAAAAAATAAAGGTTTGCATTTGTCCGATACGTTGTTTTACATAAACACCAACGATATACACCGGTGAAATATTTTCTTCCGCACTCTGATATAAGTACTTTCATTTTATTCGAAAGTATTTGTTTTAAGGACAGCACAATATCTAAATCAATAAAACTGCAATTGCTCTGTAAGTATGACATGACGTATGAGGAACATTTAATAGAAAACTCATGAATATTTTATGCCATTCTGTAACACAATTATTAGATTTCTCCACTTGCGAAGAAATTTTGAATCTTGAGTATAGTTTTTATGTATTTGGTTTTTTCGTTCTGCTAAATTGCTGTTTTTTTATTTGTTCTGTATGAAGTTAGCAGCGGGATGACGATAGAATAATTAGCTATCATGTAATATGAACATAGACATCCTTAGAAGGACAGCAAAATTAAAACACTAAAAGGAACCTTTTTTAAAACATTACATAATATCAAGTTCTTGTAATTCTTTCTGCTCATCAACAGAGTCTTCTTCATCAGAACCATGAACTGATGGTGCTGGCGTTGTATGTCTGGATGATGTAGGACTTGGCGGTTCACTGAATGGTCTCGAAAAGTTCAAAGTGCCTCTTGAACCGTATGCAGAGCCCTCATCAACGTAATCTGGATATACCGCCTGTAGTGCTTTAACTCTAGCTTGGCGGTGATAAATTCCCAAAGTTCTCCAATCCAAGAGGTCACTAAGGCGTTCCGTTGTATTCCTTTGTAAGATACGTTGTCGTCTATTTAATTTTGAAAACACCATCATAAAACCAGATAGCTGCTGAACACTTTTCTAAACCAATGTACCTACGATGCACAATATAGATACCATACGATTTCGGGTCGCTTATATGTTCATCCATAAAACAACCAAAACCAGAAAGGTTTGTAGTTATACTTGGTATACCCATGACAGTGCATTCCGCCGGCGCATAACCCCAGGGTTCGTAATATGAGAAAAACCTCCTAAATGACAGCCACGCACAAACTTTTCATAGTCAATGCCAAACAGAGGATTAGTAGAGTTTAAAAACTCTGGATGGAAGACCATTTTTACTCTATCATGCACTGAATTGAATAGATAACAAGACGTATTGCATCCAGCCCCTGCGGGTTAGGGGTTTAGAATATGCCCGAGGTGGGCATACCGGTCGTAAGAGGCGACTAATATGCACATAGGTAATTGACGTGCTAACTCGATGGTTGATCTACGGATATGATGCCCATCACCTCTCATTACCCATCTTCTCCTTCCTCATGGATGGAGGGATGCCATGACCTAGAAGGTTCCACTGGTCATACCAAATCGCTACCACGACAGTCGGGCAGTACCGCAAGGGAGTACCGCAGCGTACCGGGGTCATATCCGGCCAAGGACTGTCAACTTCGGCATCACTCCCCAAAACCTTCGGGGAGTGTTTTGTTGTTAACAACAACAACAACAACACGTATTGCATCCAGAACTGGATCGTTCCAGTCATCAACTATGTTATGTGTAGTGACTGGTGGCTTGTATCTCTTTGCATAGCGAACATGAAACGCTTTATTTTGACCAAATCTTCCTTTGTTAATATATCGTCTGCACTAGGTATTTGACCTTTAACGCAACAGTCAAACATACGTTTTCCTATGGTATTTTGAACGCTGTTAATGGTATCGCGTAATTGCTTGATGACGGCATGCCCACGCAGAGAATCAACATTGACATTGTTCGTTTCAGCTGGGAAAATTAAGAACGCGACAACAGTTGCGTCGGGCTTTTCACGCTTCAACATGGCATTTAGACGCGCTAAAGATTCGATAAAAATATCAGCTCCCTTGTTTCCGAATTCATAGCGACCGGCTATGAAAAAATAAAGCGTCTTATCCAAATCAAAACCTACATGACCATAGAAATGCCCACGAACAAATTCATTGATTTTCTCTTTAGCAATTGCGTGCAAGTTTTGGAATTTATGAATAGCCGAAAACTTTTTTACATTCAGCCCGTTCGGAATAATTATATCTGGCTTTCGTTTGAGCAAGTGCTCAGCTTCATAGCCAGTAATCTTAGATACCGTTGTGAACACTTGAGATAGATGAGTGGCAGATCTTTCAATGCAATAGCGATGATAAATTTGTCTTTTTCCCGCTTCTTGATCCACGGCAAACTTATCAAGATTATTATAAAAATCAGTATTTCCAGCACAGGTTACGTCCCAAGAGTGTAGCATGTGTCGTAAAAACGGTTGCGACCTCTACATGTCGTGTGTGTAGAGCAATTAAACGCACACCCGCATGCCATTCGTGAAAATGTACCACTATACGTGGCGTCTGCAAATCATGAGCGCTGGAGTAATTTAAAGCGCGGTTGCGAAACTCCTCAAGAAACTCGGCAATCATAAAGCCTAATATTATGGCATCATTCGTTTCAATATCCAAGTGCGGCACACCAAGATGACATTTCTCCCACAACTCCGTTTTGAATTGATCCAATTTCCATGCACCTGAGCCAATATCGAATAGTATAAGTTGAGGATTACCGTCCACCAGCCAACGACCTGTATGAATTTTGTAACCACGCGAGCGCATCTCATTCAATGCATCCAAAAGTGGATTACCACGTGGAAATTCCATTTCCTCCATTTCAGTGCGGGCACAATTTTCTTTGTAGGGCCCCATTAAGCAAAGTTGTTCACCCATCTCTTCTGTCGAAACATACGCCTTTGAGCGTATGACCTCTCATGCAATTTCAAAGTTCCAACGATTTTCACGCGAAGCAATATCACCACGATCAAAGTAGTCCTTCAAGTCCGCGCCGGACTCCACTCTAGAAAATCGTCAATTGATAATTTTTGACTACTATCATTTCTTGTAATTACTTGCGAATATGTACGTAACACCACCACTGCCAAAATTTTTTGATATTTTCAGTTTGTTGGTATACGTTTTAACAAAAGCTAATCAATTAATTTTGTCTTTTCATCACTTATTATCACCTAATAGAATTTTTGCAATATATATACTTATGTATACATGTGAACGTATATACATACGTAAGTATATATGTACGTATATTTTCAATGAACTTGAACAATATTCGTCCGATATGCCGAATTGTTTGCAGAAGCTAATGCAGAGGACTACATTAAGGCAGAGCTGTTAATTTTGATTAGTAATTAGTAATTGATTGATTAGAAGGTTTTTTTAATTAGTAATGATTATTTTAATTGCTTTCAAGAAAAAGCAATTACTAATTGATTACGATTAGAAAAAATCAGAAAAAAATCAAAAAAAAATTAAAAAATCAAGAAAAAATCAAAAGAACCAAAAATAATCAAAAGTAATCAAAAACGGCTTTTTTTGATTATTTTTGATTTTTTTGATTTTTTCTAGATTTTTTTTTTAATTTTTTTTGATTTTTTTTTTATTTTTTTTTTATTTTTTTTTTATTTTTTTTTATTTTTTTTTTTATTTATTTAAAGTTTTGTTGTTAAAAGTGTAAACATCTGTGTATCTTTGTATGCAAATATATACACCTACTTACACTTTGGGGCTCATGGATTTCTAGAATGAACCTTGATCGCTAAGTATATGTACATGAGAAAAAATGCCAGGTTTAATGGTTATATTGGTTGGAGAGATGATAACACTAGTTTACAAATAAGTAATTTGAAAAAAATACCAAGATATTCATGTATATGGACGAATTGGCACTGCTATGCCAAGCACAAAACATATTTTTAAAATTTTTTGTATGGGGAGGTTTTCGAGATATCGGTAATTTTGTGTTTTTTCAGGTATCACTTTAAATTAAATAAATTAATACGCTTCTAACGACTTATAAAATGTAAGGGTGGGTCAAACCATCGCTGAGCAATAGATGGCCAAAGTCGACATTTTGTCGAATTTTTACGATTTTTGAAAATAAATTTATTTTAAAAATGTTTTTTTCATGCGAAGTTGTGAAAATCAGAACTGTTTATTTTTTCGAAAATTGGTGTGTATAATTGCAAACACTTTAAGCGTAATATTACCAAGATCTAGGAAAAATTGTATTTTTGGCGATTTTTTTGTAACTTTCAACATCTCTACTTTTAATAGAATTGTAAAAGGTCGATATCTGAGTATTGTAGATATTCAAAAAAATATTCATAGTATTAGTCATTACTAAGCCAATAAAGTCAAAATCAACCATTTTTAGAATTTTTGTCGGTCTGTCTGTAAACTAGTGTAATTTGTCCTTTTATATGTAAACGGCTAGTGTCGGACATTTCTCGTTTGATACCCTACGGGTACGGTCGGATAGTTCTATTTGAACACTTATAAGGCTAGGCTCACACTGCAACCGACTTCGGCCGTCTGGCAACAATCACACATCCACACACATGTGTTTTAAATGAGCTCCTCGATTTCATCCGATTTCACCCGAATGTAAACAAACTTTGGCCGTGTTCGAATTTCTCTGATGAGACCGGATGAAAAAGTCGGGTGCAGTGTGAGCGGCCTAAGTATGCTACACAAATTAAAACATAGGCATACTATGTCCAAAAGAGACTTGGGCGACGTAGTCATTTATGGGCATTTGACATTTGATTTACTATCGTACAGTACTATTAACAAGTTGTAAATTACACCGCTGCATTCCATATTTTTCATATTAATATTTTATCATCATTATCATTCCATATTACATATACCTTTTTAAAAATAATAGACTGAATGTGCAAAAGCGCCAGTCTTCTGTTTAGGTTGTAGTTCGACCACTTGATGAGAACTAAGTAGTACGAAAGATCTCGAGATTTTTCCTCCAGGGATATTTATGTGCATGAATACATGCACTTATATAAAAGAACTTCGACCCAGTCGGGACTTTCGTAGCCTGTCTAACAAAAAAGTAACTTTAAGTAAATCTATAGAAATGGGTCTATATCTAGCCCTAAAGTCATGCAAAAATCAATCAGTAGGAAATAATTTCTTTGTCTATGTTTCAATTTTTCGAAACAGACTTTTAGTTAACCTTAAAGTCATGCAGACACTAACCAATTGATTTTTATTTGACCTCAAAGTCATGCAGAAATCAACCAGTTCGAAATGAAATCTTTGATTTTCGCTTCCATTTTTTCAACCTGACTTACATATAGTTAACCACAATGTCATGCAGAAACCAACCACTTGCTTTTTAGTTGATCCTAAAGTCATGCAGAAATCAACCATTTGAGAACAATATTATTTACCTTCTCCCGATTTTCTGAGGCTGACTTTTACCTAACCATAAAGTAATGCAGAAATCAATCAGTTTATACTTTGTTTTTGTTTGTTTGGGAGCTTTGAGAAGTTCAAATTGTCTTAGCTTTCAAAAAATTTTCATAAACAAATTTTCTTAAAGAATTTTAACTCTTTTTAACAAACAATTTTAATATAAGGCCAGTTCCGCAACATTAATTGGGCCTATATTCGTCAGGCACATTTCCTCAAGAATTCACCGTTTGAAGGATCGTGTCCTGAATAAAGATGTAGAAATATGATGGCAGCTCAACATGTCAAGCTAGAGGTGAAATTCAGATAGCAAACTCGTACCACGCGTCATCTGGCCTGGCAAGAACGAAATAATAATCCTATGGTGACGATGATCTATGGGTGTCACGCTACATCTTACAACGTATTGCTAAAGAATACGGTATTGATGTGACCATGGAATGGCGCTGGTGCTTTTCACTACTTTTCGACCAAAGTCATGTGTGCCAATGGTGCCATGGAAGTCATTGAGGAGGCAATTATGAAATTGAGCAAACATCAAGAGCTGCTAGACTTTTTTGACATGTACATATGAGTGTTTTTGTTGATATATATGTATTTCTTAATTAGGATTAGGGGTCGTGCATATATGACGTCACGCTCTTTGAGGGGGGGAGGGGTCTGCGATTTGTGACGAAATGTGACATGCGGGGAGGGGGGGAGTAGCACTTATTTTTTGCATGTTGCATGTGCAACGTCCGTGAACGTTTTCAAATTTGCCACGTTTTCATTCTTTCGATTGGCAAATCTATTATATATAAATGCGCAAACATAACTGGTTCATCCCTTTTTTGCAATAACCACAATTCTAAGGTATATAAAATTTGGTCGAAAACAAACCAAAAATTAAAAAAAATTAATTATATTATGAAATGCTAAAAACGCATTCACCTTATAGAGCCGCTGTTATGTGTGAATGTACGTAGGTATGACCACTAGCATTGTTGTGTTTGCATTCAATGCAATTGTGTGTGTAGTCATGAAAAATTGCATTGATTGCTGTTGCTGAAAACGAGAGTTGTTTTGTTTACTATAATAAGCACGAGCCCGTCAACTTCATGGCGCTTACACAAAGTGTTTACAAAAACAAAATCTGTGGGTAGGTAGTCAGAGAAGCAAAAATAAAAAAATAAAATAAAATAAAATAAATAAAAATAAAATAAAATAATAAAAGATAAAATAAAATAAAATAAAATAAAATAAAATAAGATAAAATAAAATAAAATAAAATAAAATAAAACAAGTAAGGAAAGTTGTCTTCGGCTGTGCCGAAGGCTATATAATAATGTAGTTGATTTGGTTCTTTCAATTTTGACCTTTATTTTCCAACTGAACTTACACAATTAGCTTAACGACTAATCAAGCTTAAAACTAAAACTAAAAGTAACGGTTAAAAAGAGAGTTATTATTTAAGTATTGTTGAGTAAGAGAATCTTAAGAGTACATTGATGATGAACTATTAAGTAAGAGAATGGACTAATAAAGAGAATGATTAATAAGAGAACGTGGTGGTGTAGCGGTGATAGTATAATATATAACTCCTCCACCCCCAAGATATTTGCGCCTCTGCAAACTTTAACAATTAATAAATTTATAAAAATGAAATAAAATGCTTCAACATAAAAACAATACATTTTTACAATGTTTTATTCAATTTTTTTTTTTTTTTTTTTTCAATTTTACTTTTTTTCTTATTTTAACTAAACAATTTCTGTGCTTTGTCCTTTATATTTGCGTTTTTGTTGAGATTTGTGGTATCTCACTTTTCCTTTATTTGACGTATCTACTAGATAGTTTCCTTCTTTATTGTAATTTGTAAGTTCTTTGTATTTCGGTGTACATTTAGCAATATTTCTATTTTTCACAATATTCTCTACAAGACTGCATTCTCTGTTTCTATTTTTATTTAGATAGCTTATTTTATTAATTTTGTTTTGCTCATATTCTTTACTCAATTTTTCAATATATTCTTTATCAAAATTTTTTTGTAAGAAATCGATTGGTCTTTTTTGTGTTGTTGTATGTATTGTGCAATTATAAAATGAAAATACTTTGAAAATTTTATCATCAAGGCTTAGGGATTTATTGGTTTTATCAACTTCCATGATTCGTAAGTGCTCGTTAAGAGTACCATGTAACCTCTCGATATCCGAGTTTCCTGTTTTTAAGTAAGGCGTTGTTTTGTGAGTTTGAATATTGTGTTCATTTAAAAAGAGTTCTACTGCACTATGTAATATGCAACTTTCATTATCAAAAATTAATTTATTCATTTTTCCTAAATACGAAATTCTTTGTTTTAATGCTTCTAAAATCGAAATCCATGTTCTGTCATTTAATTTGTGGTATGTTGCGTATTTGGAAAATTTGTCAATTGTAGTCAAATACATGGAATTTCTATATGGATACCATATATCCATATGCACGATATCATTAAAATGTGTGGGACTTTCACTAATTTGATAAGATAATTTGACAGGATGTCTGTCATGTTTTGCTATTTGACAAATTTTACAATTATTTACAACCAATGTAATTAGTTCAAAAAGTTTAGGATAAAATATTTTGGATTTAAGCTCGAAAAATATTTCATTAATACCGCGATGATTATTGCGCGTGTGTTCATTCTTAATAATTGTTAATACCTCATTTTTGTCACTAATGTCAATTAATTTTTTGTACGACCTGTACAGTGTTATGTTATTGTTTTGAAAACTATGGACATAAATATCTTGAAACCTTACAAATAAATCATCATCTTCGCAAAAAATGCATATAAAGCCTTTGTTAATTAAAACTCTTTCCATAAACTTTTTTAAATCAGAGTTTTTTGTTACGGTAATATAATTTTGACACTTACTATTTATTATCTTGGTAATAAAACGTTCGTGTTTACCATATTCCAAATAGATTTGATTTTTATAGGAGTTTATACTTTTATCTGTTATAAAAATATATCTCAAATTATCTTCGAAGGCACTGTGAATAGTTGCGTCAGTAGACCATCGATCTATCTCGTCATCATTATTATTAGGAGGAATTTCATTGTTAAAAACAGCTATATTTTCAGTTTCATCATCTTTTTTTAAGTACCTACTTAATGCATCTGCGACTGTATTGTCTTTTCCTTTAATATAATAAATATCAAAGTCATACTCATTTAACTGTATCTTCCATCTCTGTAATTTCATGTTTTGCTCTTTGATATTATGAAGCCAAATCAAAGGTTTGTGATCGGTTTGAACAATAAAATGCCTACCATAAAGATATGTGCGAAAATGCTTAATAGACCAGACAACTGCCAGTAACTCCTTTTCAATGGTGGAGTACCTGATTTCGTGATTAGACAATGTCCGGGAAGCGTAGCTAATTGGATGATTATCCTGTGACAAAACAGAGCCAATTGCAAACTGGGATGCGTCAGTAGTCAACACAAACTTTTTTGTAAAGTCGGGGGGTTTAAGGACAGGTTCATTTGTTATTAGCTGTTTTAATTTATTAAATGCTGTTAAATACTCTTTATCTGAGGTATCTAGCTTAGTATCTTGCTTTAAATATTTAATGATAGGATATGCCACTTTTGCATAATCCTTTATAAAGCGCCGATAGTATCCAGTAATACCTAAAAATTGCCTGATTTCTTTTTCACTAGTCGGAGGTTTTATTGATTGAATAGCTTGAATTTTACATGGATCAGGTTTTACACCTTCGGCGGATACAACGTGCCCTAAAAATTTTGTGCTAATCGCGGCGAAATGGCATTTGTCAATTTGAATTTTTAAATTAAATTTACGAAGTGCACTAAAAATTGTTTTAATTGATTCTACGTGCTCTTGAAAGCTAGTGGAAAAGATTAAAACATCATCCATATATACTACACATATTTTGTTGATGTAGTCTTTTAGCACCGTATTAACTAACCTTTGGAAAGTTGCTGGAGCCGTTTTTAGCCCAAACGGCATTCGTGTGAATTCATAATGTCCGTTTGCGGTAGAAAAGGCAGTTTTGGCTTGATCATCTGGGTGGACCTCAATTTGATGAAAGCCCTTAGCCAAATCTATAGTAGTAAAGTAGGAGCACTTCCCTAATTTATCAAACATGTCTTCCATGTTTGGAATCGGGAATTTGTCATCCACAGTTTCCTCGTTGAGTTTGCGGTAGTCAATAACTATTCGCCATTTCGTCTTGCCGCTATTATCAAGTTTTTTTGGCACCACCCACAAGGGTGAGTTATATGGACTGGTGCTAGGAACTATTATTTTCTGTCTCAACATTTCCTCAATCTGCTTATCTACCTCTTCCCGGTGTATTATAGGATATCTATAAAGCTTGCTGTAAATAGGAGTATCAGTTCGTGTGATAATTCTATGTCTAACTACATTTGTAAAAGAAAGATCTTCACCATCTTTATAAAAAATATCTTTATACGAATTTAGTATTGATTTTAAAATTAATTTATCTTTTGAATTTAAATGATCTGCAAATAAACTTTTAACATTTTCATTATTATCTTCGCATGAAAATATTTGTACAGATTGTTGTTTGTTATAATCATTTATAGATAGTTCCTCATTTGCATTAAAATATATTGGTAACGTTGTCTCGGGAGTTATCAATTTCCTATTTTTATAATCAAGAATAATATTTAATGGAAGCAAAATATTATTGCCAATTATTCCATCAAAACTAGTATGGAAAAAAAATTCAAGAAATTCAATATATTCATTGCTTTTTTTAAACTCTGCGAAAAGAGGCACCCTGTATTTGATACTTGTTTCAATATTGCGATTTAAAACTCTTAATGCGGAAATTGAAGAGCTTACTCTCCACTTAGGATTACATATTTTTGGATTAATGATGCTGAACTCTGCACCACTGTCGACTATAAATTTAAGTTTCTTTACTGGTGTGTTAATAACTATATAGGGTAATCTTGTAGGCAGGCCTCTTGAAAATTTGGGCCAGTTTGGTTGACACTTATATCCATAGGTTCAACACTGCTTAAATCGTTTGTGTGATTTTGTCTACTGTTGTTATAATTGTTGTTCGACCTTCTCGTCTGATTGCTGTTGTTGTAAATTCTACTTTGGATCGAAGAATTTGGTTGAGGTTCGTAACAGTCGTGATTTTGATTTTGTTGTACAAATCTGTTAAAGTCGGTCGATTGTCGTACATCTCTGTTATCATAAGTCGGTTGTTGTTGTTGTAAATATCTATTAACGTAAGTTGGTTGCTGTGCATTTCTGTTTACATATGCTGGCTGTTGTTGCTGTACATTTCTGTTACCGTAAAGTGGCTGTTGTTCGGACAGAAATCTATTATTATATTGTTGTTGTATATTTCGACTAAAATTTCTACTACGATTAGCTGAATATTGCCCCTGATTGTTGAAAAATGTTTCGTTATTGTTGCTATATTTTAAATAGCCGTTATTTTTTATAACTTCAAACGCCTCTCTTAAACTCTTAGGATTGCGGCTTACAATGATACTCTTAACCGGCTCAGGCAATCCATGTGTAAATGAATGCAAAGCGATTCGTGCATTGCTACTTACCTCCGAACCATGGTTATTGTTGCTGAAATACAATGCATTATTTAATCGACACAAATAATTATTTAACTTATTATAAAATATTTCTATGGTGGAGTCACAACGGCACGATCTTATTTTATCTATGAGCTCATCTGCCGAGTTTTTTTCGCCGTGATATTCAATTAAAATAGCTTTTATTTCAGGCCAAGTATTTAAGTTGCCATTAATAAGCAAAGTTTTTCTTGCATTACCAGTAATTTTATCTTTTAAAAGACCTAACAGCATTCTTTTATACATATCTTCAAATGAATCAAGAATATCACTCATCGAATCTATTCTTTCTACAAAATTTATTAAAGCGTTACTATCGCCATCAAAATTAGCAAGATTTTTAAGGTTCGAAGAAATTAACTTAAATTTGCTGCTCTCATCTAAGTTCTCCATTGTGCTCTTTTGTTTAAATACGTGGTATATAACAATAAGTTAACTTTTTTTTTTTTTTTGTTTTTTTGGACTTACACTAACAAGTGATAATATGTATTTGTTTTGTTTTATTTCTCATAAAAATGTACCTCTGTTCTTGTACTCAATTGCTGACATCACCTCTCCTTAAAAAAAAACCGTTTGTTGGTTGCTTTGACACTTTTGCAGTTGTTGTTTTTGCCTGCTGTTGTAGGTGCACTGCTCATTTATTCAAATGAAATTTTGGTTTAAATTCAGCTGGTGTGTATTGTTGTTGCCTCTCTGCTACTCTATTTGAAGATTTCGTGTTGTGTTTTTGCTTAAATTTTGCTTTTCCTGTTCTTGTTGTTGTTGTGTTTCTGTTTTACTTGATGTAGGTATAACTTCTTCATACAATTTCGGTATCACTTCCCCTCCAAATGTAATTATTACTAATTGGTGAAGCTATTGATATTCAGCTAACGCCAATTATGATGAATGTTTTCTAACTGTTTTGACTACAGTTATACGAATTGTTGTTCAATAAAGTTTATTTTTTTTATTATTATTTTATTTTTTTTTTCTTTACTTTTGCAATTGCCGTTTTAACTATGATTGTAATGATATTTTACAACTTAAAGTCAAAATGTTAAAGTTTATTATTTTTCAAATGTAAATAATTTCACTTTGTCCATTTATTTCCAATACGCACGTTTAAAATTTATTTTTTTTTCTTGTTTAGTAAAACTCGTAAGATTTTGCCAGCTTTATAAATGATAAATTTTTTAAATTTACTTAATTAATTTATTGTAGATTTTAGTTCTCTTCGAACAATTGTGCACGGTTTTAAATGCGATTTTATTTTTCAAGCAAATCGTGACACTTATTAATTTTTACCGAACTGCGCCAATAATGTAGTTGATTTGGTTCTTTCAATTTTGACCTTTATTTTCCAACTGAACTTACACAATTAGCTTAACGACTAATCAAGCTTAAAACTAAAACTAAAAGTAACGGTTAAAAAGAGAGTTATTATTTAAGTATTGTTGAGTAAGAGAATCTTAAGAGTACATTGATGATGAACTATTAAGTAAGAGAATGGACTAATAAAGAGAATGATTAATAAGAGAACGTGGTGGTGTAGCGGTGATAGTATAATATATAACTATATACCTTTCATGAATAAGCGTCACGATTTTCACTGTTCGATCCCCAGTACAGCCTGTTTCAATTTAACTATATTTACTACACACATTACACATCTTTGTTATAATTTAAAAAAAACTTACAAAATAATAGGATCCGAGTTATCGGAACAATCGATTGTATGGAGGCTATATATTATACGTGTTCAATTGTACTGACTTACACTATACACATTACATATGTAGAAAGTACTAAAGGTGCAATATTTTACGTTCCTAACTTTTTAAATGCGGAAGTATTGGCCAAAAAACCTTATATCTGAACAAC